>CM065669.1:5942244-6459744 GCA_033220385.1 Triplophysa yarkandensis | reverse complement strand
TGTGTGCCACAGTGGTCCGAGGAATGTAACCGGATCGCTCCGTCAATGCAGGGAGAGCCCGTAGTGCTCCTGTCTACCTCTTTTGGGGTCAAAGGGGAAATCAAGCAGCTTATACATCTACCAGTTCCTAGCACAGACATGAGAGATGTCCAGTCATTGAGTTTGCTAGTAGGATATTTCTTTGCGAATGTGTGTGTGCAGGGTTTTCTCAAGAAGGGCTTAACTCTGGCCGTGGCTCCGGGGAGTAATGTGCTGCATATACTGATCGTCGCCCCCGCTGAGCCCCCAGTTGCCTTCTCCCTGTCATCACCGGGGCCGGGTTGCCGCTGGCCTGCATTTTTTCAAAGTCATACCTTTCTTCGAGCTGGCTGGCGAGACCAGGCGGTTGAGCACTTTGGGGGTTTCTGCGAGCCCAGCGCCAGGCTGCACCACCGCTGCGTTTGAAGGTGCTGTGAACTGAGGAATGCAGAGCTAGGCGTGCTGTTTCAGGGGCCTCGGAGAGGGGAGGAGGATTTTTAAGGCGGCGGGATTGACCTTTGGACAGTTAAGTCAGGAAGTTATGACTCAATTTTCACGAAGCAGACGTGATGGGGAGGCTGGAAAGAGGAACCAGGGAACAAAGAAAATGTCAGGGATAGAGAGAAATGAATACATGCCAAGATATAGAGACAGGGAAGCATGAAAGAGAGCAAGAAAAACTGCACCGTTGAGAGATCATTAGTGAGTATCCCAAACTCTTGCAGTTTAACATGGGAATAATATACTTTTCATTGTCCTTTATATCAAAATAGTAACAGGGTGCCAGAAGATACGGTCATACTTGTCAAACAATGACATTTAGAAAGAAATTCTCATTCAAACAGTGTTTATTTGTAAGAACTGGCATATGTGAAACACTGTTTAGCTGATTCCCCCACAAATTGTATTTAATAAATGAAAAGGCCAAGCAAACAAAACCATAATGTTCAGGATGTTACCCCTTGAGCCCATAATGGAGGAAAGAGCCCGGTGCTCCAAGGAAAAGGAAAAGTGTGTGGGGAGACTTCAGACTCTTTGTTTTCAAAGCTCTGTCTCAACCTTCACCTTTCCCATCCGTTCACTCTTCCTCTTACACGCATTGACTCGCGTGCATTCAGACACGCACACATCTGAAATCTCAGCTATGTACACTTCTGTTGAAACCTCAATGCACGTATACAATGATGTGAACAGAATTGTCCTGAAATGTCTCAATGACTCTATGCATGACCCCAAGTGACCGTTCATGCAAATATGAAAAATCTGTAATCATGTACTCACCCTCTGGTAGTTCCAAACCTGTTGGACTTTCTTCTGCAGAACACAAAAGAATGTTGGTAAGCAAACAACATTGACCTCATTGACTATCATTGTATGGACACAAACCACTAAGACATTTCTGGAGATATCTTCTTATCCAGAGAAGAAAGTGAATAAATGTAATTACATGATGCGAGAATTTTTTTGAATGGGGTTGAACTCTAGCTTTTAAAATCATCATCAAGCTTGCCATTCTGAATTGGAATGTGTAAATGACAAACATTTTCAACACTGACTTTATATACTTGTTCAGAATCAGATTTTTTTAATTCAACCCAAAAAATTTCAGATTGAGCAGACTTAAGAAGACTTTGATTTATTATTCATACTGTCGCCCTTGAACTTTAAAAAGTGCTTCCTTTTGGTCTGATTCTTGTTTCTTTTACATGTCTGTGTATGTTTGGGGCGTTCTATTTTTTCCCAAATTTTTAAGCGCATCTACCAGTTTTCACTTTAAAATGTGGCCTTGCGTTCCTTCTGCGGTGGTGAACAAGCATAGTTCACGGGCCGGGCCGAACCTGAGGATGTGTGGACACAGTGAGCTTCTTTATGTGTGTGCTGCGATTTTCACTCCAAATGAATCACCTGCTTTGAGCTGCTGCTGTGGGTTATTATGACATCAAAGGGCAAGATTAATAAAAGAGGCACAGACCATCATCAGAACGACCGCAGAAATGCGGATCGGTCGACAGAGTGTTCTATGTCTCTCATCGCCTGGATACGCACAAATCGAGAGGTCTCCGTTTCTCTCCGTTTAAAGCCTCTTATAACTGTTTTAACCAGGCTGGCATGTTAAAATACATCCGTTGGAGTATGGAGTTTACATAAGGAAGTACATCAGAGCAGCTGATAGCAACATTTAAATGCAATGCAAAATGTTACGCCAAATAAACACTGTGGGATACGGGGTATAGCCCACGGTCATATCCTGGCGGCCAGAAGAAATTTTAAGCAGCAACCGCAGGAAAAAAAGGTCTGTTGATTTAGGCCGGACTAGACGGAGAGAGCTTCTTTATGTTATAAGCGGGGGAATGTCTCAGATCACGGCATGCGGTTTATGTGCGTGTTTGGACTGCTGTTGATCTGATGTGGTTGGGGAGAGAGGGAGCAAACTAGCCCCTCCAGTCTTTGGAGAACGGCTCTGCCACAGCTGAAACCTTTAAGTTAATTGACCACCCGTATGTTGAATTCCCGCACTTGGAGGCCTGTTTCAGAGAAGCCGGAGGGAGTGTAACCCCAGACTGGGACTCCAGCTACTTCTCTGCAGAGCTCTGCCGTGATTAATCACACATTCGTCCAGCCACATACGTCCTCTGCCTACATGTTTACATGCGTCACAGCAGCTCTCCACTGTGTCAAACAGCCTGGTAATGTCAAAGCTGCATGGCACACGAGACATTAATCTAAGCATGTTTTCATTCGTCATTGTTTTCTTTCCTTCTCTCCGTTTCTGCAATAATACAATGAAAGTCTGGTTTTTCTTCCCCTATTTATGTGATTGCTTTTAAATCCAGATAGCATTCTGCATGGCTGAGTGGTGTGCCGAAAGATTTTTGGATGAACATTTGAAGTCTGTTTGTTCTCGTTTTTCGAACGTCAACGGAGGAAAGAATGAATTAGGGAGGTATTAAATCCAACTCAGCTCTGGGAAAAGTTAGAGGCTGTGTTTAGCTTAGGATAATGTAGGATGGAAGTTAAAGGTCAGTGCCTTTGCATTGTAGGATTTTTATTATAAAAAAATAATCCATAGATGGATTGATTTTCTCAAAATGTGGTTGTTTCATACCCTATAGTGTTATTTTATCTGTTTACAGGAAGTTTTGTTTATTTGTAGCTTCCCAATTTAAAGTAAGCCCAAAATCTGCAAAACATTAATAGGTTTCAGTAAAGGTAGGGTTGTGCAATGAATCACAATTGATTGTTTAGTTTGACTTTCAAACATTATGAAAAAAAAAAAATCTATTTGAAATAATAATTGTGCCACAATCAGTCTCTTTTATTTTAATATTATTCATCATTCATTGGTAATGTATTAACTTAATATTTATCATTTTCATAAGTCAGTATGTAATTGTGTTAAAAAATTGTGTTATTTCTACATTAAACATTGGGCAAAATAATGACTTAAGAATAAAGATATTTAAAAGAATGTCAGCATGAATATTACGAAGCACCATGGGATAGCATTTAAAAAATTAGAAGGAAAGTCAAAAAGTTGCCCTAAAATTGTTTGTTTTCATTAATTCTTCTTAATATATTTTTTTGTTTCCAAAGAACAAAAAATATAAAATGTTTTCTACCATGTGATGCCCCAAAGTCTTAGTTACTAACTTTCCTCTAAATGAAGAAATGTATACAGATTTTGAGAACTGTTTTTGATGACAGATTTTTTTATTTTTAGATACACAATCAGTTTGGTTTTATGAGTTCACACCCCGGGATGTTTCCATAGGTTTGCTGGATTCAACATTGTTACTGAACCTGAATGCCACAGGAAACTGTCAAACAGACTATGTTTGAATCTCTAGGTGTACCTACATCGTCCATGTTTAACTTAGGTGTTAGTTTGCGTTGGAATGTGTGAACAATGTAACAAAACCGTTCATTTACCCACTCTTCCATGCTGTGGTCTAGCACCTGAGTTCAAATCACAACCCCTGGAGAGTGCACTGCTGGGTAAGGGGGCACTGCCCGCTTTGATCGACAAGGCGTGCAGACGACCTCGAACTGCAGGACCACCACGCATCTTGTCTGATATTCTGCATGCACAAACTGTGAAATTCCAGCCGTGCGAATCTCAGCCGTGAAAAATGATCGGCCGGGGGAATTCCAGCAGGTCCATTGCCCTTATAGCAGGTTGGAGTGTCTATTACCTTGGGTCCGTTTGGGTCTTGGATCCAGAAGAGAACTCGACTCTCAAGCTGCAGGAATCCAGACTGGGTCATTCTATTATCATTTATCCTAACAGAGTCGTGGTGCTGAGTTAATACTGACCTTTAGAGAGCTCAGGAAAAAAGTATATCTGTAACCATTTCTCTCTATTTCACTTACTAACTCACAGCCCAATTATAGCTTTAGAGACTATGTGCCAAATCTCTCCTGCGACATGGATGCATAAGCCAGAATGAAAACAAACAAACTGTGGTTGTAATTTCAGTTATGACATGTAGAAAGCGAACAGGCATAATGTGCCAAAAAATATGGCATTCACTTTACATGGGTGGTTCTGTCCAATCTGTCTGCAATGTTGTAATGCTTGTATAGGATAATCCACACAGTTCTGTAAAGTTATATATGCATGGAATGTGATAATGTTAACAGATGCTTCAGGCTGTAAAAACTGCAAAATGTCTAGGTTAAAAGTCACAAATAGCTGATTTCATTTCCTGCTACTTCCCTGCCTGGGCTCGATGCCACTGAATACCACTTTCGTAAGCCATGCTGAAGTCAAATGAGATCTTGAAATGATTGAGTCTTTTACAGCTCATTTCCAAACTTCCATTCAATCGTGACAATTTTGCCAGCTTTACCCACAGTTGTTGTACAAAACCTCCTCACGTCACCCTCCCCTCGTGCATGACTTGGATTTTTCTATTGGATTGACTTAATATAAAAATATGGAAAATAAATTTGGTTCATGTGCCTGGCAATGCAGGGATGACATGTTAGTCAAAGCTACATTTGGCTCTCTGCAATGAGCCGTGCCTTTCATTTTATTCCTTTTTAGGCGGATACAAAATTATTTTATGCTTTTTCCATATGGTGTTGTCCCCATCAAGATTTCTTTGAAGTCACAAAGTTGGTTCTGTAAGTACCTTTTCATTTTCAAGGGTCTACCTAATCGGTTGATGGTGATCTGTGCCAGAAACAGACGGCTGCAGATTTCACAAGAAAATCTTTCAAGATCTTAACAATTCCTGTGTATGTCTTCGACAAGGTGTTATCAGACCAATCTCAATCGCAGAAGTCATGGAGTATGACTTCTAGTTCTGGCACGTCTGGAGGCACGCAAACCTTGCATGAATATTGTTAAGAACATTTTTCTGCTCTGACGTGGTTTGTTTCTTGGCCCTTAGCATTCTTAGTATGTCATTTTTCATTTGATGCCCTTTCGGTTGGTCTAAAATTCCTGCACTACAACTGTTGGGCAGGTTTTAAGCCCGCAGAGTGTTGTGGAGGGGCCACGGGTTTGTTGCTATGCGACATGGGGCGCGCGGGGTGGGATAATGAGCGAGAGAGCCGTCTGCTCAGCGTTCCGGGTCTTGACGAGAACAGACACACTGGCCCTGGATTGCCTGTGTGAACCTGCCACCACAGCCACCTGCTCACAGCAATCATTGCCAATGCTCGGCCAGCCACCGATACAGCATATAGACCCAATTAAGAGCCCTTCCATGTCCCCCTTACAGCCAGCCATCACTAACACTCATGCCAGGCTGACAAGTCAGCCTTCTTCCACTAGAGCACAGTTCTAATTAACAGTAGTGCTTGTAGAAAGGCCGGGTAGCGGAGCTACTAAAAGGGCCGGGGCTCCGGCAGGGTAATCAGCTTAAATACAGGTTTATTTCCTGCCCTCCATGCCCTGCTGCGTCCGGCAAAGAGCCCATACTTTGTTCCGTTTATCTCCAATTTTCTCGAACTTGCATCGTGTCTTTCAGACATGCTGTCACCTGGGTCTTGAGTTGCTATCTCCTCTTATCGGATGCTTTCAGAAGACGGCTGTGGTTAGTTTTGGCAAGCTTTGGTTTTCAATGCAGGGAATGCTTTGTATGGTCAAATCAAATTAAGTGTATGGATAATCGATACACGTAGACTACTGCTGCGGACGATGAATTTAAAGGATCATAATGGTTGCTTCATCCTGTGCCCCCAACTCCCCACTTCTTACTTTTTGGAAAAAAGTCTAAGTATTTTAAGGGTTTTGGCTGCTGCGCAAAGAAAAATCATAGCCTGTAAATTGTAATCCAACCATGGCTAGCGCCCGCTTACGTGCCTTTCAGCGGGACTACTGGGTAACCATTACATCAACTGCTTAGTATTCATGAGCCAAACTGATTAGATTCATTATAACGTGTTCTTATTTTTCTGTCCTTCAGCTCAAGAAAATGAGATTTATATGATTGTTTTCTTTAGCGTAACCCTGGAGATAAATGAGTTCAGTTTGACGGTAACAGCAGAAAGAAAAGCTGTAAATGACATTGTGAAATGAGCTCATTATGGTGCAGGATTAAGCAGATGCTGTGTTCCAGCAGCAAGCTCTCCCTGGATCGAGCAGAGCTTTCCTCTGTGTGTTCAGATGTTGTTGTTGGAGGTTGTGGACGGCTGTCGTATGAAATATCCTTTTACCGGGTGCAGTTTTGCCTCTCTACTCAGGGCTGCGACTTGTATTTTGGTACGGCCTGGTGTCGGACAGTCTCATAACTCATGTTCAGTTAATGGGATCTTGTTACTTTTTAACCATTTAACAAGAATTTATTTGAAAATACTTTTTTAAATAAAATAGGAATATAACACCCAGCATGCCCAGATGGATTTTTCTTTCACCTGGAGTTTGGATCTCTGCTCATTATAAGAGCCATGTTAAAACATAGATGCAAAGTAATTTGACCGGGGGAAATTTGGGAATGTCAATTAATTAGTTAAACAATTAAAAGCACTTGTGTGGGAAGGAAAGCCAGGAAAGATGAAGGTGAGCTAGGGAGCACAAATCTTTTGTTGACCATATATTCATCAATGTCTTTGCCTTTTTTATAAGGAATTTCTAATGCTTGAAGAATGTTAATGTAAAAGTAATCTTCAAGATGCAACTTTCTTGGATTTATGATCCTACACTTATAAAGAAAAGCTGTGAGATGTAAATGGTGTCTTTTAAAATCTGGAAAAAATTAATGTTGACCCAAATGTAAAGCTTGTTTATGAGCACATTTCAGTTGTCATGCATACACAATGTAATTGTAATGATTTCGATTGAAGGACAATTTATGATTTCTTACAAAACAGTGAAGGTTGTTGTTGAGTCTTACTTATGGCTGCCAGCAGATGTCGCTGTTCGTCAAACGGGTCTCCACTGTGTTTACATTTAGGAATATTCCCACTAGATATATTTAGGTAAATAAAACACATATTATTGAGAAATGGTTTAAACATCACTGAAACTTTGGTAGGCTTTAAGAAAAAATATTCTTAAGAAAAACTCCAGCAGTTTTCCAATTTAAGTTTGACTTCAAGCAGTTCTTTGTAGATGGTACGTCAAGTGACATCAAAGCAACGCGAGATTATTTGGGAAGCGCTTGTTATAATTTATCTCGCGATACTTTGACCTACTATATAAACACAGATCAACTTTGATTAGAAACATTCACATGCTAGGTTAGCCATGCTAGATTAGTAATGCTAGGTTAGTCATGCTAGGCTAGTCAAGCTAGGTATGATTATAAATGATAATATTTAGCAAATCAAACAGTATTTATGAAATGTTTAAATACATTTGCAAGTAGTTGGTATTGTAGTGACTTTAAAAAATGTTACGTATATCTGTTTACAGAATATTTTGTGTATAATAATGTTACATATTTAAACAATATAATTTAAAATACATTTAATTGAGAGTCGAAACATACAGAAACATTAGCTTACCCTTTAAACATAACTGGTTCCAAAAGTGTAAATGTAATTTTGTTGTGTATTCTCTTGTTCACATTTCATTCTATATACTGTAAAAAAAAAATTTTTTAAATTGTTGTTATTGTGTTTCCAGTCTGGTGTGAGGACTGAGCTGACAGTGAAGAAGAGCTGAGAGGGCAGAGAGGAAGTTTAGAGAATCATGCTGTTCAGAATCAGACTTTTCATGACAACACACAATGTCTTCAGGGTCAAGGTTCGTCTATACGTGATGTCCTTTCGAGTTGTTTTGACCATTTCCCTGTGTAAATATACTTCTTTCTAAGGTGGAGCTGGTTCACCTCTTTCCTGTATGATGCTACCACATCTGAAATGACCTCCTCTGTGAAGCTTCATTTCTTTCCCCACAGTTGTCTGGCAAATATTCAGAGAATTTATTATTGACATAGTCTTGTGAAGCTAGACTGTTGACAAGTCTAGTCCGCTATAAAGTGTACACTGATCCAGAACCGCCCTCTTAAACATGAAGAGATCCTCTGACCGACAGGTAACGTGACCAACCACAGTTTGTTTTGCTTATGGGTGGATGAAAAGACTGAAGACAAAGGCCTGGAAATGTCATTTTTTGTAAATGTCACAGCAGCTTTGTACCACACAACCTCACATTTGTTTAAATTTAACAAAAACATCATTTCACAAGCGTACTTGGCATTAAGTGCTTCAAACCAATTCAAAAATATGAAACAACAACATTAAGGTTTCAGGAAACTTTCAGAAACCCTGGAATTACTTCTGAAGTGCTCAGATCCTTGTCAATCTGGTATCAAATCCTCCCTAGCCTGATCTAGTTTCCTGGCGGACTGTGAACTCTGACTCCTAGAAGTTTTATGTTGTTTGTAATCTGATTGAAGCTACATTTTTCAGTTTTGTGTGGAATATACATTTGGAGGTCCAATAATTAACTACTTTTGCAGAACCATCTTTGTTTTAATGTTATATGCACCGTGTCCCCTCTATTTTAGCCTATAGTCTTCTACAATACCAGGGAATGCATAAAGAGAAAATCAGTAAAAGCAAAAACGTTCTTGACGTTCTTGGATTGGACTGCCTCTGCACTGGGGGGCTATGTCTCTAGGGTCTCACATTCTCTCTTTTCCTCGCACAGCCCCTCAATATCCCTCTGTCTCTCACTCCGTGGGGCCGCACTTGCTCTGGATGAAATTTCAGCAGGGTATGAGGGAATGGTTCACAGAGTTTAGCACCTTTTTTAACATAGGCAAAATAAATGAGTTCTCCTAATGCTCTAATTGGCGGTGGTTTGATAATCAGGTTTCATGGCCTTCAGGCTTGAAGCACCTCGTTGTTTTTCTCTGGCCTTGCTAAAAAAGAGCCTGTCTGTACTTCTTAATTTACTGGCTTTTTACGTTTTGCAACGTGTATTTTGCATGGATTGCAAAAATTAGTTTCATGACATTTAAGACAGGCCAAGAAGTTTTATCTTTTAATTACCTAACATGCAAAAATGTGCATCGAGGGAGAATATTCAGAATGAGTACGGCTTTAGAAAGATGTTTGTCTGTGATTTGTCATGCAGTTGGAAGGTCTGCTAAAAGTAATTTGTGAAGGAATGTTGGTACCCAAATGTTGAATGTCATTAGTCAGGGAGGAACCTGTGATATTTTCTTATTAATGTCCCATTATTGTGATATTAAGTTTGTTATTTATCCATTTATCGTTGCTCAAAAGCATGAATGTTCACACATTATATGTCACATAAGTGGTTTGAGAAATTGTTCATTAATAATGGATTTTTGTCAGAATCGTGCAGCCCTACTTAGTTTTATAATCTAGTTCGATAACCCCATAAATTCTTTATTAAATTATTACTAACGACAGTATTACTCAGAAAAAATGAATTTTGTTATATCATAATCATTAACACTTATGTAATCGTATACCAAAACAGCACCAGTGAACTCAACAGACCATATGCACAGTCTATTTTTATTTCTTAAGCTTACCAATCCAATGTGGTTGCTTGGCAACAACATTGGCCTGTAGGCCTGATACTTTCCATGGATGTGAAATGCAATGACTTGAATATATGTTTATGCCTGTTTATCTTAAAAAATAAGTTTGTCTGATTCACTTTTCTCACTCAATTCTTGAATTCTCATGTCAAATTCATAGTTCACCTATTACTTAAAATTCTGTTATTGTTTACAGACCTCCTTGTGATCTCAAACATTTATGACTGTTATCTTCTACTGAACACAAAAGAAGATGTGCACAGGTTTACTTGCATTCTTTTTGTGCGCCAATTTAATACAAGTGAAAGGGTGCATTCTTTAAAATATCTTCATTTTTCTTTCGGCGGAAGAAAGTAATAAAAAATGATAGTGAGAAAATGATGAAACTGTCTCATTTGACCTATCACTTTTAAGATCTTTTGGTTAATGATGGATGTTATTGACACTGTAATTCCTAAAAACAACTTGTCGGGAAGAAGAAGGGGAAATTTACTGTCATACAACCTTTCGTGGTTGGAATATTTTAATTTATTTGGTTCTTTTGTTTTTCTGCATCTCTGGTGAAGGCAGATTTTAATGCCAGTCCTTTTAATACATGCCAGAACGGGTCCATGATGCTGTCTGCTTGTAAATTAGTGTTAGTAAACTGAATCACTGATCAATGAATCAAGGCCGTTCGCTGCTCACTGACAGCTTGGATCGCTGCCTGACACCAGGCATGTTTTACAACTTAGCTATTGTTTGCATTCAACTACATAACAACAATTTTCTCATTTCTAAAGGGGAACGCTCTCAACTCCATGCAATGGCTTTATGTGTCTGCTTTCAATCTAAATGGTGGTTTCAGATTAAAAGATCACTAACTACAGCAAACTGTAGTCCTCTAATCATGTAAAGTGTTTTCTTTTTAGTTCTTAATTTGAGTTTAAATAATAAGCAGCAATGCTTTTTGCTTGTATTTCCAAATGTCCCAGACTTTATAGTAACTCCCACTGGTCGCATTGTTCAATGAAATGGCTATTTATAGAAGCCTCTACCAGGCACGTGTCGTCCATTTGTTGTGAATGAAGTGTGTTGGTTTTGAGCAGATTGCTTTGCTAGGAATGGGTATAGTTCACTCATATATGACAATTTTTACATTATTTATCTAACCTCTTGCCATTTCATAGCTGTACGAATTTCTTCTGCAGAACAAAAAATATATATTTTAAAATGATTGATAAACAAACCACAGTTGGTAGCCATTGAGTTGAATGTTTTTTTGTCTATACAATATAAGTGAATGGGAACACTTCATAATATGTTCTTTTCTGTTGTGCAGAAACTTTCTGTTGGATAAACTTAAGTAGGTTTTACTATTGTGTGCAGTAGTTTTGCTACAAATCATTTGGGTCCATTTAGAAATACTATCATACAATTATACAATGTAAAACAGAGGATTTGAAGAATTATAGCATATTTAGACTTATTGTTCTTAGACTGAAAGTGATTACACTGGAAATAAGCTTAAGAACTGAGAAACATTGAGATCATTGTTATGATAGTCTGTCAAAAATAACTCTTGAGTGCCGTTTCCTCAGATCTGTTATTGTGTCAAGGGTCCGTTTGCTAATAACCTTTATATGAGTGGAAGAGAAAATGTTTTTGCAGAGTCCACAGTGGTAAGGGTGAGAGAGAAACAAAAGCAGTTCACTTTATTTTGCTCTCTCACTCTTTCTGCACTGCCACTGGCCGTTCTCTGAACCTGTGTGGTTGTAAGCAGGGCTAAGTGTTTTCGGCCAGCAGCAGGCCCGCAAGAGACAATACTGTAACAGGAAGAGGTTGTCTTTTGGTCTCCTACCTCAGCCATACTTATTGTACTAGCCCAGAGAGCCTGTGCTGGGGAAATAGTTAGCGTAGGTGGTGAGGTAAAGCCTGGACACTCAATTTTAGCTCGTACTTTAAGCCAAGAGAGAAAATTATGAACGTAAAATCAAGCACACTTACACAGTCTGTCCTTTGGAGAGGATTTCTTTGCTGTATTTTTCTGTTGTTAAACCAAAGACAGTGACTTAAAATGCAAATTACATTAGTTTAAAAATCCTAATATATAAATACTAGATTTACCAAAGATTAAAAATCTGTCATCACTCTCTTGTCACTTAAAACCTACATGACTTTAATTTTTTCTGCAGAGCACAAAATAAGACATTTTGAAAAAAGCAGTGGCACTTTTTACTTCTGTTGTATAGACACAATGACATTTAATTGTGTCACCCAATAATCGTGTCATCATTTACTCACCCTCTTGTGAGTTCAAACCTGTATGACTTTCTTTCTCCTGCACAACACAAAAAAAGATAATTTGATGAAGGTGGTGAAGGTCATGGCACACACTGTACTGATGTGACGTGTGGTGTCCCATACTTGGAATTTGTGCTCTGCATTTAACCCATTCCAGTGTATACACACAGTAAGTGAACACACACGCACACTGTGAACACACACCTGGAGCAGTTCACATGAATGTGAATGTTGATAACTGTACAGCAGTGGGACCCATTTACTTACTTGTGAATGAACACAGAACCAGTGCAAGTGAACGGGTGCTTTGAAGAATGTCAACAAGAGAGTCATAAGGGAAAATTTAAGAGGATGAGTAAATGATGACAAAATGTTATTTTGGGGTGAACTATCACTTCAAATCATCTACAAAAAAGTAACAGCAAAAATGATTGTGCTTTACTGCATAAATGCTGATATCCTTTATGTTCACATTTATATTTCCATCTCTGTTTACTTGCTCCGTAACAGATTTTTATTTATTGAACTGTACATACTACTGATTTCACCTGTTAGCTTTTCTGCTGTTTCATGAGCATCAATCAGACTCCCAGGGCCTCGGCCAAGTTAAAACACTCAGCTGATCCCCGACTGTTTTAATATCAGATTTAAGTCCAGCGCTCATGCTTATTTGTGCCTCTGAGCCATGGTGCAGGATTTCAAAGCCTGAGTCGTTATCTCCTGGGCATCTCCCAGGAAGAACATTGTCACTGTGTGGTCAAGAGGAGCTGCTTTCGGGGGATAATGTGCAGATGAAAGCCAGTTTGGTTGTGTTTGGATAATTTAACCTGGGTTGCATGAAGAATACCACCTAGAGGTCCTTTAAACTCTAGCACGTAGTATGGGCAATGGCTTCACTGTGCCACTTCATTGTGGATTGAAAGTGTAGCTTTAAAAACATGTTTTTCTGCTACTTTCACCATAACAGACCTCATATATGACCTCCGCTTGTTTGCTTTAATGTGAACATAATGTGTTTTCCTGGAGATTGTGGGCCAGCTTTGGTTTCGAGAGATAGGGCTATGCACTGTTCTGAAGTCTTTGATTTTTTAAAGGAAATAAATAGCATGCATAAAAACATGCCGGCTTTTGGCATTTATGTTTTTCTGGATGGCCGTAAGTATTCATGACCAGAGAGGATATCAACATTGCCTGCGTCTCCCTTCAGCACAATGTCTGTTCATCAGATGAAAACATTCTTAATAACACATAAAAATACACATCATGCAATTCTCCGTTTGCACACAATTGTTATTCTTACATTTAGTTTATATTCCGACTAATCCTGCTTTAAACAAAAATATTTTTCCTGTGTTCACATCTATGTTAATCACCCCAATGAAAATAATGCCTGAGAACTATGCAGAATTGGTGGAAAGTTTATTTTGTCTAGATTTTCTGTTTTATTTTGATATAAGGAAGGTCTCTGAATTTTTGTTCAGGCTGTGTTCAATGCATTATTCTGCCAATGTACAAATATTACCGTTATGGATAAATTAGATTTTTACAGAAAATATTAGAAAGTCTTATTAGATTCATTCTACTTTGCAAACGTTCTGCTGCAGTTTGAAAGCTTCCTTTATAGGTTCAGTAGGAAGTAGAATGAAGACGTTTGTGTTGCATTTGTAGTAAAGTACTGCGCATATTTTGGATTTGTAGGCTCTCTTATTGCCTCTCCTATCTATATGATCTCATATGTTGGCATATTATGTACTCCTTACAATGCTATAAAAAAATGTATAAGTAATATATAACTAATTCAGTCATCGTTTACTTAACCTCTTTATATTTTACACCTGTATGACTTTCTTCCGCAGAACACAAATTAAGATATTTTAAAGAAATGTGGTAACCAAACAGCAGTGGTGCCTATTCACTTGTAATGTAAGGAATACGAAACCAATGCAAGTGAGTGGTTGCAAGTTTCCAACATTGTTAAAAATGTATTCTTTTGTGTTCTGCAAAATGAAAGACAGTCATACCATATATTAAGAGTAAATTATTGACTAAATAATGTCACAATTTAAATTTTTGGTTGAACACCAACTTAAATCTTTCTTGACAAAAACATGGTTTAGGTTATTTTATAATTGCAGGCATCATCGACATAGAGGGGTACACCTTCTCCTCGGTTTCCTTTCTCATAGTCCACCTAAACACGAAGACTAGGACTCAAATTGGACAGGCCGAATCAGAGTCTCCCTTTTTTTGCCAGTCAGCGTTGTATTCATTTTCCATTCAAGTAATTTTTCTAATGGCTGGGCCAACACAACTTGCATCCCCTCTCATTAGCTCCTCCGCTGCTGCCTGCACTACACTTAACTTAATAATGAGACACAATTAACAGCAGCCCTGGCCCCATGCCAGATGAATTGAGGGTGAGAGGCTGGGTGGAGATGGGCATACATCGTTTACACGTTGAGTGGGTATTAACCAAATTACATATGAGAAAAAGAGAGGAAGGAATCTGTCATGAATTGTCTTGTAAGATAAGACACCTTAAAAGTGAAGTTTTCGTTTTATCAGTTAATAGTTTCTCCTATATACAAATACAACAACTGTTGGTGATTTCTCCAAAAATTAAGTATGTAAGCAATACTGTAGCTATTTCAAAATATTGTTTTGTTTACTTGAGTGTACAGCAATAGTGAGTCAACTTATGATGTGAAGTTAAAGTGCTAATTTACCATTAATGAAAATACTCTCTAATTTTCTCACCATCTTGACTTTCTCTGGGCTGAATTTTGGGGTGAACTATCAATTTAAGGCAGGGCTATTATGTTTGTTCAAACAATGGTTTACGAATTTTGTAAGCTCACGCTGGTGATTCTAGTTTAAACTCATTCCTTTTGTAATCTAGTTCACACTCTGTATTTGTGTTGGTCCTTGGGGTTTGCACTGAACTGGCTAGCCATTAAGTCCATTAGATATGTCCACTTCTTGACCACAGGAATTCGGCTTTGCTATATGTGTGATTGTGTTTTTGTAAAAATAGCTGAAGCATTTATTTACATCCACGATCTGACTGCACATAAAAAGAGGGTAAAGGGATGGAGCAGAGCATTGCATTCTGGGTGGTGGGATTGTGGTGTCTTGTCTTGGGGGGTCTGAATGTCAGGTCAGCGGAAGACTCTGTGTATGTAGGGAAGATCCAGATAGCCTCAGGGGGCCTATAAAGATGTGTTGCCAGCCTCCCTTACTGATGGCCCCATTACATCCAAGTCCCTTAGTCAGACTCTATTATTCTCTGCCAGTCGGCCCCTGCCAGCCTGCTTTGAGCACCAGTGAACCCAGGCAGCGAGTACAAATAAACAACATCCCAGATCACATCCACTTAATCCGCAGTTTACAGCCATTTATTTTTTGTAACTGCTTATGTTTTTCTTGGGTCTCTACTTTTTGAGGAGATGCCACCCGGATCTTAACAAGGATCAGTTACACTGGAGAAATGAAGCAATGTGCGACCATCTTCTTTTATTGGGTCTTATGTTTTATCCGAATCTGAATAGTAACGACAATCAGCCAAAGCGTAGCGAATACAGCCAGAAATTCAGAAAGCTTCAGCTCTTTTTGTTTTTCGAGTCATGTGCTCTATGCATAAACAAACCATGATGACTTGTGTTGGAAAGTGAGAGGAAAGAATAATTAAATGAGTGGAACTCTTCAGATTTTCCATTCGAAAGAGTTACAGGCAGGATCTTCGGCTGGATCCAGACTGGAGCTTGGCGTTTCCAGCAGTCACTTCCCAGAATGCTGGGACAACTTCAGAGGCATGTGTTTGTTCACCTGTGGGACCTAGATGACCTGTGACTTAAGATGACATTGAAACATACTTAACCTGACCCACAGTTCTCACCATTTGCTATTATAACTTTTTAACCTTGGAGAGACCTGTGTTGTATGATACTTGTTTTTCTTGTTTGCTATTTTTCATTCTGTCCTTCAATGAGTGACAGTAGAAAGTGAAAAAGCGGTTGTAGCCTTTGCTAAGCTACCTCCAGACTGCCCCATCCCTTGAAAACCCCACCCTCCAAAAACATGCCAACCAACCTGAATGCACACAATGATTGATGGGCAGAAAACGTTTTTAATTAATAAAAAACACGTTGGCTGCTCCCCTAGCGCTTTGTTTGTTGTTTACAGTGCTTAGAGCTGTCACACACTATAGTGAGTTCTCAGAACACCTACATGTATTTTTCTGATACCCACATAGTAGAGACATGTGATAATGTTTTGGCTTCTTCTGTTTATGACCTTTTTATATGAAGCTCTGAGTTTATTTTGAAGCGGGTATGTAGTTTCCTGTGCCCGGTGGTATGGCTCCATGCCACATGGAATACTCATAAACGGCTTTGTAGCTTCTGTGAGAGCAGTGTTCTTAACCTGCTCTCTGTTGGGCATGTGGCCGGGCATCTGTAAGAGAAGGAGGTGTCATCTATTGCTTAGCTCAGGGTGTTCTTTCTTTTTCCTTTTAAGAGGTTCCATTTCTCTCTTATTGGTTCTTTAAATTTAATATTAATAAAAGACAAATGAAATACAAAATTTACGAAGTTGGAAGTATCGGCTGTCCTTATTACTGTAAAGCATGTTTTTTAGCTTGAACTATTTTGGACTCTCTTTTTTTTAAAGGAGCAGTTTGCTGTAAAAATATAAATTTTTCCTAAATCTATTTCAAGTCATTACCTATGTGAGACACAAAATGGGATGTTTATTATCTGCCAGTGATGGTATAGACTATATTGCCAGCTTGAAATACATTACAACCATACCTGTCAACATCTGGGTACCAAAATCCAAAAGAGACCTGTGATTGTTTCAAGGTGTACTTCTTCAAAACAAAAGGGTGGTGGAAAATTGGAAAACAGGAGACTCTCGACCAAAATAGGAGCATCGACCAGTATGGACATAACCTGTTTTTAACATCAAGCAATGATTTTGAGGATGTGTTTTTACTTCTAGGTTCAGAAAACAAAGCTGGACACAAAAACTTAACATTGTTAGCTGCTGTTTCGCTATTCTTCATAGCACGGCAACAGGAAAGAGATTCCCAGAGTATGTGATTTTTAGGAGGGAAACAATGTTTTAATGTATTCAGTAAACCACATTTGAGCATTTCCGGTCACCTTCACTCTTCATTGGGCATTATTCAAATAAACTGCGGTGACATCAACAGGAAGTGCTCTCTAGAAGGCATATACTGTATTTTGTTTCTAAAATAGCTGTTTTTAAGGAAGTATCATCAGGTGTGTTAACCAACAAAAGGTCAAAGCAAGACTACAGTTTGATATGCCCCTTTGGTGAATGCATATACTATTTAATTAGAATTTTCGTTGATGTTTTGATTGGTTGGTGCTTTGCCAGATGTGCATGCTTAAAGGGCTAGTTCGCCCCCAAAAATGACAAATCTGTAAAAAAAATTTTGTTCTGATGAACACAAAGAAAGTTATTTGGAAGAAGGTTTTTAAGAAAATAGTTCTTGGACCACGCTAGCTATGGCTATTTTTTTCTGTTGAATACAAAGATATTTTGAAGGATGTAGAACGGCAAAAAGTTCTGGATTACCATCATTTGTATTGTTTAAATGGTTGTCCATGGGGTCTAAGAACTTACAAAAATTCTTCCAAATATCTTTTTCTGATTTGATCAGAACAAATAAATGTATATATGTTTAAAACAACTTGAGAGTAAGTAATCCATGACCGAATTTTTATTTTTGGGTGAATTATAACTTTAAACACAGAAACTCTATATTATGTGCTTCTCGATATATATGTAAAGTGTGTCTTGATGTGAGCAAACTAAATGTAGAGCCCCTGTAATTTGCACAGGTCCGTCATTGTTCCAGCTCTTTCCGTATGTGTTTAAAACAAGCCTCTGCTGCTTGGACAATGTAAGCGCACTGTCATTTTCCACATGATTATGGGGCAAGCAGAGTTTAGGGAAATATTTGAAAGGCAGCTTCTGTTTTAAATTTTTTTTTAGATATATGCAGGCCACTAGAATGAAATGTTAGCGTCTCCTCTCCACCCCAGAGCCGAAACCTCCTTTGTTCCACAGCTTACTTCTGCCTATAAATTACAATTGCAGCTGCCAAGAGAAGATGCGACGTGATGTTTTCCCTCCACCAATAACATGCCTTCTCATGTTGGAAAGACAAAGAACCCTCTGGATGCTATGACAACATTTGAGGAGTTTAGACCAAAGACTCCCTTTTAAAGAGACCCGGAGTCACACTGTAAACTGTTTTTTAATTTATATCGTCTCTGTCTTAAGAGGTTAGTCAACTAGTAAAGACATCAAACACAGGGTTTAAATTGATGGTGTGTAGCTGCCCTATACAAACAGTCTTTGATCAGCATTATTTGATTACCCGAGTGTTTATCTTTTTCGGTTCTTTCGCGGGACGTCTCAGGACACAGAGTGCTCTGACTGAGTGGGCTCTTGGACACAAATTTTTGTTTATAACATGCGCTGAGTGCTTGTTTTCGGAGAGGAAAAGTTTGTGGACGTAGGCCTTTACGCAAGAAAGGCCCTGGTTGGATGTGGGCGCGCGGGCCTGCGGCGAGGAAGCGAGAGCGGAACTAATCTAAAGAAACGATTCGCTTCTCTGAGCAGCTTAGAAACTTAACGCAATCTGGCACTCATTTGACAGCTTGAAGTTGGTAAGTCTTAGCCACAGTTACAAATAGCAAGTCAGGAAGAATTTACTGAGTAGTAAAGACTTTTTTTGCTCTCCTGAGTTAAAATAATGTTGTTCTGGATATAATCATCTAATTAGGGCAAGAGGCTGCTCTTGGAAAGGCAGAGGATCGCATTTCAAAGGGTCGTGTCTGCCAGCCTCCACACTGATGCTGAGATATCCAATGGTATGGCGGCGCAGTCCTGCGTGTAAGCCAGAGTGACCATGTGTGCGATGGGGAGAGAGAGAGCATTCCTGTGCGCTTGTGTAGGGGTGCGTGCGACCGTGGGTCGCTTGCTTCATGAATAGTATGGAAGCCATTGTGCATGCTGGACCCTTATCAGCAGTCTATCTTAATCAGTACTGCCTTATTTCACTTGTGTCATGAACTCCCGGTACTCTCCTCACGGAATCATGATATATGCCTTGTGCAATGTTACCAGTCACTACCAGCTAGAGTTTACTTTTGATGTTAAATGTTTCTTAGATCTTATTCTAACATATGCTTTAGCATAACGGAAACACTAAAATTAGGTCAGAAGTCATTTAATGATGGTTTATTTACAGTTTATAGCATAATTTTCAGATAACTTAAAGAAGGACCTATTTTTTACGTGGGGACTCATGTAAATTACATGCAGAACACAACATTGGCTCCCATTGACTTTACCTGTACAAACATTTCACAAAATATCTTCCTTTTTGCACATAGTAAAGAAAGTGATGCATTTTGAATTGCATGACAATAAATAAAATTATATCTAATATTTTTTCATTTTTTTTTCTTTTCTGTAATTATAGTTTGTGTGTATACATGTCATGTAGCAACGTTCAGCCTAAAATGCATGTTTCAAAAACGCACAGTTTAACTTCGAGCTGTTCCTCTAAATTCTACTCTCTATGCCTGTCATCACATGACATAGAACTTTTACAGGGGGTAGTGGAGGAAAGGGGTGATAAGTTCAGATATGTGAGATGAGTTGAGGTCTTAAATGCTAACCCCCCTACCCCATCCAAGGGCTGTATTAACAGATTAACAAGCAGAGCTAGCAGAATTATGGCCAACTTGTGTGCAATGTAGTCTGAAACAGATGTAGGTTGTGATTGTAGTAGCAAGTATGTAATGATGTCTGCTCTACCCTCTCCAATCTGGCTTCCATATTTGCAGTCACTAAGACAGCCTGCCGTAAATCACGCCATGATGGGGCGGTTCATAGAACGATTCTGCCCTTCTTCAGCAAAACCATAATTGTTGCACAAAAAATAAGCTTCATGACGTCTGTCTTGTATTAAAATAAGGACACTTTTTCCTCCTTAGCAAGAGAGCACTTTAATCTCTGGCAGCTTAAGCAGAGAAATATTTTATTGTGCTGTAGCAGATTTAGGCACTCTTTGTGTCATTGGATTTATTTGGAGCTTGTGCTACTACAAAACTCACTGCTTTAATTGATAATCTCTTCAGGCTTGCATATACTCATCATATCATATTTCCACAGTTGTAGCCATTCCAGGGCACCACATTCTCCCTGGCTTAACTCACACTTATGTATAGGATTGCAGCAGAGAGTTGTCGCAGAGAGTTGTATATTTTTAGCAGGTCGAGC
Organism: Triplophysa yarkandensis; assembly: GCA_033220385.1. Taxonomy (NCBI): domain Eukaryota; kingdom Metazoa; phylum Chordata; class Actinopteri; order Cypriniformes; family Nemacheilidae; genus Triplophysa; species Triplophysa yarkandensis. Next base: position 6,439,150 of record CM065669.1, on the reverse strand, counting down.
AGGTGCATAAATCTTTTTCTCTTGATTTTTTTCCTCTCTCGTGATCACGTGAGAAGAGAGGGAAGTCAGGATAGATGTAAGGTTCTGTCACTTCAAAGATCTAATACTACTGACTGACGTCTTTATTTAAGGAGAGATTCATGGTCATACACACTCATTCTGTTAGTTACAGTGAGCATCTGCTGGGTTGAGGGGGTAGAATCTTGTGTGTGAAAGCACTTGGTTATAGGATTTAGGTTATATGCTGTAGGAAATTTGTGTGATGCAGTATTTTTGTTGTGCTTTAGGTTCTGAAAAATTTACTTATTTACAAAATAGATTACAATATACCTTATTGAATACGTGAGTACAGCTCTAGTGTTTGCATGTATCTCTTTTAAGTGCTAGTTCATCTAAACCTGTATAAACTTATTTCTTCCATACAATTCAAAAAAAGATATTTTAAAGAAAGTTGGTTACCAAACAGCACTGGCACCCATTCCCGTCTATTGTATGAACAAATACCTCTGCAAGTGAAGTGTGCCATTATTAACATTCTTCAAAATATCTTATTTTTCCTATTGAAAAAAATAAGTCATAAAGCTTTACAATGACAAAAGGGTGAGTAAAAAATGAAATGGTTCTAATTTTTGGGTGAACTACTACTTTAAAGTACATAATTTTTTTTACAGTATTTACATAAATATAAATATTTATGCCTTATTCAATACTGTAGAATATTATTAAAACGGTACTATAACAGAATTGTTATATTATAACAATAATATAACAAATATAATAAATAATAGTATTATCTCTAACCCTAAATAAAATAACATTAGAATAATGTGATTTATTGTTTATTAAAATATTGCTTATTTATGATGTTCTTTTATTTAATTAAATGTAAATGTAAAATAAAAATATTAGTTAATTTTTTTTCAATTTTGTTTAGAATTAACACATTTATTTTTTGTTCATAGATAGTAACGTGTTTTCTTGAAATAGAAAAAATACATAAACTATACAAACTACACAGAGGAATATAATTTTATTAGATAACCATACATATTATTTAGGTACACCACCTACACAAAATCTCTTGGATATTTACTTTTGATTCTACCAGTAATCTTGTGAATCTATGACATCCTGTAGCATTTATAACGTGTGACTATGTAGCTAAGCTATTAAGCGATCCTTTGGCTTGCTCATGCAGTTGTAAGAATTCGAGGCATGAAAATTTTGAAACTCTCTCGTGTAATATTACATTGTGGTTAGCATCTAAATACGGAGTAAGCTTTGAAGTTCTTGTTCCCATTTTCAATATCATAAGACAGCAAGACTAAAGGAAACATCTGGTTCCAATTTTGTTTGTCAAAAAGGGCTGGATAGATTTGGTTTAATGTCTGTTGAATTAGTGGATGAGCATTCTCAAGGTTTTTCTAATAAAATATTATTATTGGTATATGTTTTAATAGAAAATAGAAATTTACTGTAAGTAAATTAAGTAATGTTTCTATTTAGCAGGTAGGTTAGGTTTGTTAAAAGCACAGTCCAATATTGACAGTCATACAAGGTGGATTTACCATGTTGTAAATTTCATTTACTTTATTTTTAACGTGAAATTTATTTATGTTTTTACAAAAAATATTTAAAATCTGTTATGTTGTGAGCACAATAGTGTATATGGATTGCATTTTGTATGTTCTTGGTAGAGTTGGTAGATGTGTTTGTGCCACAATTTATTGCAAGAAATGCCGTTGGCTTTGTACTAATGCTGCCATGTGAATATATTTTTATCCGGGGTTAAGTTAAGTATAATAATATTTTGTTTGGTCATTGTGTTAACAGCCTTTGATTATAAATACTGTTATAAACACTGTACTTGAACACTAGTGTGTGAATACAGTTTTCTTTGAAGTTTGTTTAGCTAACCCTTTGACTTGTAGTCTTAGTAATGTTCTGTTTACCACTTAAAACAGACAAACAGATCATTTATTAATGAACTGACATTTCTAGGCCATTGACAAATACAATTTCCTCCTCTAATCAGCACAGATTTTTTAAACACTAATGTATGTAAACCCACTGGCTGATGGAGGTTGGAGGAAGGTTGCATATTGGACCGGTGATGATATGACGCATCAACTCCCAGTGTTTGGGTTCCAGTTCTTCCCTGGAGGCGACTGACGTCCCGTGGCGCTGCCTTATCTTAATGACCATTAACCATCTTTGCTCCATGTCAGAGAGGGAGAAGGCAGCGGATAAAAGAGAGGGAGCCTCAGAATTCCTGACAGCTGATAAGAGGAAGTAGGAGATTCAGTTTACTGCACAGATAGGGCAGGAATGTGCTGCCAGATGATGACTCTACCCATGACCACACTGCTACCTGTATCATACCCTGCCAAAAACCATCAATGCTCTCTCTCTCTTCTGTCTGTTATAGAAAATATGGACTGTTATTACCCTGTATACCTTATATGAAGCATCCTAAACCTATCTTGTTAAGAATATCGGAAACCCAACTCATACTTCCTAAGATTTTGGACAGCAACAAGGGACCTTAGTTTTCTTCTTGATTTAAAATTGTTAAGATTTTATGCCTAGGCATTCAAATAGCTTACAAGATTTTGTAGAGATTATGTGACCACTCCTGTGTTCTAGAAACACTATAAATGTCATGTTTGATGCATAATATCCCTGTAGCCTCTGAATTAAATTTGATCAAGTGTGTACTGTGAAACAAGTCTGTTGTTTCAGATGAATCAGGTTTTTGTGATCCTTATTCAGCTTTTAGCATTACAATGGCCGTGTCAGGCAGAGAAATGCAATGCTTGTCAGACAGTGTGGATGTAAGCCAGGCAAATAGAGAGCATTTCAACAGCGTGATCTGAGCCACAAGCCTTTTTAAATTAATTATAGATCAGTATGGACACAGTGGCATGATGAGTAGGGAACAAGGCAGTGGTGCAGACAGCACTGGATAGTGAGATTGGCTTTGTATCAGACTGTCTCCTGTATTCTTCTATCCCCATGCTTTTACTTTCTGCTTGTAAGTCTCTAAAAGGAAACCAGATTTTGCATGGTTTCTTTCAATGGAGTGTTTGGGGTTATTTTGGTGAAGACTCCATTGCAAGAATAAGTTCAAGTGCACAAACCGTATAATCACTTTTTAAATAGATTTTTTTCTCATTGAAATCTGATTGTAAAGCAAGTGTCAGTTACAAAAAACATGTATAAAACGCTGTACTATAACCATTTATTCATCCTCTTGTCATTTCCAACCTATAGGACTGTTAGTTCTTTTGCCAAACAAAAGAAGATGTTTTGAAGAATGTTGGTAACTGTCACCCATTTACTTGCATTTGTTTTGAAAAACATTTAAAGGCATTGTTTTCATATTTTCTTCAGAGACGCTTACAATTAATAGATTTTCCCCAGCTACTTAAGAACCCACTGTTACCTATAATGATTGGTGCCTATTTTGCTATTGCAACAAAAAAGAATGTCTTTTGTTTCAGTTCCAGTCAGCTCGTGGAGGCTCCTCTTAATTTTGCCTATCTGGATTTGCGCAGTTCCTCTAAAAAAAAGCATTTGATCCCCTGCTGAATTTGTTTGTTTGCTGAGATTAGAAGCAGTCTAAAGAGTCTTAAAGAGAGTGCTACAAATCACAATTTGTTGCATGTACAGAGGACACCTGTCCACAGATGTTATCAATTCCAATCTCTTAACCATTGCCAAGAATAAAGACCTGTGCAAGGTTGTCAGTGAGATTGTAGACCTACACAAGGCTGGAATGGGCCAGCAGCTTGTCGAGAAGGTGATACCAATTGGTACAATAATTTGCAAATGGAAAAACACAAAACAACTGTCAATGTTTCACCTCGTGGAGTTTCAATGATCAACAGAATGGTGAGGAATAAGACCAGATATACACAGATCTTGTAAATGATCCTAAGACGGCCGGGGACAGGACATCTGCATCAAAGGTACAACGGACAGGGCAATGTACCATCAAATCTTGGGTGAGAACCTCCTTTTCTCAGCCAGATTATTAAAGATGGGGCGTGATGGGTTTAGGCACACTGTTAAGGCATCAAAGGAGTTTCTCAGGATAAAGCACATTAAGATTCTGGAGTGGCCTAGCCTATTTCCAGTCCTTAATACTATAGAAAATCTGTGAGGGAGTTGAACATTTGAGTTGTCAAATATCAGCTTCAAAACCTCAATGAGTTGGAGAGGATTCTCTAAGAGGTGTGGGACAAAATCCCTCCCTAGTTGTGAGCAAACCTGGTGGCCAACTACAAGAAACATCTGACCTCTTTCAGTTTGAACAAGATATTTGCCACTAAGTACTAAGTCATGCTTTGTGAAAGAGTCAAATACTTATTTAATTCATTAATAATGCAAATCAGTACTTAAATTTTTGACATGCATTTTCAGGATTTTTTGTTTGCTTTTCTATCTTTTATTCTGGAAATAAACCTACCATTAGAATTATGCACTGGTCAAATACTTTTTTTCCTTCACTGTACATATTTTCAGTCTTCTGGTCTCTGCAGTGTTTTAAGTTGGTAGCCCAACAGCGGCATCATTTACTTCAGTTGTAAAGAAACAAAATGAATGCTAATGTGTCAGTAACCAACACTTTTCAAAAATATTTTTTTTGTGTTTGCATAAAAGAGAATAAAATCGTATATGCTTGAAATTACATGCAGTAGAGTAAAATATGACAGAATGTTCAGTTTTGGTGGAATTTTACCTAAATCATAGTAAACCATAAAAACTCTTTTGAGGACTTTTTGTATTGTTGATAAAATTAAATAGAATTTGTCTATCGTCATCTAAGAATTCCAAATATTTCCCATAAAACAAAGGCGAAACAAGTTTTGGACTACATTGTAAAGCTTGTTATCAGTTTGTGTGATGTAGCCAAGCAGACGTTGAATGATTTATATAAATGCACAACCACAAAACATTTCAGCATCTTTGAACCTGATCTAAAAAAGACTTAGACTTAAATTTGACTTAAATTTGATTGGCATCCGTTATATTAATGCAGTCATTTTCAATACATCTATAACATACAGAGAACATCCTAAAAGCACTGTAAAATCAACACCAAATTCCACCAAGACCTGGATCTTATTTGTTTTCCACTCACTGTTCCAACAAAACAATCAGAACTAACGAAAAATAAGGGAGTCTGTAACGTTTGGCAGACATTTTTACTTGACGTAATTTAATGCCTAAAATCATACCAGTATGACATGAACCACATGATTAAAAACAGAACATTTTCTTCATTTGTGTACCATACTCTGATAAGCAAACTGTGCCCTTTTTTTATCAGGTTCAAAGAATAATGAAATGTTTATGTTATAAAAGCCCTATATGAATCATACAGCATCCGCTTGGCTCCATCCCACGCAATCTGATTACAACATTGTTTAAAATGTACAAGGACAATTGAAGTTCCACCGGTTCAACAAGGTGCTGCTTTTATAACAATTCTAGGGTCAGTTCAATCATGTGTGTCACAGTCTTATAGCTGTGAACGTGAGCTTTGTCACTGTGGCAGGACGGAAAGGGTTGTGTGTGTGTGTGTGTGTGTGTGTGTGTGTGTGTGTGTGTGTGTGTGTGTGTGTGTGTGTGTGTGTGTCTGTCTGTCTGTCTGTGTGTGTGTGTGTGTGTGTGTGTGTGTGTGTGTGCGTGCGTGCGTGCGTGCGTGCGTGCGTGCGTGCGTGCGTGCGTGCGCGCGCACGCACGCATGTGTGGCCAGGGGTCACAGTACAAAGCCATCACTGCTGACCCCCTGTCCTTCTCCAGCCTAGACAGCAACAGGAAAGAGGAGGTAACATGGGCAGAAGGGTAGTCTTCAACCCATGACCTGAACTTGAACCCAGTTTTCGCATCTAGAGTAGTCAACAGTAGCGCTGCGTGGAGTTAGACATGTTCATCCACTAATTAATAATGTTTATTGATGTCCTTCTGTGTCCTTCAGGCCAACAAATTTAGTGTTTGAATGATCCCTGTCTTCTATTCGTTAGACTAACAAAGTGCTGTTATTTTGGCACTTTTAACGATAATATTATTGTTTTTGATTGTCCAAAAATTGTTTTATATGTTTTACCTCATTTTTAATTTTGCCTCATTTCTCCGACCAAGGTGCACTGATGTTTCTGTCATGCATCATTACCGCAAAGTTGTAATAAACATGACTGTTTGAAGTTTTTTTGCATCTACACAACTTGCTATCAACACTGCTCATTACTATCATCTCTGCTCCTTACTCCCATAAAGAAACAATGCCAACATAATAACAATGTATTGCTGCAAAATTTTCCATCTATTTCTGTACTTGCCGAATAACCACAAAATACGTCCACATACTATTTGACGCAAATATTTAAACAAAAAGCCAGTAACACATACCTACTGTATCTGAGAACATTTTGTCAGTCATATTGCAACGCCCCTTATAATGATCAGCTTTATCATCTTACAAAATATGAGGGGTTGAAGACTTGCTATGAGCCTGCGCCGCGCATTAACACTTAGAGAGAGATTGTTTTGTGTAAATGTTTGATTAAGCTGTCAAATTGTTATAATGGAAGCATGGTCGGTTCTAGTTTGTTTTAAGACAGTGTGAGTGCAACAGATCTGGGGAGGCGGGATGCTGGAGAACTGTGGTAAATTGCGACATGGTACGATTGAGTTTGCCCTTTAACCACACACAATACATGGTTTTTTAACCATCACTCAAAAATACAATCATTTATAATAGTTGCTTACATTTTAAAAGCATGGATTCGTTGAGTCCGGAGATTGGAAAAGCGCAACACAATGTTGGGGTTGTACTCCTGAGGTGTTTTTTTAGGAAAGGTATAAAAAGCCAATGTACTCTCACATCGCAGAACACAGCGCCTTCTCGACTTGATGTTAAACATTACAAAATATTGGAGTGGGCGGGCAAATTGTTTGCGATGTAGGATGTGGGCTGATATTATTCCAATGTATTACTTCTTGATGTGTGGTCATAACAGAAAAAGATTTGAATTACAAACAACTCGTTTAGGCAAAAATGAGAGTAAAATATTTTTGTCCGAAGGACAATAACTTTGTTTATCTTGCACTTTTCGCTTCACAACTCACCGGTATTTTATTCACATACAGCTACATGACACAATGTATAAGAGGTATTTTTTGCTAAAACAAAATAGGAGAACTTTAAAAAGTCCTAAATGGTTAAATCAACCATCAAAAGAGTTTTTACTTCTATAATAAACCGGCCCAGTTGAATGTATTGAAAAACAAGACACTATTTTTAACTGCTATTCATGATGTAACAAAGACTGGCGACATGGTAAAAAATTATCCGATCTCTCCGTCTATTTTTCTGTCTGAGCATCTCTGCTATCTTTTAACAATAGCTGGTTGCGTTTTTCAAAAGATTTCCCTCCATTATCTATCATATCATGCCCTTATGATAGCGCAGAGACTGGCGTCTGAGTCGGCGATGGCTGTCATGAGCTCTATCTCTTTCTTTCCATCTCTTTTACTCTGTGCAGCTGACCATGCCGTGATGGAGGCGGGCTCTTTGGGGGGTGGGGAAGCCTCTGGCGTGAGAAAAACTATTGAGTCACTGATCTCTGTGTGTGTGTTTGTGTTACTGCTGGAGAACGAAGACAGCATGGCACCAGCTGGAAGCCAGAGCAGACTGGAGCCAGCGGGGAGAGGTCAGCGGTATTATCACCCCGCGCTGTATGCTCCAGTGACGCGATGGGACCTTATCTCCATCGTCATCGGCCTCTTTGTCTGTCGCTGAGTCATGGCCTGTCCAGTTTAGAGTGATCGAGGGGGGCAATAGGGGTTTGCTGGGCACATCTTCTGATCTTGTCGAGTACAGGACTTTAATGCCCCCTCCTTAAAAGGCAGCACGCAAGCACTTGAGGAAGATTCTCCTTACACCCCTCTTGACAGTATCCTGAGAAGACATCTTCAGATCACATCTTCAGTCAGTTTGCCCTCCCATGTTCTCCTTTGACATATAGGGGATTTTTATGTTAGGGGCATTGTTGACTACTTTAACGCTATAGTTTACCCCAAAAATGAAAATTCTGTCATAATTTACACACCCACTTGACATTTCAAACCATTATGAAGTTTTTTTCTGCCACAGAACACACAAAAAAGATATTTAAAAGAAGTTGGTGATCTTCAGCATTGTCACCCATTTACTTCTAGGTATACAAGTGATCGGGTGCAAGTTACCAAGTGCAAGTTGTTCAAAATATCTTTTGTGCCTGTTAAAGGATGTTGTTCAGGGGAGTGAAAAAATTTATTCTCATGGCCTTGAGGAACCTTGTGGTGTGAATCTGTTTGTTTCTGAAATTGTAGACGTATGATGATGCAGCACTTTTTCTCAAAAGGATTGTTTTTTTGATAGACAATAGTGATTTGACTATTTTTTGTTTGACTTTTTTTGTTTATGAAAACTGGCTCTATAAAACTTTAAGTGAAATCAGGAAAGTCAATAGTTTCTCTGACTGTATCACTCTATCACTATAAAAAAATGGAAAATGGTCTTTTTGCATGAACCATTATGAACTTTGAGCCTAAAAGTTGAGCAATCTTTTGGCAAGGCTCGCAGTTTTTATTGTCTAAGGTATGCTATTTAGATTCTGGGATAGGTGAGGCTGGTTTAAGATGAGGGTTAAATCAGGATGGGCTTCCTACAGATTATGCAGATAATCATAGTGCACACCCCATAACTATGTATACAAACAAAAAAACAGGTAGTGAGTGTGCTGGGGCTTTACTGTGGATTAACCAGTCTGGACTGGTACAGTCATTTAACAGATCGTGTAATCCTTGCCACAGCAAAACTAACGTGAAGCTGATATAAAAGCATTTGGAGTTTGGTGGAAGTACTTTAGATTTACTTTTCAGTTTGCTGTTATAATATTCGTCAGTGAAATATTTGTTTATGTTGCTTGACAACAGTTCTGGACAAAAGGCTTTTTCGAAGGAGTTTTAACTGGGCGGTGATTTGGATCTTATGATGTTTCATTGGTGATTGTTTGGAAAGACTTTTCCCCTTTTTTCTTTTCAGAGGACCACCTCTGAGAGGAACTTGCTAAAAGATATTGGATTAAGCCAGATCTTCAAAGATAAACAAACTATGGCCTTTTATTATTCAAAGTACAAATGTTACCATCTTCTCTCTAACCCCTTCTATGTCCACATCATGGGCCATCTCAGATGAACAGGGTGGGCTGCATCATGAGGAATAGATGTGAAATGGGTAATTTAATGAAATTGAAGGGCACAGATTATAAGCAGGTCCATCATCTTTGATTTTTTGGGCATATTGTCAACAATGATGAGAGGAAAGTTTGATTTTGTCATCCATAACCTCAAGCATGTCACTACATTACAATTTCATGATTTTTATTTTTTTTGCCATAAATCAGTATTCTTGGTGAACCTTTATGCTTGTTTTATGTTTTAACTTTCTGTGAAAATTGGGACAGTCAATTGTGCAAAGTTGTTTGTGCATACATATTATAAAGTTGAATGTATAAAGGTTTTTCAAATATCTTAACAACAAAAGTATTTAAAAGTGGTTGTCAACTTTGAAAACACGTTATTTTATCATTTAAAATTACAGTGTTTATTCCATTTGCTGAAAATATGGACATTTGATGTTTCAGAAACATAGCAAACATTTGTGAAAACCCAGCTAAAGTCCTTTTTTTTTTTTAAGTTTCTAAGTGCTGTTCTTTCATCTCATGTGACACTGCCTATACCACCCCCCACAGCCTCGTTTCCAAACCCTTGCCAGACAACTTGACACCAGAGATCTCTGATGCTGTTATTCCATCTCACCCTGTCGAACCCTGAGGAGCGTATTTCGGGATAGCCCCTGTTCCTCCGCCCCTGCCCAGGCTCTGTTCAGTGTCTGTCTGTTCCAGGTCAGCAAAAAAAAAGCAGTACAAAAGACTCCACCTCCAGCCCTCAGGCGCTCACTGTGAGGTACAACTGTGAGAATAAAAAATTGACAAAATATGACAGGGATAGCCGACTTTTTATTAAACTAGTTTATAAATGACTGTGAGTATTACTGTATTTAGTCATCAAGTAAGCAAAGTCATAATTATAGCCGTGCAACCTGATTTTTTTGTGTAGGCTATGTGTTTATTCATTACAGGAGTCTCCAAATGCATTTCTCATTGATGATGACTATAGAGCATTGCCTGATGCATCATCTGATGGCAGTAGAACAGTAGAACGGAAAGTTCCACCTTTAAACTAAAAGAGCAAATTGCTTTATTTTAAATGTTTACTTAAGGTTGTTTGTGACCTCAATGTAAAAAGGCCACATTTTGGGAGATTTTGTATTTGGATACTGTTTTAAGATGCATATTTAAAATTTGTTTGTCTGCTTGTTCAGGTCAAAAGTTTTGGGACTCTTGAGTGAAATGTTTCGCGTTATTTGAAAAAACTTTGGATTGAGCAAACATGCATGTTTTTTATGACAAAACTTTCATTTTATTTAATACATTTTCTTTTTAATAGATTTCTTGAACTGAATATTGAAGAAAGACCAGCCAATAAGCACGGAGAATAAAGAAACCGAAATTAAAATGGAGAAAAAGAGAATACAGGTCTTTTAAAAAATTAATCTTTAAGAAGTTGTTGATAAAATACATAAAAGAAAATATTTCTTTGACTTCTAGTCAAAAGGTGATCACAGTGAAGATAATCAAATAAAAAATTTGAATGTTAAGTTTTATATATTTTAAGTTATTACAAAGGAAACAATGGTAATTATTTCATAACACAAAAGTTTACTATTAATTTCAAATGTGGAAATAAAATATGAATCCCTAAGTGAGCAGTTGTCCTAAACCTTTGACCATTAGTGTACACGATAGGATATGGAAGCTATTGTTGTTTGGTTACCACCATTTTTACAAGTCTTTTTAGTTTAAAAAAAGAAGGAAGGTCATACAGGTCTGGAATATAGCTAGTAAACGATAGAGGACTTTTCAATTTTGGGATAAACAGTTGATAGCAGCCATTTACCAACTTTAAAACAGCTGCTTAGGTTGCAATGTTTTTGTTTTTACTTTTCTGATTGGACAACGGTATGGCCGACATTTAGTTTTTAGGAGTTTTTGACCCACTCACACAGAGGATTGTATGTATTGGGAGACAAGGATATTTGAAGCAGATGTGGGTTCGTTCTAGAGTTGAGCCAAAGCGTTCTCCCTGTGTTATTGATTGCCAATCCTCTGGCATGTTTGGCCTATCACAACTCTCTGCAGCCATGATTATGGATTATAACAGTAAGGAATATTTAGAGCAGGGAGTGAATTCAAGGCAATGGAAACATAAAACATTTTTTGTTATAAAGATAGAGAGATGCTGTTATATTTAAAAGTGTTGTGTACCTAAAATGAATAGTAGCTCAAAAATTCTATTTATGCTTATGCATATTTAAATATGTACTTAAAACCATTGGTTTACATGTCTTGGAACTGAGAAGCAGTGTTAACATTGTTTTAGATATAAATTTGAGCCTTACAGAGGTTTGAGTTTGGAAGACATGATATGTGTGATGACCTATTTTTATGTTTAAAGTAAAAGCTCATGTAATGTGTAAAATGTGTAATCATTTATTCACCCTATTGACATTTCAAACCCGTATGACTTTGGCAAAATAAGATATTTTGAAGAACAATAGGATTTTGCCCCGGTTCACTTGCATTTGCTTTTTGTCTATACAATAGAAGTGAATGTGTACCACTGCTGTTTTGGTAAACTTTCTACAAAATATCTCTTTTGTGTGTTCTGCGGATTAAAGAAAATGAACCAGGTCTGAAATGACAAGAGGGTGAGAAAATTATGAAAGAATTTTCATTTTTGGCTGAACTATACCTTTAACTTGTTTTAAGAGCATTAAAAATCATACCGTGTTAGGCTTAACATTAAAGTGTCTTTGAAAGCATAACAAAATTCATGGCCAACCCATGTTATCTTAATGATTTATATTTTAAATTTATATTTATATTTACATTTATTTATATTGCAGACACTTTTATCCAAAACGACTTACATCATTATGCAGTAGCCAGTTATCACTGCAAAGCAGGAGTAAGGTCCTTGCTCAAGAACACTGTCTACTGGCAGTGGGATTCGAACCTACAACCTTCTGCTCACAAATCCAACTCTCTAACAGCCAGACCACAACTGCCCCACATTTAAAAAGCCCTTTCTTTCTGTTGGTCCTCAGAGAATGACAGTTATAAATGAGTCTCCATCGAGGGCACCTTACTTCCTGGATCTGACTGGCTGCCGATGTCCGCGTCTCTTCCCCTGCTCTGTGCGCTGATGCGGCCCGCTGATACATTTCACTCTCACCAGGCAATTAGGCAGCTCTGCCCTTTTGCAGTGAAAAGATCGAGAGAGAGAAGAAAAGAGGAGAGATTAGGGCTGGGAGGAGAAGCGGTCAGGGGAGTGCAGGGTGCAGTCAGAAAGTCTGCTTCCCCAGGCCCCCGGTCCATTCTCCTGCACTCTGTGGACCCGACGCCGCCACAGCGTTTCTTATCAACCCGCTCAGCTCAGCACAGAGCGGCTCAACGCAGCGGCAGCTCAAACAAGAAGCTGTTTATCTGAGCTTAGCCTTGTATCTACACTCTGGCTCCAGTCAAATCTGCCTGGCCAGACCAAAAAACACAGTCTGCGGGGATACTGAGAAAACCAGAGACAGAGAGGTTACTGAAGGATAAATCAATAGAGAAGTTCTGTCTCTGAGCTTGAGTAGCCCACGCCATTTTTGTCTGTTACAGCCTGTTCTGTCACAAAACGTGCATTTTTGTGTTTGGGAAAGTTTGACCACATTTCTTACAATGTCATATACTAGGTGACTCATTGTCATATTGTTATTTTTTTTTTTGCTTAGTCGCTGACCTGTACAACTTTCTTTCTTTCTTCAGCAGAACACAAACAAAAATATTTTGAAGAAGTTTGGTCCCATTTTTCAAAATATCTTCCTTCGGCTGTTGCAGAAGAAAGAAATTAATACAGGTTTGAAATAACAAGAGGGTAAGTAAATGTTGACATTTTTGGAAGGTCTTTTTTATATTTAAAGTGTTAATTTCCTAAAATAAAATTTCTGTCAACATTTGCTCATCCTGTTGACATTTCAAACCTGCATGACTTTCTTTTTTCAAACACAAACAATGATATTTAAAAAAAAATTGTAACTGGCATCTATTAACGTGCATTGGTTTTGTGTCCATAAAGAAGTAGAAGAGTCACTGTTCTTCAAAATATCTTCTTTTGTGTTCTAAAGTAGAAAGCCATACAGGTTTGAAATGGCACAATGGTAACTAAATAATGAAAACATTTTTAGTTCTGGGCAAACTATTACTTTAAGCAACAAAACTTTGGGGAGCTCTGAAATCTTTGTGTGCAAAAGTCTTAAGTATAAAATTTCTTTTGCATTCCTGAGATGGGGGTTGAAAAAGCGCCCCCCCTTAATTCCTTTACTATCACAGTGAAGGGGAACCTTCACTACATGCCAGCAGATGAACAGATTCAGATATTTGCTGTTTCCACACTGTGGAATCTGTCTCTTTATCCACTTGTTTATTAAATGAATGAAAAAACAAGTTATTTGACGTGGATAGAAAAGTCCTGAAAAATAAATTAAATCCTGTTGATTCTTTCAACATATCAGAACCTACTGACCCATTCTGGGCCTTTGCCTATTTTAGACCCACACTGTCACATTTTTAAGGGCCTAGAGAGTTTTCATTGTACGCACTGTAGACATTGTGGTATAACTTGACCTAAAAAACATTTTTGCCAGGCTATTTTAATCAGCTGTGGTCAAAATATATGCCGTTACTGACGCCAGTGCTTCAACAAAACACTCAAGACTCCATTGGGCCACATGTTGTTCATCTAAGCTAAGAGCATTTTGACTGATGATGTGTAGAACATTAAAATACACTGACTCTTCATATTTGCTGACCTGGCTGAATGTCTCATGTTAAATCAGTGTGCAAATAAAAAATAAATTCCATTAGCATTTAGAGATCCAATGAATCCAGGGAAGTTCATGAGGTGGGTTTATAAAGACATGCAACTACAGACCTATTTCGGGTGTATGTTTAACTTTGAATAGGTTTGCAGTTCAGCAGATAGGAAAATCTTTTTATGTCTTTTTATTTTATTTTTCCAGAATACTAGCCAGGCAGATCAACAAAAAGTTTACTTCATTTCAGGTTAGAAAGTACTTTTTAAATCATCTAAATAAAAAGATAAAGTAAATTAAACATTAATAACTTCTATTAATTTGTGTTGTAATATACAAAGGAAGGACAGTTGTATGTAATGTCTCTATTGAAAAGTTTGGGAAGCAACATTTTGCACGACACTGTTGAGAGAAAAGTGATGTTATGTTTACATGGGCAAGTCTGAGAGCTGGCTGTAACCATTAAACAGCGGACATAGAGATGTACAGATTGTGTCCCTGCTGATAATCATGAGAGGGAAATGACTCAGTTTGTGTTTACCAAGCGCCATAACACATGTAAGAGTCTGCTTAAATAATCGCTGATTATTCAAATGATGAAGCCGGTATGTCAAGTACAAGTCTTGCTGGGACTAAACAAGAATCCTTTGTATCATTGTTAAAAAACAACTATCCCATAAAAGTATGTGTTCTGCTTCAAAGGACTTTTGTTTTAATATAGTTGTGTGTTGAATGTACATTGACCACAAAACATGAACGAATTGTCAGTTACATATACAATAAGCTTTTCAAGCTTGCTTAAGCATGAGAGACAGGTGTCAAGAAAGGTGTCAATTTGAGAAATCCCCTAATTAATAGTTAGTGCTCAGCTCACAAAACACTTATATGCAAATGTGTCTACTAATTATATTATATGTCTACTAATATGCAAATAATATGCAAGTTCATCAACATGTTTGGTGAGGTTTGAAGGAGGAGAAATTGTCCTGCAAATTCTATTCTCTGAATATGCGAGTGCAAGCTTGCCTTCAGTTGTTGACCTTGATAATTCCCAGAAGTCCTGGTCCTCACAGGGAGCTTAATTATTTTCTTCTGGATGTTGCATTAATGGCCCAGTGGATAGATCAGACTCCTGCCCACTAAATTCAAGCTTATTTTTATTGCTAATTTGGGAAATGCAAATCGGGCATGTTTCTGATTAAAATCCTTAGATTTCAGTCTTTAGCCTCTCTCTCTCCCTCTCTTTCCCCCTCTCTCCTTCCCGCTCTCCCCCTCTCTTTCCCTCGCTCTCTCTCTTCTTTGAGTTTTTTTTTAAACAAGATGTTTCTGAAGATTGTGCTGTCTTCATGTAGATGTGCATTATGTCAATGTGGACAGACTTTTTGTGGCTGTAGTTGAGTGTACACATCTAGGCCTCAGGCTCAGCTCCCTCTGCGGCAAAGCAAAGAAAGACTTTTATAAAGTCCACATTCAGAACAGAAAGAAAGTGGCTTGAAAAACACATCCCTATTGCGTTTATTTATCTGTAGAAATCTAATATATCCAACTGTGCCCTAAAGTGTTTCCTTTATGTGTTCATGAGTTAAGTTATAAGCTATTGTTCCATTTTAATTCGATCAGAACACACTAAATCAGTATCCGTGCGTACGTTTATTTTTTACTACAACTGCGAAAATTCAACACACAGTATAGTACATAGAGTTTTTTTTACTTTGTAACTGGTTACCTTAGATTTGATACTAAAAAAACAGGTATGTCTGTGCCAATATACTGTATGTATCTTTTGTGTCAATGAAACTGCCATGCCATTTATTTAAGCAGACAGAGCTGCCTTGTATATTCAGTGTCAGTCTCTTTAAATTAACAGTGCCAGTAAGAGAACAGAAGAAGGTTCGTATTTTGATTCCAGTCAAGATTACTCTTCATAAATGCCTCTCTCAGTTGGTCTGGACAGGTAAAATAATAAAGGGATTTAGAGGCTTTGTTGTAGACAAATTCCTTTGGAGCTGAGCTGTAAGATGTTTGCACTGTAGGGAAGTCTAGTGGAACGTGTTACTGTTTTCATAAATGCAATACTCAGTGTGTTAAAAATGAAAAAAATGACACTTTTTTCATAATTTCTTTTTTATATACGTATATTTAACATTGACACAAAGCTAAATCTAAATGAATTATAGAATCAGAATAAATTATTTTACAGATGGATAAAACAAGGTCAGTTTGTCCTTGACGTTTTACAACGTTTTCTTGTAGGGCTGTGCAATTAATCATATATACGTCTTTTTACCTTGACCCATACATTTTGTTAATATTCAATCTATCCTCTTAAAATTGTCTGTTGGCTCAGTCTGAACATGTTAAACAATGATAGTTAAATAAGACAACAACATTTTAGATTATAAATTCAATGTTTATTTTCTTTCCAAAACACTACAAATCCATCCTTTTTTTTAACGTTGTTCATGTGTTACAAAAAACAATAAAATGAAAATAATAATATTATTTAAACATTAAAAATAATAATATGAAATAAAATGTATGACATCTGGGACTCTTACTTTAAATAAATATGAATCAAATGAATGCAAATGCCCAGTCTACCACTTTTTTTCCCCCAGGTACAGTCCTCACTGGTTCATCCAGGCTATGAAAAGTGTTATCAGAGTTGAAAGAACTAATTTTGAAGATTGAACACAAACAAAAACACTTAAAAGCATAGCCATATTGGATTGCATTAAACAAATTAGGATGTGTCGAGAGGACATGTCGCATTTAGGTTGAGAACAGGTTCAGGAGTTAAAGTGTTTTACAGTACATTTTAAACAAGAGAAAAAAAAACATGTATATAATTTGAGTCTATGTATTTTTTTTACATGTCTTTGTTGTTGGGATGAATATAAGGTTTGTTTTTTGTTGTTATTTCATAGTCTGTTATTAACTTGTCAATATATAAACTCTTTTCCAAAGGTCAAAGTATAATCGTGTTAAATAATTATGCTTATAATTTTGTTGTAATCGAGCAGATTAATTTTCATATATGTGTATTTAACCAGTGTGAAGACATGAAAGAGAATATTTACTTTTTTAAAATATGTGATTTGGCAAAATGAGCAGCATGTCTGGTGTTTTCAAAGCATAATAATACAAAAACAAACAATACATAATTATGTAATCTAAATTTTATAAGAAATCTACTTTATGAATAAATAAACGTTTTTTGATAAATAAGGCCTAAATAGAATAATTATCTTAATTGATGCTTGTGCATATAAATGCGATCTTTGTTGAGGACAGGTTAGATCTGGTCTGAAATCACCTGGTCTCTGGTGAGGTTAATGAACACATGGGAATTCCCATGCATGAATCATGAAGGGAGTTGTCTTCTGCTTTGAAGAATTAATTGCAGTTTTATGTTTAGTGATATTTCATAACTTGAACACGTTAAATAATATCTCGTTTAGTGCCATTCAGCTCCCCAAAATCAGTTGACGTGATAATTGTGTGAAAAAATGTTGGATCTATACATTAGTGTTGGTTAGATATGAATCCGCCTTTTTGCATACTTATGACGAATGTATTTTGTGTGCCCTCTCCACCCTACGTAACATGGCCTAAAATGCTTTCATTCTTATCATGCCTCCAAACCATCAAACAGGGGTGTTAGGGCAGCTTGTGTGTGTTTGATAGATTGTGTGTTTGTGTGGTGGTCTGGGCCCTGGAGCTCAGTCTAGGTGGGTTGACAGGGCTACTGCAAGGCGCCTGTAAAGCTGGGAGCTGCTAGTCTGCTGAGCTCTGTGTTTGTGTATGGAGTGCGGCTCTCTTATCTTTTGCCTGTACTGACGCCACTCTCTTCCTGTTTAAAATCTCAACTGCTGATTTTTCTTTTGCCTCTGCTAAACTTCAAGTCCCTCTCTCCTCAGGCCTCCTTTTCACAACGGTCAGTTGTTCTCTTGATCTCTCTTTGTTGTTGTGGAGACTGCATATTTGTGGGTTCAAACTTTCATATTAATTCTGCTGTGGATTACATGTTGCCATTGCCGTGACTTGTGCAAGAGACTGGAATGTCGTCTCCATGGAGCAAATGTTTTGGGCCGAAAATATTCAATATCTTACTTGCAGAACAATCTTGAGGGAATTGATCTGAGGTTATATTTGCATAATAGACTGCAATGGGGTGCCCAGAGCAAGGTATTGCAGACAGGACATGATAATACAGTATGGCAGCCAGACATGAAGCATATGAACGTATACATAGAATAACAAAATGCATCACTTTTTACATGTAAATGAAATGTTTCTGTTTTAAAGACATATTGTATAAAATATGGAAATGTAGATCCAATTCAAAGGAAGTCCCTTCTTTCTTTTGTCATTTTAAACCTGTATGACTTCTGCAGAACACAAAAGAAAAAAATGTTGAAGAACCTTCGTAGACCTAGACAAAAAGCCAAAGAGACATTTCTAAAAATATCTTCTGTTGTGTTACACAGGTTTTGAATGGCAAGAGAGTGGCTTAATAATCACAGATTAGTGAATTAAAATTAAGTGTAATAATAACATGTCATTTACAACAGTGTCGATCAAAAAACAAAAATAATATTTTTTGCATAATTATTATGTCATGTTTGTCTTTCACACCAAATGTCTACCCTAAACACAACAATATGTACCATAATATAGGTTCTGGCAACCCCCACGCAATAACGTTATATAATTGCAAATGCTTGACTATGGGAGGAGTTCTTGTTTTTCTGTTTTCTTTGTGTTGTTTTTGACAGAAGCTCAATCAGTACCATCTAAATCATATAAACTCTGCCCTGGGCTGTTTAACTGACTAGCCCTTCCACTTGGTATTTAATGAACGTCACTGTTCGTCTTCCTCTCCCTGTCTGCCTCATGCAGTCGCCTGGATGGCCGCTTCTGATGGCGCCATGCACTTGCCGTACTTGGGAGAGACGTGAGGGCAGCCTGTTAACTATGAAGGTTTCTTTCCTTCCCTTTGTTTTCCAGTACACTTCCTTCCTCATTTCCCTAGTGATGTGAAGCTGACAGACTTATTGAGAAAATGAACAGATAAATGAAGGGAAACTTCTAATTGGTGCTGGCATTCATGGGGGCAAAGTAAAGAGCATCTGCTACAAATTTGTCTTGCCACTGTAAACAATACTGACCAATCCCTGCCTTGCGAAGGATTCCTCTGTCTGGCTATAGATAAAGATACATGTGTAATAGTTTATTTCATTTCTGATTTAAAACAGATTTGAATGCTCTAGAGTGTTATTCATGTCAGAGGTGCTCAAAGTATTTTGAATTACTATTTTCAAAGCCCAAGATTAAGATTTGTGTGACAGTTCACCCAAAATTTAATCGTATCATAATTTATTAATCCTTTTGTCATTTTAAACTCATATGACTTTTCCTTCTGCAGAGCACAAAATAAGTATTTTAGAAAGTTGGTAACAGAACAGCAGTTGCACCTAATTTATTTTTATTGCATGTACACAAAACCAAAGCAAGTGAACTGGTGTCAGCTTCCAACATTCTTCAAAATATCATCTCTTGTGTTCTGCAGAAGAAATAAAGTCATAAAGGTCTGAAATGATAGGGGTATAAAAGATTTGTATTCACTTTTTTGCTGCCCAGTCTGGTGTCCATATATACAGCATGCTCTTACTGAGAAATTTGTGTATCAAATGAATTCAAGGATGTTTTTATATCAACAGCATAAAAAAGGAAACAACAATAAATCAAGGCACCTCCTCTTCTCCCGACACACTTCCTTGTGTTTATGTATTAACAAACATTTTTGCCACACCATTTCATGAGAAAATGCTTTTGCCACAATGTAGACTCTATGCATGTATAGCATCATGCACACAAACCTCAACATAAAGAGAAATTGATCGAAGGCTGTTTTACAGGGAGCAGCTCTAATTATTTCATCTCATTGTCTGTCTTAGATGACTTTGGCCTTTCTAACTACATAAACTCCACCAGGATATCCTCCCCTGCCACTAACTGTGAGTTACCCAAGAGGCTGCAGGGCTCTTTTGGGCCGCCCATTGTGATCAGGCCTATGCAATGAGGTCATAAGGGGAGCCAGACTGGCAGGCACTGCGCGACTTCCTCTGAGATACCAGATCAAGTAAATCAGAATAAGAACGTGTTAGCCCTTCAGGAGCCCTGATGCCGGCGACTCACCAAGCTCCCGACGGTACCAGGGAGACGGCCCACTGTGGGAAGAGAAAGGTGCTATTTGGAGTCTTTGAAGGGGCCGTGTCAGCTAGCCATTCTTGAGCATGTGTCATGCATTCTTTAAGTGTGGTTAACCTGACACTGAAAGTTTTTGTGTTGTTATTAAAGCTCAAAGGAGTGCAGCGGCCAACAGACATGGCAGAGCTCCATTAGGCTGCCGAGATGCATGGCCCCTGGTGCTGTGCTGTTACTCTATCACCTATTAAAGCGATCCATTTTTCACAGCCTTCCACGGGCAATAAAGACAAGAGACAAACCAATTGATTTTAATATGGCTTCCATGTCAAGGGAACACAGGAGAGTGGACATATGGAGATTAATCTCTTCTGGACCGCTTGCCTGTTGGTAAATCCTCTGATTCATGCTTTGATGTATGGGGAGAGTTGGAGATCTGTTCTAATGCGCTTTTCACTTTCTTTTCGGTTTGGTGAGTGTGTGTTGGCCACCTTTTTTCAAAGCGCAGTTGTTGCTTCGTGTGGTTTGTCTGTTCAGTGTCACTGCGGTAAACCTCTGAATTCCCATTGACTTTATGAAAGGCCCGAGTGTGCACATGCCTCATTGTCAGCCTTGCCATTATGTTGATTGATAACTTCTGCACATTATCCGCTAATCACAGTGCCAGTGGATTTCAGCATCTGTTGTGTCAGTAATGCCCCAAGGTTTCAGGTTATAGAGTCATTTGAGAAACATTGACGTATAGTGTAAACTACAGACCTCATTTTAAAAATGATAGTGCTTTAAGTGTTCTTTACAGTGATGCTGTAGAAGAACCATGTTTGATTCCATGGTGAACCATTCAATCACTAGATCTTTAATGAACCTCTTTCCTACCTTTTTATAATATAAAGAATGTTTTTGTACCACAAAGGATAAAATAATTCTTCTTAAATAAGCTTCTTTTTATTTTTATTCACAACATTTTCAGGTTATATATTCGGTTTTAGTTTAAGCTTTAACTGCAAGTGGTAATAATTCCTATTCCAGGTTATTTTAGAATGCAAACGTCTATATATTTTTATTACGGCTGTCAACAAACAATTATTATTATTCACATCCATATTTAAAACTTGTTTAATACATATCTGTGTACTGTGCATACTAAATTATTTTTTTATATTTTAAAACACATTAATTTATATTAATGTTTATATTAATGTATCTATATAAACCAGACATTTTTGTTGTATATACACTTTATTAGTTGTTAATTTTTTTAATATATGGATGTTTGAATGCGTTTTTAGATGAAAAATGATTATGTACAGTACACAGACGAATATGAAACTTTTATTCACAATTTTTTTTCATTGTAGTTGTGTGCCAGCCTAATATTTTTTGAAATACATACTTTTATATAAAATATGAAATGTAATTAGAATATTTCATATTATATCTATAGATATTTTAAGTAATGCAGAAGGTTAAAAAATATAATTAACTTTTAGATAATAAACACATAAAGTTGGATTAAAAACAATAAAATAATTTATTTCTTGTTTGGTTTTTAAAATGCCTGACTTTACTGGCCCTCAAGCTCAGACTATCTGTCAGCCATGTTGTTTAAAGGCCATGATGACCTTATCAAGTTAGAAACGTTTCCAACAGTGTTCCGAGCCAGCCTTGCACATTCCATCACTTCCTTCACTTGTAAAAACATTCTGAGATGTTCATCCAATGAATAACGATATGTTTATATTCAAGCAATGCATATAACCTACTCTAACTTTAAGTAGTGTATTTGAAATTCAACTTGTCTGAGAGGATTCCTGAAGAAATGTTTCAGAATGACCTATCTAAAGTCATCTAGTCAGTAAGTCGACCATTTTGACCCATCCCTAGCAGCTGGTTACCCCAAATCTATCTCTGTCCTGTTTCTCACTCTTCCTTTACCTTTTGATTTATTCCACCGGGCCGGAAACAGAGGCATAGCAGAGGCATTACTGCCTCATGTTGAGTGCTCTGTTAAATGAGTGGCTCTTCTGGGAGGATCAGTCCGGGGCAAGGCTGGGGGTCACAGTGGAAAGTGTGCCCACCACGCCAGAATAAATCAAGAGTTGGGAGAGAGGGTCAAAGGGATGACCTCAGCAGCACCAGCACGGCTTAAATCACCCAGCTTCCCAGGGTGGAGAAAGTTCAACTATGTAATGAAAACAGCATGTTTCATATAAAAGATTGAAAGAATCAGGTCTGTTTTAAAGTTTGAGGGCATGTCGACTGATCATTTCAGCATGTATTTGTATTTGTATTTAATTTTCCTTAAGTCTGATCAAATTTAGCATATTTTTATTTTAAATGGAAAAACGATTTGAATAAGGTACAAATTATTAAAATATAACAACTTTTTAAATACATTTTTATTAATGGAATTAAATCCATATTTTCTACAATGCACTTGTTAGCGCAAAAACAGTAAAATAAATCAAATATATTTCCTTATCTCCGTAGGACTAATAAAGATGTCTGTATTCCCATTATTCATCTGTTTCTTTCTTAGCTTGAATGTTCTCTTTTATGGTTGTTATATTGTGACATCTAGCAGAAATATAAAGCAGATTCCACTGTGTCACCACAGCACTCTGCAGCACAAAAACAGTCTTTGAGAGCTAAAGTGTGGATCGTGAGAAAGTCACAATTGGCCGCACAAGTTGTTCTTTATCAGAATTGACCTCTGCTAATCTTGACCTCTTGTTAGTTGTGTCCACCACCTCACCGGTAGTAGTCCTGCCTGCCATTAACAGAAATTGGCCTGATGACATACTCTTCCTGTGTCTGCCCCTTCACAGGCCCCTCTCTGACGAAAGGGATGGCGAGGCCTGGAGTCCCAGCATAATGCTCTATTTTAGGAGGTCATTTTCAGCCGGACGCCCTGTCTCCCCAGGACCGCCTGTCTGCTGATAGCCTATCAGATTGCTGGCTCTTAAAGGGTAGACACTGCCATTTACCATCCTGACGCCAGGCGTACCAGTTATCATTATCAGGACCCCGACACCAGATTCGCAGTGCTAATGAGCATTTTTAAAAGTTGCACAATGGCGGTGATAGTGACATCAAGGCCATTAAATAGAATTATAAGTACATGATTTCTACAGAACACAAAAAAGATATTTTGAGAAATATGTCCGAAGTTTTGTGTCTATACAATGAAAGTCAGTGCTGTGAAATATGGTGGCCGAAGTTCCTCAAAATATTTATTTTGTGTTGTTTAAAAAGGAATTTTCATTTTGAGTGAACTCTTAATGAGGGGCACGTTCTAAATAATGCAAAGAAATAATGTTATCATCACAAGTTGAAACTTTCCATGATAAACACAAAGACAGTTAGAATTCTCATGCATGTTTGGAAAGCTCTTTGTAGAATTCTGCAGCCCCGCTGTATGAAATACAAATACACATCGTGCCGGTTTCTACATTATTTGTGGCATCGCAAATCCTCCACGACAGGTTTTTCCATAAACAATATTTACAAGCATGAGACAATTTACTAAACCCTCAATCCCTAACTTTTCCAAAGGATATGACTAAGTAACCCTCAGATTTCCAAGCCAAGCTCAACACATGCAGTGAATAAACCGAAGAGAGGCAAGATCGACTGCCGCTGCACAAACAAGTGTGTTATTGATTGTGGGGTTGCATTCAGTTCAGAGAGGTAATAGCTCATATAAAAGTACTGCACACAATAATTGATTGTATTTTTATTTTATTGGTGTTTATTGGTATACAGTTTTGTTGGTGTTGTGAAATGGTATGCGATTACAAAACCTTTCTGTGTATTTGGGAGATCAAAAATACATAAACAAAGCTTAGTACTGTCCCATGAAGTAAGCAACCTGCCTATTTTATACATTTTTACACTTTGTACTTTGCAATGCCAAACTTTGTTCTCCTGGTCTAAGTAAGAACTTTAGGATTTCATGCAATATTCTCATCGGGTTGTATGTTGTATGCACGAGAAAAGCTCTATGGTGACTGAGTATGATAATAATTATTGGGTGGAGCGTCATTATAAAAACAAGCCTTGTCACGCTTGTAAGTTTATATCTGTTCGTTGATTATATTGGGTGTTTTCTCATTGCTGTGTTGTGCTGTAACCGATCGTCCCGTAAATTGAAGCAAAGTGTTGAAATAGCTCTCCTTTCTCATTGAGGAAAGCCTGCGAGTGCCTTTAGAAATTCATGCTCAAGCTGCGGCCATCGAAATGGCTCCATCTTCCATTGTAAGGAAGAAGTTGACTATTAAAAGGGCCTGTGGATACTTGGACAAACTTCAGCCCACACGCTCAATTACTCTGTCATGTAGGAATGCTGTTGATCTGCATTAACAAAGCTTATGGAACGACCGAATTCCAAAAGTAACAAGCCAATATAATGAAGTTCTCTGCCCCAAAGGCTTACATTAGCGCTTGAGTGATGAGATTCGCCACATCATGGATTATGTTGTCAATTAAGCAGAAATCCGTCAACAGATGGTCTATGTTTGCGCAATTGAGCTGTAACAGCTACTGGTTTCTTTAATTGTCTGTTTTTGCATGTACCTGTGTTCCAACCTGACTCATAGATTAAGAAATCTCACCAGTGCCATCAAAATTGATTGCCGGGCCAGTCCTGTCAATGCATGGTTTGATGGGGTGACCTCAGGGTACACAACTGGCTCTGTATTCAGGGCTCCGTTTTCCCGTTTGCAAATTAGATTTTTGAAATCATAAAGTCTCTGTCGATGATGTCATGCTTGGCATTTGGTTCCAAAGCGGGCTTTCTGAGTGCTAGATTTACAAGCGTTCGGGAAACATTAAAAAAGTACACTGGTTCACAGAAAGAAAGTTCTCGCCAGCAGTCCGCCCCTCAGTGTCCCCAAAGCTCGGCCACTGTGCCATGGCAGGACACGGTTTTATTAACACTTTGATACTCTCATTTTACCCAGTGTAAATGTTTATTTGATTTTTTTCTTCACCATTCAAGAGTTTTTTTTAATGTAACGTGTTATGAATGCTTTGTTGAGCTAAGTCACAGTTATTGGAGGAGTATGCTTATTGCAGTTGGGGCCTGCATGCAAATGTTTTTGCCCGAGTGTGAGGACTGGGTTATGCCAAGGTGTGAAATTTTGCCTGGTGCCAGTTTATTTTGGACCTGTTCTGTGTCTTCTATGTGTGTTGGCTCCTTCATCCGCTCTATTTTTCTTACTGTAATGGATCCTAGCAGGCGAGGTAAAAGTTTATGAATGTATAAATTTTAATGTAAACATACAGTAATGATCCCAGTCTTTTTATTAAAGGGATACTGATCCAAAAATAAAAATTATTTCACTGTTCCCGATCTTTTTAAAAAGAAATTAGTTTTGATGAACACAAAGATAGTTTAAAAAAATGCTTGTAACAGTAACCCCATTCTTGGACCGCGTTGACTACCAAAGTAGGAAAAGTTACTTTATATTTTTGGTTCTGTCAAACACAAAACAAGTTATTTTGAATGTTGTACAGCAAAAAGTTCTGGGGAACTTTTGACTAACGTTGTTATTTTTCCTACCATTTCAATTTTAGTCATTGGGGTGCAAGAACTATTTGGACACAAGCATTCTTCTAGATATCTTTCTCCATGTTCAACCAAACCAAGAAATGTACACAGATTTGGCATAACTAGAAAGTTAATAATTCCTGACAGAATTTGTATTTTCAAGTAAAATTTCACTTTAATACAGTCAGGTATGAGTACATTCACAAATCGTTGTTGGTGGTTAATTAATTTTAGTTACATTGTTTCTAGGTTAAAAATGTTTGTGCTTACAGATCAAGAAATTCACGCAGGTAGTTCCTGCTTTGTTCAAACAAAACGTCAGCATAACATCTAATTCAAACTAAAAGCGAGCTTTGCCAAGGTATCATTACAAACAATTAATCTGCCAGAGAAGGCTAAACAAAGTTTGGGTGTTTCAGAGAAGGAAGACGTTGCCTATCCCATAAGGGTTGCCTTTCCTCAGTGAACATGCCTCTAATTTGAGGCCTAGAGGAATGTGTGTGTTTGCGAGTGTGTGTGTGTGCGTGCGTGTGTGCGTGCGTGCGTGCTCGCATATGTGCATGCGTGTGTGTTAGAGAGACTGGGTTTAAATCAATCTGGCCGAGACAGTGCAATTAGAGGTTTTGACTTGGTTATCTGGCTCGCAAAGACAGACTGTCTCCATAACCCACTGAACAAATGCTGATAAAAAGCTGGAAAATATTATTCTTCACGCAAGTGTGTCTCTGGTTTGGGCTCTGGTGACCCAGTCGTACAGGCTCAGCCTCGCCGTCTCTGTCGGTCAGGAAGACAGATAGGAAAAACATGCAACACAAAGATAACCAAACTATTGATCAGCATTGTGAAAACTACTTGATAGTGAAGCGTCTGTCATTGGTACTCAACACAGGTGTCTCACTTTGCTCTGTTTCTCATGATCATTAATAGAGGTGCAGTGTTTTTGGGTTTGTTGATGTAAACAACAGATACAAAGACATCTCTGATTCATTAGTCAGATACATTGTGTCCTTTAAGAGCCATTCCTGTTTTCTTCCTGAGGGTTGTGATTTCTGACAGTATCTTGAAAGAAAGCATGGGAGGAAGACTTGCAGCGTGAGGAATGTTCTGAGGCAAGTTCAGAAGAATAATGGATTAGCTCTGAATTATTACCAGATTTATTACTCAATCCAATGTTCTGAACTTCAAAATCACATTGCAAAACATTTCATCCTAAACTTTTGCTCCTATAAATCTAACCAATATTCAGTCAACATGAGTCATAAAATATACAAAAATCTAATTTACTCTTTCTTTCCGTGTCAAGATGGCTGCATTCTTAAAGCCGGCCTGAATTAAGAGCTCATGGCTTTGCTCATCATTCTTCAGAGGAGGTGTTTACTGTCTAAGTGTTTGAGGAGTCTGCATCCCAGGCATATCTGAGGAGTCATTGTAATCCTTCAATTCCAGGTTGATGCCTGGCCAGAGTCTCCTCGCTCTCCAGCTCCCATTCTCTTGCAGTCGGTGAATGGACCCATAATAGGCCAAATCAGCAAAAATGTGATCATGAAGCCCGGCCACTGACAGCCCGTCCCTGGAGGCATGAATTATCCTGTCTTGTACAATGAGAAGATGACACACGCAGCCCCGGGCCCTGTCTGCCTGGACTACCCGTCTCCAAAACAAGCGAGTGAATCAGATTGCCTCCAATTAAAGATTTAACCATCTCTCTTTGCTTTTCTTTCAATCCCTTCTGTCTTTCTTGACATGCTTTCCGTCTCGTAGCGCAGATATGTCTTGTGGCATTTACAAAGAATGGAATGATTGTACAGGATTGAATATACAGGGCTGGGGGGGTGTCATTTTTCTGTTTTGTGTCTTTGTGTAGCATCGAGTGAATAGATTAGCTGTAGAATCCCCTTTACTCGAGTGCCCTCCACCCCCACTGTGTCCACAATCCTTAGTGTGTGTGTGTCTGTTTCTTATTACTATCAGTCCATACCAAACTCCCTCACAGTTTCCTTATGGAGAATGAATGCTTATAGAATATATGACCACTGTCACAAGCCGCTGTATTTTATTCTTGCATTAATATATATTCAGTGCAGATGCTTCATCATTCGATCATTCACAACAGTTTCTTGTGCAGACCACAAAAGAAAATATTTTGAAGAATGTAAGTAATCGAGCGATGGCGAACCCCATTCCCCATTTGGTTATCAACATTCTTCAAGATATCTCCTTTGGTTTTACGGAAAAATACATTTTTTCAGTCGAGTGAATGATGAGAATTTTCCCTTTCGTCATTTTTGACTAGATCCCATGTATTAATGTATCCTGTGTTTGCATATCTCTCAGTTGTTAAATTTTATTGTCCGTCCTCTACCTCTGAAGTGTCAGTTGTGTACCAAGCTGGCGTGACCACTGGATTATTACCCCGGGGTCTCCAGGGGTGCGGCCTGTCAGCTTCCCTGGACACATAAGGAAGAGCGGAGCAGGGGGACAGCCTGTGTGAACAGCTGGGTCCTGTTTTCAGCCTTCTGACTCAATTACCTCCTTCTCTTTGAAGAGCTCTTTCTTTACATACTTTCACACATGCAGGCCACATAAGGGTCAAGAGAGTGGACTGAATCTTCAGTTACCAAGAGAACTAATAAAGAGGTGAATAATCCAATGTTATGTGATATCAGTGTAAATACTAACATAAAACGACAACAATAATGTGTTCATTTGTCTGTTGCGTACTTGGTTTGTTTTACATCGATCAAGTCAGTGAAACCGCTAATGTCTTTCTTTGGCCAAAAACATCATCTTAACGCTATTTCTTGTGTGCGATATGCTCTCACACTGTTCCTTAGAAAAATGCTGTCTTTTTATTTATCAGCAAGCGAATGGAATTGAGAAACCCAAAGATGACTGCCAAAGCCATCGAATGCCAAATCTCTCAAGGCTTACATGGTGTTGGACTGAAAGCAGAACTTGTTTTATCATTGTTTCTCAAGGCTTGAAGAAACAGCCTAGGGTAAAACATTGCATTGTTACCACATTAGTGAATAGCAATAGCCAATGGATGAGGTCACAAATCCTTTATGACTGAGCTTGTGCCTGCTATAGACGTTCATCTGTCGTGAAGGAAAAATGTATATAACATGTTATGAATTTACACTTACAAAACAAACATAAGTCTCAAACATTCCATCTAAACTACTACCTGTCAGAGGAGATGTGAATGAATGACTTCTATTATCTCTAACAGTGAGTGGGACTTTCACAAATTTTTCATGAAAGTGTGAGAATGATTGAACATGGAGTGCAGTGCTGCAATAACAGTTTTCTTTGCCATGTCTGACATGTGATAGAGTTACAAAAGAGAATGTATTTGCAACAGGTGCCTTTAATATGGAGCAGGCATGAGGGGCTCGGTCGACTCTCTCTCTAACCTCCATGAACCTGCCAGGGAAATCCGATTCCCACTTACACATGGGCAAACGTGGCTCTTACTCGCAGAGCATGGGACAGAAGGTATGGACTGTATGTTATGAGGGATATTTGGGTTAGAGTAACCTTTTTATTTATTTACAGTTAAAAATGACCTGAGTAATGTCATAAAGAGTTGTTAATGCTTTAAAGTAGATACAAGCATGCTTACATCACTCTTTTTTAATCTCTTATTAATCTCATTTTTAATCCCCAATTTTTTAATCTCCTCCCACACAACGTCATTTGACATCTTCCTAATCACTTGATAAATAAGGCTGTCAGCACAAGCCCATTGTTAAGAGTGTATTTACATAGCTTCTTGCCGAATAAGCGTGTCAAATATTGTGCTCTGCTTCTTGGCAACTTGCCAGGAAATGGGGAATTTATTTCATTCACTGTCAATTGCAACAACTGTGGGCGGCGTCTATTTTTCTTCCTCCAACCAATCCTTGTTCGGAGGGGGCTTGCCGTTTATGCTGGAGAACCAATCGGCAGTGTTTATTGCTGAACTTTTGCTACTTTGTGCAAGTTAATACATTGAGAGACATATCCCTGCCCATTCTACTCCAGCTGAAGCATTAACTCTTTAAATGCTTGAAGATTAAAACAGAAAAATTTCTCTGGATAAAATAATCCTCTAATATGTCAAATTTGATCTCATTTAGCTGTGTAATTGTGTATCTTATTAATCATTAATAACTTTAACAGGTTTTGTTGACAGCATTTTTTTGTACTTAACATCCATTGATAATGTTTAACCCTGTGTTACAACCATATTGTGCATAAAGCATTAGGCAGTCTATTTTACTCAAATATGTATTTGTTAAAAGCAATAAACATGACTTGATAGCATGATAGAATGTTTGCCAAATAAACAAAAAAAAAAAGTGTTCTATCATTAATGGATGACTTAACCAAATAAGAGTAAGGTCACATTTGGGAGGTGTTAATTTGAAAGTGTTACATATAACTTGTATGCTGTGGTGGTTAGTGTGATATAGGGGGTCAATGCATTGGCCATAGCTGATATTCGCACCCGTATGAGAGGCCCTCGCACCTCATGAGGTCATTCTGTGGATTTCACACGCTTCCCACTCCATTTAAAAAATGGTACGGAGCATGTAAGAGCCTCTGGGTGTATTGGTCTTGTTATATTACCCTTACGTGAGATTCCACATGGTAGTTGCTGATATAACGAAATAAAGTGGATAATTTCATTTAAATATTAATAAGGACAAGTCATAATAGAACTACTTTTAAATTGGATGCTTTAACACACCAGCGTTTAAACCTGTCTAAAAACATCTAATGGTTATGTTGACAAACAACCAAGTAACCAATGACACATATTCAGAATTCATAATCTGCATTTTATCCGAAGTGCACACAGTAGTGAACACACACATCAATCGTGAACACGCTCCCAGAGCACACACTCCCAGTAGTGAACACACACACACACACACACACACAAAGTAGTGAACACAGACACAGCAGTGAACATACAAAGAGTAGTGAACACACATTCACAACACTAAACACACAAACAGTAGTGAACACACTTACACAACACTAAACACACAAACAGTAGTGAACACACAGCAATCGTGAACACACACCCAGAGCAGTGAACACACACACAGCATTGAATACACACACAGCTGTGAATACACACACACACACACACACACACACAGCAGAGAAAACACACACACACACACACACACACACACACACACACACACACAGTAGGGAATACACACACACAGCACTGAACAAACACATACAGTAGGGAACACATACACAAACAGTAGTGATCGCACACACAGCAGTGACCACATGCACACACAGCAGTGATCACACACGCAATAGTGAACACATACACAAACAGTAGTGATCGCACACACAGCAGTGAACACACGCACACACAGCAGTGATCACACACACAGTAGTGAACACACGCACACACAGCAGTTATCACACACTCTCTGAGCAGTGGGCAGCCGTTTAAACTGCGGAGGCCGGGGTGCAGTTGATGGTTCGGTGCCTTGCTCAAGGGCACCTAAGTCATGATATTGCCAGCCCGGTCTTTAACCCACAACCTAATGCCATAACTTCTAGTAAAGTTAAAATGGGCCCATGCTGAAACCCCAGGTTAAAGTTCGTGACCCTGAAAGAGGTCACAATAATCAAACTGTTTGGAAACAATTCTTTTTTATATATGTCTAAACTAAGCCTTCGTTTTTCTTCCCATTAGGAACGCACCATCATGTTATTAGGATATGAAAAGGAAAAAGAAATAGATGGATGTTACGCCTTTAAGAGTTAAGAAACTTGAAACCTTGTTTGCGCAACAATCAGTGCAGCTCAGAGCCGCCAAAGTGTCTAGACTAGCACATGATGGTAGTCAGCCAATGGCTCCATCGCTCTCCTCGGGGGCCCTGTGTGTGTGCGCGTCTGCGTATGTGTGTGTGTGTGTGTGTGTATGTGTGTGTGTGACAGGGGGAGAAAAAAGGAAAAAGAGAAAGAAACCGAGAAAGAGAGAGAGATCAGGGTTGCAGCTTGACCAGGTCTGAACACGGAACCAGGAGCGGTACTACAACTCCACGGATCGTTTCCGACCCAAGCGCGCACGGATATATAAAGCGTGCTGGATAATCGACGGGAATCCCGAATTCTGTGTGTGGATTTAATCCGGGGGCAGAGCTTCACCCGCAGAGTGGATTTGAACGCGTTCCAAAGTCCGAAACATTGCTCGGTTACATTGTATCAGCGACGTCTTTGAAGTCCCGTCCGTATTTGTAGTTTGTAGCGGCACGTTTCCTCTAAACCCGCGGTGCATTAAACATCTTACCCTCGCAGCATGAATGCGTTTTAATGCGTTTTATATTTTAATGCAACATAACCCAGTGCCCGATGTGGTGGCACTGCCACTTATACACGGTGCTCGGCTGTGCCCACGCTGCACAGCGCTCGGCAAACATTAATGTGGCACGACCTCAGAAATTTAAGATCTGAACGCAAATAAAAACCCATCTTGAGTGTCAAGTTGTCGTATGTTCAGGACGAAACGCTCGGGTCTTGTGCGGCGACTCTGGAGAAGCCGTTTGATTCCAGATAAAGAGGGGGGAGATGGATATGGCAAAGGCGGCGAGGGGTCTCGGGACGACCTGCTTGGCACAAACCCGGAGAAAATTCCCAAGACGGAGTTCGGACCGATGACCCCGAGCGGGTCGCTCGGCGTGGACTTTGGGGAGCTGCGTGCTGAGCGCGGTGGGTGCTCGTCGGAGGGAGTTTGGGACCAAGATGGGCTGTGTGTCCTGGAGCAGGGAAGCCCCCGGTCGGTTCAGGACAGTGATTGTAGGACAGTAACATGCTGTTTGTTTAAAGACCATCATTCTGGATCTAGGAGCCCGGAGGCGGCTCGGGGTAAAGAGCCAGGTTCTTGCCAGTTCGCCTTGAGGAACCTTGGGTCTTCCAGGGACCCCTGTCTGTTTGAGACCCAGGAGATGAAGCCTCGCTCCGTCGTGGAGCAGGAGCTCAAGACCGCCACCTACTCGCTTCTGAAAAGGCTCAAAGAGAAGACCTTGGATACTTTGTTGGAGGCCGTGGAGTCCAAGGGAGGGATGCCGAGTGACTGCGTGATGGTATCCCGGACAGAGTTGCGCCTGGGCGGTCACATGGCTCCTCCACAGCTGCTCGTCTGTAAGCTTTACCGGTGGTCGGATCTTCAGCACACAGCCCAGCTTAAAGCACTCTGTGAGTGCAAGAGCTTCGGGGCTCAGGACGGTCCGATTGTGTGCTGCAACCCTTATCATTACAGCAGATTGTGTGGGCCAGGTAAGCGGTGATGTTCCCAAACGTGTTCAGGTAAAGGTGTGTGATGTTCTTGTTGAATGGGATGCTTGGATAAGGGCAAGAGGAACCCTATGGTCCACACACCAGTCCATTATGGTGCAGTTTAGTTTTTTTGGGGTGCCCCAACACATAGCTGGGTTGTTTCCTTATTATACCTGAAACAACCGATCACAAGAAGAATGGAAGAAAAAATGATGTTTTTCTTTTTAGAAAGTTCAGTGGTCTTGTAGAATATTAACAGTAAAGTAGTTGTGGAGTACTATGGTTGTATGCTTGGTTTTCTGAAACAAAGCTATTACATGGCCTGATATGGTTATTCCAACTATCTGCTGTCTTTGGATTTCTTAAGAATAGCATCAAAACTTTTTTAAACTAAATTCGTATTTAAACGTATAGCACTTATAAAAAGGTCAACCCATGCCTGTCTATTGATAAATATAGTTTGAAGGTTTTCTGACGCGTAATCAAATTCACAATATTGTAATAGTCAGGGTTAACATCTCACACATCAACATCTAAAGCTCTGAAGTTCCATACATGATTCATTAACAAAGTGGTGATAAGGATAAACGCAAGGCATTCGACAACCTATAGATCTGTTTTGTCCATTAATTTTCCAAACATCAAACAGATAGTTTAATAGAAAAGAGAGACTTAAAAACAAAAGTTTTCCCTGCATTTTATTCGTTTCTGAGAGCAAAAGCTCTCGAGGGACACAGCATCCCCCTCTGCTCATATTGGGGCTGGAGAGCAGGGACACACATAGCTCACAGGCGCTCATGCGTGTCCCCATGAAGATGGTATTTCTTTCATAAGAGTGAACAACAGAGCACTCAATCTTTACACTTTATCAATGATATCTTCTTCTTTTTAAATCTTCAGACTTTAAAGAGATTAACCCTGTTGTAAGGGTTCTACCCTGTGCCTTTGGTGGTGTTTAATGATGTAAACATTTAGGAAATATATCAAAGGGTTTGGCCTGCTGGTGTGCTAGAAGAAACTCAAGTTTTGTTTATTAATGTTAAGGAACAAAAACATTCCTTTTTTTCTCACAAGACCCCTTTGAAATGATATCAGTTTCAGGTTGTACTTTAAAAGCCGCCTTTTTCATAAGCAGGACCCCTCATGCTATTTAGGTGAAGGAGTGGCAGTAATATACAGTTTGCATACAACTGGCGCCAGACTGACTCGCTGTGTATCTGAGTGACTGAGTTTAGGATCCTGGCAATTACTGCAGCCACTCTTAAAGAGACAGGCCACAATATACTTTTCAAACCACGTTCAAAAGGCTTGGTCATTACTTCTCCAGAGGCCTTTCTCCCTTTTTCTCTGTTTTCTGTAGTTAATAGAACGTGTGTGTGTAAATAGTTTGTTTACTTCTTTTTATTTGTTTTTAATGACAAAGTTGTACATAACACTTGCTCAAATTTTCAATTACGTAAATGAACAAAAGTGTGGATTATCATTAGCATTGTGCATTTCGCAAGAAGGGTGTTCACATTTTAACTATTCATTTTTTATCATGAAATCTATGTTTGTATATACATAAAAGTATGTTTATATAACTATATTTTTAATTTAGTCTCTATTGCATTATTGCAATAGAATTTGCATGTACAAAATACATACGTTTAGGGGATTTTCAGAAAACTGCCAAATGTACGCTACCGGTCAAAAGTTTTGGTAGAAATGCTTTTCATTATTAAAAAACTTTGATCTGAAGGTGTATTCTCAAACATCTGAAAGAAGACAAGAATATTATTTAGCTGACATATACATGTTTTTTCTTTGCAAAACTATTAAAATGTTTTTCAAATTGACAATTATGACGGAATAATGAAGCAGGAACTTTCAATAGAGATGAGAATTCCTTTTATATAGTAAAAAAAGCATCTCCAGAAGATGCTTGAAAAAATTACAAGATAACAAAATATGGTCAAAAGGTGACTAAACTAAACATGCTAAAATGTGAATCAAACATAATTCCCGTTTTTTATTTAGTTATTTAGTTGAGTTTATTGTTATTCTAAATTAAAAAAACATAAACACCGTTGTTTTTATTTGTGAAAAACTTTTGATGTGCAAAAAATATTTGTTGTATAGGAAAGTCGATCCCCTCATTGTAATTTGTAGTCAGCCTATGAATTCATCCACCCATTCTTTTGAAATGATCCCTGGGCCATGATAGCAGCAATAATTCTCTTAACAAAATTATTTTCATTTTCCTTTTTCCAAGTGTAACCATACTCTTGTTATGTTATAGAATCACCCCCTCCTCCTTACTCAAGACTTTCCCCCAGCGAAGAACATAAGCCACTGGGTAAGTTTTCACGTTTTTTTACACTTCTTGGTTTTAATCTTTACGTAATCCATTAAATGTATACATTGATGTAAATATACATTCACCGAACAGATGTCAGAAGATCAATTACAGACACATTTAATAAACTAATCTGTGTAACAAAAGAAACTGACTCCTGTAATGAAGTCAGTATCATCAGTTGTCACCCACCGGTTGAATCCCTGGCTTTACGGAGAACCAGAGGGGAAGCAAAAAGTAGAACAACGTGAAGAATTTTAATGGTGGCAATTAGGCACAGTGACCAGCTGAGTGCCAGTGGAGGCAGCAGCCAGTATCCGGCAGGTCCATTTTCAGCATGCCAATGTGGAGCTGGCCTGGGCTCAGCCCAATCTGTAGTGGGACCTGGCACTGGGATGGGATATCCTATCAGAACCGTAGCTCAACAACAGGCACACTGTTTACGGGAGGTTGGGTGGAAGAAGGGGTCCATCGCGATCATTTATTTATTTAATGCTTTAGTTGACTATTAAATTATTAATACTAAACATACTTACTATTAAAAAAATATATGTTTGATATTCTTTCTCTCTGCAGATCTGTCTGATTCCACACTGTCTTACACTGAAACAGAGGCTGCCAGCTCGCCAAATGTCACCCAAGGGGATTTCTCAGGTTAGTCTGCTTATTTTTATATATTCAGACTTATAAATCTATTTTAAAATGTTAAGTAGATTAGTTTGGAATGTGCCTGTGAGACCAGTTGAGCTCATATGGTAACATCTTTGTTTAAACAAATGGTACATGCTTGTGATGGTGACCTTGCATCAGATGTTTACTCTCTTTGCAGATATTTTACTTTCTCTTGCAATGGTGCATTAACCATACAAATATTTTAAAACATTGTGCTTGTCCTGTTTTATTCCTCCCTTCAAAGATGAGTGGCATGGTTTTGCATCAGTTTTAAAGGGTTAATTGCATAGTAAATATCTTAAATGTCAAAATATACCTTCTGTTGTCTTAAGGTCCATGGGATCCCAAGGAGTGTATTTAGATAAATGAGCAAACTTCGCAGGTAATTTGGTTTTTATGTTGTGCTTTGCTCCTCATCATTAATGGCCATTAGGAGCGGAGAGAGTACGGCGGAGATAAAGCTCTCATTGTAAGCCCGGCGGAGGTTCAGTGGGCTGTGTTGGCTGGCCATAGACCCTGCCTCCCCTCCTCTGTTTTCTTTCAGAAATATTTGAGTGGGATCAAACTGTAATAAGATCCAAGCTCGCAGGGACGCACACACTCGGACGCACAAAGTCACGTTATACGCACCGGCCGATTGTGCACACATGGCGCACACACACCCTAAGCTTATACACAAATTACACACAGCTCTATCTTGATATCAGCAGCAAGGGGTGGGCCTGGATTTTGTTTTTTTATAAGGGCCACACTGAGAGAAATGAGAAGAAACAGCTCAGTTTCATGCTTGGAGATGAAACATCCCCTCTCCCCTATGGAATAAATCAACATTTCTTCTCTCGTAAAAATGCAACCCAACTGTGCACGCCGAGGATCGTGGCCGCAGAGACAGAAAGGCTATGGCTTTGTTTTGTCGAGCTTGAAATAGCATTCAAGAGAGAGCAGGTCAGTCCACCCCAGAAGAAGCTACCTGAATTTGTGGCTTCTTACACGCTCACCCCCACTTACGTTTATCCACACTGTCGCCACCGCTTCACAGACTGGCGACACTCCCTGCATAAACAAATAATGTTTCAAATGCAATGAAATGTTGTGGGGCTATTTTTCTGAAATAGGTTAGTGTGAGCTGTGATTTGCTTATATAAGCAGGTAATTTAGTGTGCGTGCAGGATTTGGTCTGTGATCACCAGATGCGTTTTTGCCGTTGATCTGTGGTAGACCAAATCAAACAGATTTGCAAATTAGACGGTAGAAGGGTATCCAAGACTCGAATAGACACATTTTAAATGGTTGACCCAACATGCTTGATTTGATGATAAAAATGTTGATGACTTGGTTGTTGAGTAAACTAGTTAAAAATCTAAAACACAACCTTGATGGTTTTGTAATTTGTAATTTAGTAATTTCTCATTTATTATGATTCAATTCCATATAATTCGTCACTTCTTTATCTCCTTCCTGCTCCCTGGCCAAAAAAGACAGAAGAAAGAAAACTGCCAATTCAAATGGTGTCTATACAAGTGGTGATCCACCCACCCCCAAATCCCTTTTCCCCACCCCACCCACACGCAGGAACTAGTAAAGCTCTTAAAAGTGAGGCTTAGGGGTCGGCGGTGGGAGTAAAGCAGATTGCAGCCCCCCAGGTGAATGTTACTCCCGCTCTGAACACTCCTCTATTCTATCTGGCAGTAGCATCTAAACATATCTTAACCAGCCTGATGAAAAGTCTCCGTCGCCTAAGGGTGAGATTTTACAGAATTTGACAGTCTGTGGAGATCTGAGGTTATTTATGCAATACATCTTTGATGTTTCGCTACCTCTGCACTGCATAGACTGTCTGTATGTGTCATCTTTGTATGTGTGTTTAGGCCCATCTTTGTCTGGTTGTGTTGTTTGTATCTAACCGTCAGGAATTACCATCGTCGTATTTTGTCAGAAAGAAACCGTGTTTGTCAGATAATGTCTATGCCGTGTCAACATGCAGCTACTGATTAAGTTTTCTCTTGGTTTCTGTTGAAACGCAGCTGTGTGTCTATTGACTGCGTGTTTGCAGTCACATTCTGTATCTGCGACTGGCTTGTAATTCAGCCCACCTGTTTCCTCACCCTGTATTGTGGTCGTGTGGAAATCAGAATGATGCACTTTGAAGTAGGTCTCATTGCTTCCTGTATAACTGTATGCCTGTGCGTTTGCGTTTCCTCCCAGTATTGGGGGTTTTGTGATCTTCATGGCCCACGAGCCCCTGTTAATCAAAAGGCGGTCTTATCCCTGCTCGTATCAGCGATACCGTTAAGCTGTCTAAGGAGAGGTGGAATTGTTTTTCCAGTAATTCTTACACTCTGTAATGAGCTATCTTGACAGACGTGGAATAAATGGCCAGCTGGGGCGAGAAGACCAGTGGCTGTTTACAAATCTGTCTCAGACCAGCGTTAGATGAGAGATGCATTCAAATAAGTCTGCTTAAATTTGTCACCAGATGTGGAAAAGCAAGCAAATCCGACCGCTTGCATGCGTGAGATTGTAGCATGGGATGGTATAAAATGCAAAACAAGTGTCATTGTAGTATACTGTCTATAAAAAAGTGCCGGCTTATTTTGTTTTAATATGTATTTTCTCCCAGTGAAAAGTCAGTTTATGTGCATTGTGAGATACAGTTTTTCACCCCCGAGTTGAAGGTATTCTATGCATTCCAGAAATTTCCACCTAATGTTGTGTATAACACTTAAATAAAAGTATTCCATCCTAAATGCCAAAAAATTATGGAAAGGGCAGATTGAGGAGGAGGAAAGAATCAGTCAGGTAGAGGAACGGTTTGACGTTGTGTAATTTTACTTTGGCTTTACTCTTGGTGCTTCGTGTTTATGCCCTCACTGTTTTGAGGAGTAGACCACAGTCTTGTTGGCGTCACTATAAGTTCTTTCTGTTTTGTGTCTTGAGAATAAAAAGTAATAAAAGCTTCTTTCAACAGGAACTGGGCTTTCCCAAACTGATCAGCAGTGTGACTGTAAGCTCAAGCCAGTGATTCCCTTTTTCCATTAACACAGTGTGAGCTCTGGTGCTAGTGTCCGATTCGTTCCACTCATTTCACAGGCCGAAAAATGCTGTTCTTGGACCAGGGGTTTCTATAATTGCATAGACGAGTTTGAGAAACGTTAGCTTTTGGACTTAAAACAAATCCATATGGTACCTAATAACTATGCTTTATTTATAAGAATTCAGACCCTTTACTGTAAAATATCTTCTGACTATAATGTTAAAGTTAGGAACAAATTGAATTATTTGTGTGCGTATATAACATACTAAGTTAATGCAAAGACGCATATAAAAAGCAATATTCATCTCAAATGCATCTTCTACCCAAGTTAAAAGATATTGACACTTATTTCTTGACATGTCAGGATACACGAAAGATGTTTTCACTTCCCTTAAAATATTCCCGCCAGTAAATAGAGCGAGGAATGAGATGCTTGAGTTCAGTTTGAACACAGTATCCATAAAAAAAAGAAAATTAAGATCAAGAATTGATTGTCATTATTTTCAGTGGTGCACTAGAGTTGGCATAGCAAGGAGTCACTGGTTGATCACTCATTAATAGATCATCATTATTTGATACGGATCGGCTCGATCAGATATACGGATAGCACTTAGGAATGTGAGTCGGACAAAAGGGTGAAATTAGGGCACAATTAAATAAAATAATCAAAGCATGTGACGGCCTGCTAATTGCCTCTGATTTGATTGCAGTCATAGGTTTTCAACAGCCTTAAATGGCATGTGATGTCTTTCCCTCAAAGTGAACTTGTTTACTAGCTTGTAAACGTCGGACAAGAGTGTATTTCAAATTAGTTTCAGTGTTAAGGATTTAATTGTTCTCATTTATAAGACCTTGGACTTCCGTTGACAATCTTGAAGATAAACATGGGCCATGTGTCAAAAAACTTGTTGTTCACTTAAATCTTGTTGAATTGCTCTCTGCAATAGCTCTTAAATTACATTTTAACTTATTCAAACTTGGCACGTCACGTTTATGCACCTCTCAGAAAGTAAATGGCTTCTGACAGTTTTATGAGTGAACTGATCCGTTAATCCAAGTCCATAGACCTTTGTTGTGTTATACACAGTGTGAAAACTGTAACTCTACTGCATTTCGTCAATTGGTGGGGTAATGTACGTCTGTTAGAGTGACATCAGCTCGATTTCATCATTTACAGCAGAACACGTTGCATTATATAACTCGAAGATTTAAGTAAATTCCTCGAAATATTTTCCTCTTGTTTTTTTTAACCATTGCATAAAAACAAATGAGTCCACCATACAGCCTACCCTTCCACAAAGTCAATCTCATCCTCGCCAGCGGAAAATGAGCTACGGTAAGGTGGACACACAGGCCGTATCAGCACCGGGGCCACCCTTTTGTCCTCCCCCCAAAGTCCCTCAGTATCGCTCGCCCCCTCTCTCTCCCTCCTTTTATCTTTCTCTCCCGTATTCCCGTTGCCTGGCATGGGGCCTCAGGTTTCCACCGCAGCCCCAGAGCCTGCCCACACTCCCCCAGGGCCCCAAGTGCTCCAGGATACGGG
This sequence comes from Triplophysa yarkandensis, assembly GCA_033220385.1. Lineage (NCBI taxonomy): Eukaryota > Metazoa > Chordata > Actinopteri > Cypriniformes > Nemacheilidae > Triplophysa > Triplophysa yarkandensis. The sequence continues at coordinate 6,398,474 of CM065669.1, read as the reverse complement.
ATGTGGAAATAATGTGACTGGAGTACTTCCACCCTGCCTCCAGAAAATCAGGTTCTGCGGATTGTTTATTTGAGGGGAAGGAGGCCTCAGCCAAACATCCTGTTTTAAAAAGCTTGCCTGGGTTTTGTAGCGCAGGGGCTGCTCAACTACCCCTTTGACGGCAGGGGGAAGCTGAGGAATGTTGAAGAGAAGGCCAGCGGCCTAGAGGTGATGGGTTAAAATGTCTGTTTTCTTGAGATTGTGCGTTCATGTTGCATGTCTGTGCCTCTGGTGTTGATGTGTTTTTTATTTTGATTGGGATAGGCAGCATACAAATAGACGTACCAAACACAGGCGGTGCTGACATGACTATACCATATAGTTCTTTACAGTGTGTGTTCCTGTCCTGAATGACCGACTTCCTTTTCCTTTTACATAACACACGTAAACAACCAAACACAAGCTCATCAGCCAGTAGGGGACAGCTGAGAAAAGTCGCCCACCTAAACAGAAAATTGGCCCCGTATAAGACGCCCCGTATAAGAGTTTGTTTGTTATGTTATTGTTTGTGTCTCGGAGGGAGCATAGCGTGTTTGCGTCTTTGTCAATGGGATTGCGTGTGCGAGAGCATGCAACTTGGCCTCCTCGATGAGAATTCGGACTTGGTTTTCAGGGATATTAGATTAGGATTGTTTTCGATCTCTGTGTTGTTTGACGGTTATAAATATTTCAAGATGTGAAGCATTTTGGAGAGGGAGAAAGATGAAGCTTTGTGGTATTGTCTTTGCATATTGCAGCCACATCAGTCATGTATTTCATAAAATCAATATCAAGAGAAACTATTTGGCAATATCATTATAGCGCTGACTTCTAAATGACTGTGCCTTTAATTTCAGTCTGGCATATTTTCAGCTCAGCTAACAGAAATCTAGTGCAGTGTGTTTATAAAAGCTGTTTTTGGTTGGTCTTCAGAGAATGTTGTGAAACTTAATTTGACTATCATTATATATAGCATCTCTTAAACACCATGGATATTCCAACGAAAAATGTAAATTTCGACAAGTGCACTCTAGTTGTTCCAAACATCCTGTTTTTTTGTTCTGTTGGTTACAAAGGGAGATATTTGGAAGAATGTTAATAACTAAGAATTATTGGCCGCACTTGGTTTCCAGTTGAAAAAAAAATTGTCGAACACAAAATAATATATACTATAAATAAAGGAAGATTTATGACATTTGAAAACCATTTCCATGGTTATCAATGGTTCCCCAACAATTCTAACATTCTTCCATGTAAATTCTTTGTTCAAGTTTGGAACAACTTAGGGTTAAGTGATTAATGAAAGCATTTACATTTTTTTAATTGAATTATCCCTTTAAACACTGTTCTTGTGTAGCTTTGGATAAAAATGTCTGCTGATAAATTTTAGTCTCATTATTCGCTAACTGTTTTTCATACAATCCTGAATTAGTATCTCCTCAAGCTTATTGTTTTATCAATACAAGACCAAAGTGCCCTGCAATGTAAACACACACATCACCCTCGCGGAGCTTGTTTAAAAATGCAGTCCATTTGTACAGGTTAATATTTCCCCAGTCACCCCACCTCCCGGGCAGTAATGAGTGAGCCATCCAGTCTTGCAGTGCGCTCTGGGAAGGCTGGTGCAGCCCGTCTCTCCCTCCACCCTGCTGCGCCTGCCTGCCTACTCTATTAGAGCCATTCATTCAGGCCAGGCCACGGGGTTAGAGAAACAAATAAAGAGGCAGCCATGCCATTAAAAATGTATGGAATGTCCAACTGTTAGTTTAGTGTTTTAGCCAGCCTCCTCTCAAGGCTGCGGAAGAGGGAACAATATTCTGTTGAGTGACCATCACTGTCAAACGCTTTTGCTGCTCTCAGCTGCCACATGCCCAGGGGAACGGGCGGGAAAGGTGGCGTTAGTAGTTTTTTTATTTGAAATTACCAGTGCTTTAGGCCAGCGGTTTGACTGCCTGGCTAAAATAAGTGAAGAATGTGTTTCGCCTTCCTCCAAAGAGGAGCATTGACAGTTGTGCAAGGACCTATGGCAGTCAGTATTTTTAAAACTGGGATAGCCAACACATTCCTTGGACATGCGGAATGCGCTGTGGATTAACTATAGGGCCTGGTGGAGTCCTACATCCTGATGTTAACCTACATTAAGAGAGATGTAGAGAATATGCTTGGATGTGCGTGCGTGTGTGTGTGTGTGTGTGTGTGTGTGTGTGTGTGTGTGTGTGTGTGTGTGTGTGTGTGTGTGTGTGGTTGTGCGCGGTTGTGCGCGTGTGTGCTTGTGCGCGTGTCCCTGTTATAGTCTCTATTCTTTAAAATACTTCACAAGTGAGTTTTTTCCCCTTTATGTCCCTCAAAATATCTCAACGGAACAGATCAAAATAGCGGATAGCTTTTCTTTTGGAAGCATATCGTTTTGTGTAGGTTACAGCGTGTTGTGGATTTGCTCTATTTTGGTTGAAAATATATGGTGTTAAGGCAAGTTTAATTCTTATTCGAGAAACTATTTACTTGTCTTACTTATGGTTACAAAACCTGAGAGCGTTCTGTATGAATCATCAATGTTTTGGTCCCTTTTCCCCCGAAGACAGAAATCTGCTGCAAGTTATGAACGTTTAAGAGAACACTGTTATATAGATTATCTGAACAGACGTGAATCAAAAGCCACAAACCCCTCATCAGGTCATCAAGTGTTATTTTGTGCTTGACTTCCAGCTCTCTCTGTGTGTGAGAGTATTTTTCTGACGTAATGTTATTCTCACACTGGAGGCATTTGTCACAGTACATTTGAGTTTCCTGTCTTTTTTTAACGTTTAATTTCTTGATGTTTTTCTGTTTCTTTCCGCGTCTTTGGCCAAGCAGCGATGATGTACCCTTGTTTTAGAAACGGGTGTTACAATCTAACGGGTTTGATCGCAGTGCACGCTCGTCAAGCAAACTCCTATTGGCATTAGTGTATTTTTAGGTTTTTCCAGAACGCTGTGTGGAGATTTGTTTTTGCCCATGTGTTTGCTACTCAAAAATATGGAAATATTATTCAGACTTACCAAGTGGGATCTGTACGTCTGTCATCAGAGAGAGCTGAGCTCATGAAGGGGGAATTCTGTTTTACCCTCATAGCAGTCAGATCCATTACATAAGTTAGACAGATGGATCAACTTAAAGAGCTTTTCAGCATCGAAATGAACGTGACTTCATACATTTGACTTAATTGTGTGATCGTAGTGGCTATGCCCTGGGCTGATTTATGTGGTATCTTTATATACGTAATTGTTGAACAGAATAAAACGTTGTAACTATTTTAAAAGAACTTGAATTCTTTTTAATTTGTGGAATAGGATTTTTGCCAAAAAGTACTGTTATTGCAATACTAGAGTCCAAACCTAACATAACACATCGTACTTAATCATAGAAGTAAGAACGTTCATACATCGCAAAATACTAAAGGCGTTGACCAAAAGAACCAGGCGTCTGCTTAAACCAACATTAAAGAGTCCCTGATCCCGATGCAAATAACTTCATACAGATAAGGGTGAGAGTGATAAAGAAGCGACACAGAAAGGCCTAGCGATCAGACCGCGATCACTCACTCTTTCACTCATCTAGCCGCAGCACATTCTCTGATGTGATTAGTGGTATGACGAAACACGCCATACCTGTTTTAGTTTGGCGTGTTGGTCAATCTGGGCACGGAACAAAAGACTCCCTCAGAGACACAAAACGGGATTTGTGAGTGGCGGAGAGCTCGATGAACGCAAAGTCGATCCGCACAAGCTAGACGTATTTGTTCCGTGTCCAGAGTTTGCTCTCTCTTGCTAAATGCAATTAGAGGCCTCAATGGGGAGTTTGTGCCATACCTCAGTGGCACTTATTGAGTACTTTGAAAACCCACAGCAAACAGACCATTCACTTCTGATTTTTGTGGGGTTCGTATAGTTTCGAGCAGTTTTCGGAGGAGTGGAGTGTCTATTCAAGTTTATGATGTTGAATCCATAGACAAAAGAAGGAGCCTGTGGTGTGATAAACCGAGCATAGGTTAGACCCTTTTCTCTTTTTTATATGTAACATAAACATTTTGCTTTGTTCTTTAGACCAGCTGTCTCACAGCAGAGCCGTTTCAAGCTCATGTGCGTGAAACAGAAGGCGTTGAGGCTGCTGTCAAGAGACATTGGCTTAAGTGTTTATGATCCGGCAAACTGATCAATAGCGGCTCATCATCCGATCTGTGTGCGTGTCCATCACCTTGCAGACGTGCTGTATCCAAATACACAGCTTTCGTCTTAAATTAACCTGAGATGTGAATCTGTCTCAATGCTGGCACAGCTCCCTGCTGTGAAACCGTACCTGGGGCGTAACGTTCGGTTGCCATTTCTCATTGATGCTCGGCTTTGTCTTTTGTCACAGCAGTAGTTGCGGTGATGCACCTAAGTTCTCTGACAAATGATTGTAACAGTAATAGGTTAAAATCACTTACACCTGGTTACATCTAAAAAAATTTGGTAGTATAAGTGTGATTTTTCTGGGGAAAAATATTGGCCAAAATGTTGTTACTTTGTGGTTACAGGATCTGGACTGCTAATCATTTGGTTCCAAATACATTGACCCTGTAATAATTGTGCTGTAAATCGCTTTGAATAAAAGTGTCAACTTAATGACAAATGAGTCATTCACACATTGAGTGTAAGGGCCTCCGTTTATCAGATTTTTATGACTTAGGTTATGGATATCTCTATGGCCCCTTGCATGCTTTACATAACCTGCCTTTACTCCACCCTTTTGTATTGACAAAGTACAGAACACTCACTCATCAAAATTCAATCCCAAGATCCCTGCTAGATGAAACAGAAGTGTGAAGTTGAGAGCGAGCTGTAGATGGTGTGTTTCTGGGAGTTCGTCCTTCACACTGCCCCATCTGTTCTCATGGTAAAGGAATTCAGCTTGGAACCCCCAGTCCTTCTGGCTGAGACTTGCCTGTGGAGATCAGTACACAGATCTGTGGGTCTTTGCACTGCTTGGCTGCGCTCTGAAAATCACTGCAGAGGCCCAGCGATGTGACCTGTGTGCAGTCCGCATACTCCTTCATTTGTTGTTCTGGGCTCAGATGGCCCATGTGTTGAAATGTCAACACTAGTGAGTGTCAGGGAATCCAAAGAGGCAGGGTGCTCAATCTGACTAGCTAAGCTGGGCTTTATATGGAACCGAGGTATGAATCTTGTGCACATTTTACCAAGTCGTCATTAACACGATAGAGCCATCGCGGAAGGATTAAAATATACGGTGGATTTTGCAATGCGATGTAGCGCTCTGTTGGATATAAATTCATTTTTTGTGTGATGTTAGAAAAACAAACAGGACCAAAATCCTTTTTGCTGCATGTGTGGAGCTCTACACAAACTACAAATAATGCAAATTCTATACATGTAAATATATGACTAAATGACAACAATGAAAATAATTTTTTTTTGGTTTTAACATTTTTTAAATTGTAACATTTAATCAAGTCGTCATTAACGCGATGAGCCATCAGGGAGGTATTTACAAACATGGTCGACATTTAAAAGGCAATGTATGGGAGCTCTGCTGGGTGTAAATTAGATTTTTGTGTGATGTTATAGAAATAAGTAAATACGCATGTAGCAAAAATAAACAAGATGAGACAAAAAGACTTTTTGCTAAATTGTGCAGCTCCACATAAACTAAAAATAATGTAAATTCTATACATGGAAATATAAGACTAAATAAAAAGCATAGAAAATGATATAAGTTCAGCTTATTATGCTCTTTTCATGAAATGCTTTTCATAATATTTTTATAGGTTTTCTGGATTTATATTTCGGATTTCTTTCCCACAGTAACGTGCGAGTGTAATTCCGGCCTCGCATTTCCCTCAGCATGATTCCATTCCTCTCACTTCTTCCCTCAGACATGCTGTTTCACCACTTTACAGCCCAACAGTTGAAACAAGGAGCCTGAGAAAATAGTAAAAACTCCCAAAATTAATGAAGTAAGCCAAGAAGGAAAGAGAGAGAGGCTTTAAGAGAAGTAAAGCCATCTGTGTGCGAGTGCAGTCTCGGTGAGTGCGTCTGGCTGATAAAGCCGTCTTTGATGGCAGAGATAGCGCAGACGCCAACCTAAATGTGGCCCGTTACTGTGTCGTAAGTCGCCCTGTAGTGATAGTCGTCTAAAAAATCAAAGCCGTACCAAGAAGTCAAGAGAAACAGGGAGGCACTACCACATTGTTTCTGATATTTAGCTTTTTCACAATACATTTCCAGAAAGCCGTTTCTCTCCCTCTGACCCCAGTATGCAGAAGAGTGCCCAGGCTTGTCAAGAGTGGCGTCAATAGATGAATTCTGTCCATCATAAAACTTCACTGTCTCTCTCTCGAATAATCACTGCCTGACTCGTTCCCCCTCTGCATGTCAAGCCAATGGTACAGTCTAATAGCTGGAGGGAATCTAATCCTTGGCACAGGATAAGAGACTTAGACTCCCCCTTCATTCCCTCTCTCTCCCAGTTCACTCGATTCAAGAGCGCTTCATTGCCATGAATGTTAGGATCACATTATTTCCAAAGCAACAGTGTCTCTTTCCCTCTGGTTAAAGGCTCTGGCAGGAGAGCTGTGGAGGAATGAGTTCATCTTTTCAGAATTCCCTGGATTAGAGAGGATGAAACCTCTGGAGTTCGGTGGGAAGAGATGACAAGCCGCTGTTTTTCTCTGCCCGGAGCTCTGCGGATGTGCATGTTTAGCCCTGTTACTCGCTCTTCTGTTCTCGTCCTTTTTTTAAAGCATTAGTGGATTATAACACAGCACTTATGTTGAAATCAAACAACTTTTTGTAACTGAAGTAACTTTACTTAACTTTCTCCGTATGCAAAAATTCAATGAATTATTAATGGGTGTAAACCCGCCTGTGTCCTGTCGAAAGAGGTTCCTGGAGGTTTTAGTTTTTGAAAGATGAAGGAGATCATAGGAGGTGGTATGAGTGATATGGCAGTAATCCTGCATCCTCATCCTGATACATATCAACAAATACCGTAGATATTTATTTAGCATAGTCTATGATCATTTAGTGTAATGAATTATTAACCTATATGAATGGAATCCAAGATATATGATTATTTGTTATATGATTAAAAAATGAGTTCAAATGAATTATGCTGTTTTTAAAGCTGTTCCGAACCATAAGTGATATACTTCTCCACACCGTCTGACCCAGAAGTGTTTTTTAGTGATGGGAATGTTGCCGTCTGGCTTGGGAACAGTTTTGTTTATCTTACTGATTGTGCGGCACGTCCACCAGAGCATTATGTACAAGCTCTGAATTTCAAAGGAAATACCTTTGTGGCTATCTAGCTGTGTGTGTGTGTGTGTGTGTGTGTGTTTTGTGAATTTCAAGTTTTGTAAGAGCGGGTCTTTGTCTTTTATTTAGGCTCCATTTTGTTTTCAGACAAAGTAACCTTTAGTCTCACGATCTTGGTCATATGCTTTTTCTTTGTGAGTCAACACGGCCTTCTCTGGTGTTTGATCTCAGCTGCCCATGCTTCATATTTGCTGACCTTAAAGTGGTAGCTCCCACTTAAATAAAATGATCAATTTCTCACACTCTAGACTTATTTCACACGTCTTTTGGAGAACACAAAGATATTTTGAAAAATGTTTTTGATAGCAACATTCTTCCTAATATCTTCTGTTTGGTTTAAGAAAGAAAGTCATAGAGGTTTGATAGTCAACTTGTCTATTCCATGTGTGCATCAGTGAGCAAACAATGGACCGACTCAACAGGTACACTGGAATCGATGAACTCGTCCTATTTTATGTCAATGATAGCGCACGTCTTAGAGGAGATTGACAGTGGCAGAGACAGTTTTAAGAATATAATGGCAATAATAACACACTCTACCTTTCTAATGGGTAAACTGAGCTGTTGAGAGGTGCTGGGGTTAAATGAACACAGAGCGATGTAATTGCTCCCAGCTTTTGTCTTTTACCCCTTTCCGAAGTGTGTGTGTGCATTGAAAGTGAAAAAACTTCAAGAGAACACAGTTACCACTTAGTCGGGCATTATTATCTGTTCTTCAGATGACGGGCCCACAGCGCTTGAGTGTTGTTAACCAAACCGTTGCTGAGTCATTACGTTTACATGAGTTTGGATGTCAGCTGCCTTTGAACTAACACCTACTTCTACGGCTGATAGCTTAAATAAGGTTTATTATACTAAAGTAGAGTCATTGGATGCGATTAGAGCAGAGGTGCCGTCCGTCTGTCTGTCTGTTTCCCGCTCTGAGTAAGACTGTATTTCCAGCTTTGGCGGATTGTCAGAGGCACTTGACTGACTCATGAGTGAGGCCTCCTGGGATAGGGAGACAGGAACTCTGCATCCTGCTTGTTGTGTGCCTGCTGATGTGCAGTTTCCAGCGCGTACCTGAACGCACGCACTCACACAAACACATTCTGAAAAGACGTTTAAGTGTGAATATATGAAAAATGGTAGCAATGTGTGTATGTAATGTATGGGAGATGCTTATGTTGCGGTAAGGATGTTCAATGGCATGGCATATAGAATATATGTCCAAGAAAAAAGATTCTGATATAATGTATAACAAGAGTACTTTGTGTTTCATAAAATGTAAGAAATGTCATTTTAAGCAGTCACTGTATATTGCCATCTTAGACTAGAACTTACATTGCTGATTATTTGTGACCATCCATACTTGTGAAAAACCAGCTAAAGTAATTTTTTGGTATGTACTTTTTATCCATAAAATCATTCAACACAAAGTTTAGAACATTCTGTGAAAATATAATATTGATGTCTCTTATATTGACTTAGTAAGACGAGGTCATATATTGAAATCATAGTGGAATCAATAGGTAAAATCAAACCTCTATGCTCGTTTTCTCAGAATTAGATTTTCCGACTTCAGAAAAACTGCAAAATTATATCCAAATATGCAACCTTTGTACATGTTTATCATTGAAAATTTGGATAAAGAGACACTGATTTAGTATGTACTTAATCATAAGCTGAAAACAAAATATTGAATCACAGCTTAAAGTTGAAAGATTGCAAAAAAAATGTTGACCTTATGGTCCCAGGCTCTAAACTGTCTGGTATATTAAAAACAAATATAAAAAATGTTGATTCTTGGAGTGGGAATATCAATACATTATTGTTAAATGAAATATCACAGTGCTTTAAAAATAACACATTTCTACCCAAAATAAATGAGGGAATCTCAAAGGTTTACTAAAGACAAATCGCCTGTCGAAAGCAGGATGATACGACGACAGATATTGTGCAAAGATCTCGACATCCGAGTAAATCTGAAAAACAGGCCGATGGCACGGATTGGTTAAGAGCTCTTGGATTCTGATGAGTTTGCCCGATTGGTTCCCTTCCTTCCCTGTCTCCTTTCCCACTGATACACGCTCACACGGCACCTCTCGGGCAAGAACAGCCAAAACACACACTCCCCTCTCATACACAAACATTAGAGGAAATTCTCTTCAACTCGAATACACTTAAAACACATGAACACGCATGCAGAACACCCTCAGGAAACGGGCCGGTCTCTGGGTTGAGCATTGTTCGCTCCCAAGCTAAACATTAAATAGATTATTAACCTTTAATCTTTGCACCTCTGCTTAAACCCACATAAGCAACGCCACCCCCTTTCTGTGTCTCTCGCATTAATCATATCACAACACTTGGCCATGTGACGCTTCCTTTTGTTTTGGTGTACTTTTGATTAGATAGAAGTTTAATTTCAGCTCTTGGTGAAAGGCGAGTGATAGTTTCATCAGGAAAAGCTGCTTTCCGAGCTCAAGGACGATCTAAGGAATTTAGTAATGCTAACATGCGGAGGCCCATGTCAGAGGGGCTGTGATGTGCGCATGCATGCTTGTGTTGATTCTTGGGGCTGGTTTATGGGGTCTTGCAGATTTTCAAGGCAGTGGTAAATGACCATGGCATTCGTTCAGCTTTGAGAGCAAAGGACCGAAGTCCCGGCCCCTACAATTTCCCCCTGCCAATAGCCTCTCAGGAGCAAAATAAGGGCACCGCTCAATGTGTTCGAGTTAATCTGAGCTGATAGCGTGAAGCTAGAGAGGTCAGCGGGTCACGGGCTTGTGCTAAATTGTCAGGGAGCTGAAAGCTGTCCCCAAGCCCACAGCAGGAGCTGGCAGGGAGGAGACTCTCCTTCTCCACCCAAGCCATCGCCACCATCACCCACCCACAGGAATGTGGAGGAGAACAGAGGGGGAGGGCACTTCAACCCCTATGAGCTCATAGCTTTTCCATATCCCCCACTTTTCCTTGCTTTCTCCCCGGATCAAAAAAAAAGAGCGGGGAAATGTACACGGTGTGTGGCGTGGGATCGTGTGGAAGCATTTAAGAATGCGTGTGTGTGTGGATGAAGTAGATACGGATTCAGGGAGTTGTAACTCACTCAGGATTTGGCACTGCAGAAACAGCGGATTGGCTCCTGAGCTATGAAACTTTGAGTTTCAATTCTCTTGGAGATTTGTGTAATGTTTGTGCATTTTTTCATTGTTTTGAAGGGAATATTTGCTTAAAGTTTCCCTTAAATGGTTTGCTTCATTTTTGTATTGTAGTTTAGGTATAATGTTTAAAAGTTGTGTTAATTGGAACTGGAGATTTATGTTGCCAAAGTTTAAGATATCTTAAAGCAGTTAAAGAGTTTATTTTCTAATAAAAAATCAGCACACCAGCTCTCTATTTTCATATGTAGGAAAGAAGCAACTGTGATGTCAATTGTGATGTTGTTTCTTTACTTTAATACTTTTAATGGATTAACTTTTGAAGTAGTGCCCTCTTGAGGTAACTCACAACACTACAGATTTTTCCAACTGACTCAGAGTGTCTTTTTCTCTTTCAGATGCCAGTCTGTCACCTGACGCCCCCAAGCAGAGTCACTGGTGTAACGTGGCATACTGGGAGCACCGGACGCGGGTAGGCCGCCTCTATTCGGTGTACCAGCCCGCCGTCAGCATTTTCTATGACCTACCTCAAGGCACAGGCTTCTGTCTTGGACAGCTGAGCTTGGATCAGCGCAGTAGCACCGTGCAGCGGACGCGCGGGAAGATCGGCTATGGCTTGCTCCTCAGCAAAGAGCCGGACGGGGTCTGGGCCTACAACCGCAGTCAGCACCCCATCTTCGTCAACTCACCCACTCTGGACGTACCGGGTAGTCGGAGCCTTGTGGTACGCAAGGTGATGCCCGGCTTTTCTATCAAGGTGTTTGACTTTGAACGCTCAGCCGAACTCAGACAGGGGGCCGAGTCTGAACAGCTGGACGGACCGTATGACCCAAACAGCGTGCGCATCAGTTTCGCCAAGGGTTGGGGTCCTTGCTACTCTCGCCAATTCATCACCTCCTGCCCCTGCTGGCTTGAGATCCTCCTCAGCATCCACAGATAACACACGCAGATGTGTTTAGAGACTGTTGGACTCCACAAACTATCCCAAATATCATTTACTTAGATTTAATATAAAGTTTTATATATTATGAGAAATATATATTATACTTGTAAATACTGGAGTCATTTTTACGATGTAATTATTTATGTATGGTGCAATGTGTACATGGACAAGAGGAAAAAAAACGGGAAATGCACTTTGGCTTATATATTATATATATAAATATCTATAAAGATCAAGATCTTTCAATACCAAGTTGAAAAATTATACAGCAAAAATAGGAATAAGAGCCTGGTTTTGGTGTATAGTTTTCATTTACTATTAATATCCAGATGAAAAGCTAACACCATTCACACACATTGATAATAAAGTATTCGCATAATACACTTTTGGTCTTCTGGTCATGAATTTCTATCTTTTATGAAAACGAATGAATGAGATCGGCACTGTGGACAATCTTCGTAGTCTCTCAGTGTTTTACTGGATGTTTAAACAAACCACACAGAATTGGAAATGGAATTCAAGCAATAATTTTCAGGCTTTGGGCACATTGGCTCTCCAAACTGCAAATCCCTCTGGAATTATTTGAAACAAAAAACATTTTGGGAAAGTAATTTTCACTTATATTGACATGTTTCTCCAGCTTTGAGTTACAACTTATAGCCAGAGTTCCTTGAGGTCCTTGAGAGCCTTGTTTGCCTGTAGAGGAGAATAGAGGAGGAATAGAAAAGAGGAGGAGCTTTATAAAGAGAAGATGATGTATCTTTAAACATGGCTCAGGCTGGCCTGTTCTCTGTCCCTGCGACAGCCTCAGCCTGCAAGCCTCCTGAGTGACCGGCCTCCTCAGTGGCCATGGTCAGCGGTTTACAGGCCCAGCTGCGTTCCTCTGCTCCGCGAGGGGAAGAGGTGGTGGCTCCAGGCCCAGTGCATTGATATATCTCCACGAACGCACATGGCAAACCCGAGACCTTTGAACGAAACTATGCAGAGGCCAGTAAGCTGCATCCAAGGTTGATGTGGTAGGGCTGGCTTCCTTTCTAATTGTGGGTGTTGGTTGCTCGAATCGCTGGGGGGAGAGGAGGGGGCTGCCAAGGAACCTGCCAAGACAGAAAAGAAACAATGTGGCCAAGAAGGCAAGCAATACTCTCCTGCAACAAGATGAAATGCACTGTTTATTCGAGGGTTGTTGAGTGTTAAGTTTACAGAACCGTAAACAGGGAGATGCGTGAGAGATGAGACGAGTTGAGCACGCCTGCATTCGGTTAGCGCCATCTACCCTGGGATGTTGCAAATGCCTCTGCCATGTCACACAGAGAGAAGCTCTGCGTTTGCCGCCAGCCCGTGCCGAGTTCAAACAGCCCAGAGGAGTGGCTTTTATATCTGCGACTTGGGGCCATTATTCTGCTTCTTTGTGTCTGCTTTATGGGAAAAGGTCCCAGATCTCCACTCGGGGAGGAACTGGCAGACTATTATATTAGGCAGGGCTAGAGTCTGAGACGCATAGGACACAGATTACACAGGGGCACCTCAGCGGGTACAAAAGGGGGCCTAATTAGACCTGGCCTGGGTGTGGTCCATGGAAAAAGAAAGCAAGAGTAGCAGATAGACGGCTTGCACATCCAGGCCTGGGAACGGGCTCCTCTCTTGCTTGTGGGAGCTCTGAAACTCCAGCGTGCGGTGAGCATCTGAGGGACGGATGGGGTAGAGAAAGGGAGGAGAAGCGGAAAAGCAGTGTAAGCAGCTTTGCAAGTGCTCCGCTACCTCAGGGATGGTATTGATTAACAGGGTTTCAGAGTCCATGTGCTGCCAAAGATGTCTTAAGCAGCGCTGAGCTGGTGAGGTCCAGCAAGCACGCTATTTTGCCTCTTTATATTAAAAAAACAACTCCTTAGAATTTCATTTTTAATGGGACAGGTTATCCCAAATTGCTCATTTGTTTACTGTCTCATATTTCAAACTTATATGCATAACTTCAAAGAAGATATCTAAAAAAAATTATGGTTACCAAAAACCATTTCTCTTCACTACCTTTTTATGGATGAAACAAATGCACGTCAATATACTTTGGGCAACATTTTTCTAGATATCTCTTTTGTGTTCTGTAGTGAAATGGGACAGTAATATAATGTCAAGAGGATGAGTAAATGATGTAAACCTTATGCCCCTGGAGCACATTTCTTAAATCAATAGTTCACCCCAAATTAAGTAATTTATAAATTTTATTCTTCGAAACATCAATCAGGCTTAATATAAGATTGTATGGAGAGTCAGTGGAGAGGGAGATTGTACTGAATATATAGAGCTTCAGAAATGTGGAATGAAGACCATTATTCTGGTCTTTCGTGACACTTTTATAGTTTGGATTTATAAATCACCATCCACTTTCATTGTAGGGAAAAGAAGAGCCCTAGCTGGATATCTAATCATTTATTTTATGTTTCATGGAAAATAGAACATAAAATAGTTGAAATGACATGATGGAGAGTAAATAATGATGGCATTCTCTTTATTGAGTTCCTGCTTCAATCCAAACTGCTATGATAGAATTACCAAAGTCTTAATAAAAAAGATTTTAAAATGGAGTGTGCATGTATGCTCTCAAGCGTCTCGAGTATTCATCTAACTACTTTTTAAAGCATGGTTTGGAAGCCTTGTGATTATAACATGCATCCTGCCAAACCCTCAATGAATTCCATAGGCCTCAGAGTTCAGAATGTAATCCCTCCTCGGTTCTGCTATTCTGTGAAACAGTGCTAAATTCTAGAGGCTGTGTATGTCAAATTGCATTCGTAAAATTTTGATAGTTGGTATCCGTGAAACGCAGAAAATTAAAGTAAAAGTGGAAACACTACGAAGTGACAAATGTCAAAGAGTGACAAATCGCATTGAATTCAAATGTCTTCTCATCGCCTACAAGGCCACCACCAGTTCAGCACCCAGATACCTTTACTCACTAATTCAAAGTTATAGCCCCTTCAGAGCTCTGAGCTCCGCAAACGAGCTACGACTTGTGGTGCCATCTCAAAAGGGTAAGAAATCTCTCTCTCGTACGTTCTGTGCTTCAGTTCCTCGATGGTGGAACGATCTGCCGCCTGCTTCATGCTTGGCGGACTCTGTCTCTATCTTTAAAAAACACCTAAAAACTCATCTTTTCCGGCTACACCTACCTCACTAGGAGTACCTTCTTTTCTAACGTACTCACTCTATCTAAAAAAAAAACCTACCTACAGGTTTTTATATCGCTTTGTGTAACTTGGTAACATTGTTGTTGCACTTGTATACCTATTGTTGTATTGGCTATTTACCGCTTCATAGTCTCCTCGACTATTTGCTTTGGATAAAAGCGTCTGCTTAATGCCTAAATGTAAATGTAAACGTAAATGAAGATTGGATTGTCCTCATATGAAGAAACAAAAACATTGCATAGTTTGCATCATGGTTTACCCCAAACTAAAAATTTTGTGACTTTCTTCTGGAAAACACAAAAGAAACAACTTGTTGGGAATGTTGGGAATTGGCTTTCATTGGTTTTGTGTCCATAAAATATAAGTAAATACATGATATATAAGTATACGATTGTTGTTAGCATTCCATCATTTGTCCAAAAACATTTTCTTTTGTGTTTTCCAAAAATAAACTCATACATGTTTGAAATTAGTAAATGATAACAGTTCATAAGGAATTTTCAGTTTGGGAGAACTATCATTTTAAGAGAGCTATTTCTTTACTTAAGTAACTTTTCATTTTTTCAGATGAAATAAATGATGAGAGAACTGCAGTCAAAGCAAATTGAGATATTTTGTGAGATCTCTTCTAAAGTCAAGAGAGAGCACATGTGTGTGGAGAAAAATATGAAGAACACAAGACTAAAGCTCTCCATTTGATCTTACTCATTTACAATTAGGTTGTTGGAATTTCTTTAAAGAATAAAAATTATAATTTATTTATTTAAACATTAATTTATTGAATGTAGATCGGTTCCACATGATTTGATTACGTTTTTTTTAACATAACTTTTCAAATTTCAAGAGAAATTATGCTAATAAAATAAATGAATAGTGTGGAACCGATGATCATGATTAAATGGAGTCGTTCCAACAACTCTACCAGAAACAATGAATATATTAAACAGATCTCTCTATTTGTCATTAAAGTCTATCCTGGAAATTTACCAAAACTGAAATGCTTAAATCCTCAAAGTTTAAAAAGATCGCAGATGTTTAATAATATCAGGAGGTCAAGTTTGTTCTTGCAGAATCACTCCCAGGTAATCCCCTCCGCTGTCACAATGCCTCTGATGATGCAGTTGTGTTCAGGTTCTGTTTTATAGGTGTCACATCCTGTAAACCAGATCGTAATATTTTAAAATAGTGTGCCACTATTCTGTTATCATGTTCTTTCTGGGTTAAACTAAAACAAATCTACTGAGGTCATTAATGATCATCCTCCTCCAGATGGGAGCGGAGGAGCAGCTGCCTTATTACCGTACTCTCACCACACAGTAGCTGCTGTTGATGACCTGATCCAGCCCGGCACATCTGGCGCTGGCACAAACACACTGCAGTAATAGCATATTTGAAGGCGGTCGAGAGACGAAGATTACACAGAGCGCCTGGAAGACTTCCTGCTTGCTCTCTCATGAGCTAGACCTGCGGATGTCTTCTCACCTAGGCTTAGTGTGCTTTAATTACAGAAAGCCTCATGTACTTCACCCGACTGCAAGACATGCACTCACACGCCTTCTCTCTCGGTGTGTCGGGGATGTACAGAGATGAGACCACACTCGGAAGATAATGGAGATGTTCTCCTCCCTGTACCTGGATTAGCGTGACTTGGTGTGTGATACACACCCTGAGGTTCTTAGACGCTTTAGTTCTTGCTTTAGAAGAATGTTATATGTTAGTGATTTTTGGGAAACTAAAGGCAAGTGAGGTGCTTTTGAGAGTTCCTGCGCTGTTCCCTCCCCGCTGTAATTGCAGGGTTAAGAGGGGCCTCACTGACGTAGGCCCAGGATTTATTTTAGTGAGTTTCCACAGAGCTTAAAAGAATGCCATAGCACACCCTCCACAGATACACACACGCACTCGAAACGCAATAAATACAATTGCACTTTCATTTTTCTTCATGCCCTCGCTCACACATTTTGGAAAACATAGATCTAAACGTCACATCTCCACCTCACTCTATGTTCACAATAGACCTTTGCGGTTTGGGCTTTCCCCCCACATTCAAACCTTTATTTGATCATTTATGGGCGCTGCGCATTTTCATTGAGAATGTTTTCATTAAAGGGCTTCCTTGTACTCCGTGTTAGCACAAGCAGCGATACAATAGCCCAACCTTGTAAACTACTTGGGTTTTGGATCGCTTTACGTTTTAAAGAGCCGCGTATTGTCTTCGGGTGCTTTTTGAAAACGGAGCAGTGTGTTTCTTTTTCAGACCCTACGCCCGACTCCACTACAGTCTTGCCTTTCAGCAGCATGTAGCCATGACAGTGAGCACTGTCCCTATCCCTGAAACCTGGCCAAGAGACCCCCCTTTCAGAAGAATGATAAAGGCATTCCTCTTTCGGTTAACCCCTACCGGGGGACAGGACTCCATTCAGATGGAATCAGACTTGAATTACTCAGTCCTTCTGTTTTTTATGAAAGAGAAGGTTAAGTTCTTCCTATAGATTCCTTGTATATGTTTCCCGAGGGACAAGTGGAGTTAATAAGGCCAATGTTTGGTGAATAGTTGTCGTTGGTATTTAAGGCATATCCGCTTAATCTATGATGCTGTTGTGAGCAATGAGAAACAGATTTTTTAAGGATAAACTAAATGTATAGAGTTTCTGGTTAGACATTGTTGATGAAACGTGCTGCCTGCGTTTGCATTTCCCCACCATTCTTTCATGTTGTGTTCTTGAGTGTAGCATACCGGGGTTTAAAACTATGTAATGTTGACTTCATTTGGGGCGAACACACGTCTGTGCTTTTAAACTAGTTAACCAGCCTGTCCCATCGGCACGACGAAAGACAGTTTTTTTCCGAGGGGGCCTATTAAAGCGAAAATGTACACCGCTAACAGCCTCTCTCATTCTCTCCCTCTTTTCTCTCTCTAATATGTTCCATATTGTGAGTTTAAATAGGGTGGATTCAGGAAGTGCAGTCACACTGCTTTGCCTTTCCAAGATTCCAGGCTGAGGTTTGGCCCGGTGTGGTGGTGGTTCTGCGGGCTCGGGCTCCTGGGCAAGCTTGTGTCGGGTTTCCTCCTCCTGGGAGAATAGGTGTCCACGTCGCCTGTTTTGCAGCTTATATGCGAATAGTTTGTGCTGCGATGCGATACTTTTGCATTTGCCGTAGGGTAATTGGAGCTGTTATAGGAGCTTAGTGAAGTTGTTTTCTACTCGTAAAAGTATAATTTTTGTCATATGAGGTGTGGGAACTAGTATGCCCATGTTGTGTGTTAATGTAGTTTTTTTCCAAAGGATGCATTACATATCCTGAACATTCCCGCCTTGATAATCTGGAGAACTTCACGAACACTTTAGGGAAGCAGAGGAGATCAGAGATGTTCTGTGAATTCCTCCCTCTCCTCTACTCCAGATAATCAATCACAGAGACGGCTTCACTGCTGCCAAACATCTGACGTGTTCCTTGCAGGGGAATTAGACATTGTTGTAGCTCTCATTCATGTCTTTATCTCGGGCTGTATCTCATGCAGAATTGCCCATCATGAAAATGCTTCTCGACGTGTTATTAGAAATATATGTGCTGTAAGTGTATTTTTGCAGTTTGTAGAGAGTGTCTGCATATGTGTACTGGCTTCTTTGCATAGTAGATACCAAATGCTTCATGATATTTATAGGAAAATGTAAAAAAGTATTGGTTGTGATAAGGGTATGTTTTTTGTTACAATGTACCACAAGAGGCGTAAAAATATAATATCTACAACCGATCATTAAACAAACTAGGTAATGAGTATAAAAAAGTGCAAAAAGCAAAAGAGTGAAAGATTTGCATGTGTGTGAATGCGTGTGTATGTGTGAATATTTGTGTGAAAGTGTGTGTATGCGTGTGTATATGTGCATGTGTGTGTCTGCGTGTGTATGTTTCCGTGTGTGTGTGTGTGTGTATGAATGAATTGTGGGTTAGAATGATATTCTGTATATAGAAACAACAGGAATCTATAGAACACATTTATATAGCTGTGTGTTTGTGTGTGTTTACGGATGGGTCTACATGATGATATTTTAGGGTCAAATTTTTACCAAAGTAAATACAATTTTAAACAAAAACCAACTTTTGAAAAATCCTTATAAAAACTATAAAAATATATATGATTATGTTAATTGTTTTTTAGGTTCTCGAAACTAATATTCGAGAACATACTTCTTTTTTTTATTGAAATATAATCCTTTATACACTTAAAAAAAACAAATAAATATATAATTAATTTTGAATAACAATTATAAAATGTTCATTGGTTAAACTCAATTTAATTAAGCTTCTTGACTATTTTTTTCTTATTTTAGCAAGTTTCCTTTATGATAGAAAAAGTTAGAGTAAGGGTTAAGGTTATGACATAGAGTTTTTTTAACTGACTGTGAATGAAAAGTCTATGTAATGTCCTCATTTATATAAGTTAATGTGTGTGTATGTGTTTTGCCCTATTAAATCCTAAGGTATGTCATAATGTCCAAACAAAGATAGTAATATTGCCATAAAGTGTTGGTCCCCCTAAAGAAAATCAATCATAAATCAAACGGAATTGTGTTTTTAGAAAAGGTAAAATAGCAGAATAATGTGTTTGTTTGTGAGAGTGCGTGCATGCATGCGTGTGTGTGTGTGTGTGTGTGTGTGTGTGTGTGTGTGTGTGTGTGTGTGTGTGTGTGTGTGTGTGTGTGTGTGTGTGTGTGTGTGTGTGTGTGTGTGTGTTTGTGTGTGTGTGTGTGTGTGTGTGTGTGAAAGGGTGTTTTGAGTTCTTCTCTCTCAGGAAAAAAGATGAGTGAATAGATTCGGCTTCAGCGAAGAGGTCATGTTACACATTCCAGGGGCACACACTACTCCCTGTCTCCATACTTAAATACCTGTGTGCATTTGTCTGCATTTACATCCATTCGTACATACTTTTCAAAAATGACCAAAAAATCTCCATGCACCGTATTCTTTTCAAAAGTCCATGGTTTGCTTTTTCTGGTTCCCATAGCATTTAATTCCAGATATGATATCCAGCATATAATTACAGTATTGTAAGAGCAGAATTACCAGCCATTAGTCTGTGGAGGGTTTTTTTCTGCACAAGACTTTGACATTACTGGGAGAGAATAAAGTTGGTATGAGGGCCAGGATCCAGAGCTGTGGAGAGGGGTAATGAGAGAGAGAAGCCCAGAGGCAGCCACTGTAATTGGCCTGTAAATGTCCAGAGAGCTCTAGGGACCAACCCCTGCACATGGACTTTCCAGATGTTGAGTGTTCTCTTCAATCATTCCGATATCTGAGTCACAATGGCCACACCCTTAGAGAGTTGAAATCATCAGCCACATTGTTAGAAAAAAAGTGTTATGTGCATTAAATTGTTCGGTGTAAAACAAGTGTAGGAAATCGAATGTTTGGCTTTGAATTTCATAGAGGATTGTTTATGATAATGACCTTATTGTTTCAAAACCAGGATTTGTTATGTTAAACATCTGAAGACGTACACAAAGCTCTAGTAAATATGACCTCAAACTGATTTCATTACTGTAAGTAACAGGCTCAATACCACATGTATTTGGAAGAAATAGAATTTATAAACGATCTCGAAACAATGACTGAAAGAAGAAACATTACGAAACGAGAAAACGGAAAAGAGGAGAAAGAATGAACTGGTGTTTTAGTCTAATTTGCGGAAAAGCTTTGCCCTTAAAACTCTGAGGAATCCAGTAAGAGAAACCACGGGAGTGACTTTAAGTGCTGCTGGTGCCTACTGGACTGTGTGTGCGTTTGTGTGTCTGTGTGTTGTTAAAGCAACAATGCTGTTCATTTCAAAATTTTCTGACTTCTATGGAAAAAAGGAACTGAATGTACAGCAAATGACGCTTTTATTTATTAAACATCACAATCAGCTGATTCACTTTTGGTTTAGTCTGTTATTTACGTAAGGCTTTTTCTCGTACGATGACGCAAACGGCTTGGCTTTACACGTTATATTCTTACA
Organism: Triplophysa yarkandensis; assembly: GCA_033220385.1. Taxonomy (NCBI): domain Eukaryota; kingdom Metazoa; phylum Chordata; class Actinopteri; order Cypriniformes; family Nemacheilidae; genus Triplophysa; species Triplophysa yarkandensis. The sequence continues at coordinate 6,377,841 of CM065669.1, read as the reverse complement.
GTACAAAACTCACATCCAAAGAAAATAAACACTTCATTTATTTATTAGTTTTTTAAATGTTCTTCATACAGTACAGAACATTCTTCCATTAGCAGACTATCATCACTTCCGAGAAAAACACGGTTTAATGTTAATCCCGTCATGAATATTGCCTCCCCAAATATGACTTTGACAAACCAAAGATTGGAGACGTGTGGATGTATCGGTTTATCCTCTCTTTGTGTGCTTTTACCCGACCGAGAGACCAGAGGCTCTCAAACCCGAACCAAATTTTTTGCTAAAGGCTTTAAAAGGTCCCGGCAGCACTCTGCGTTAATAACCTGTCTTACCGCTGAGCCGCCGTGTAACACAAACCCTCTCTCACATTCCTTGCTCTTTTGTTTGACTGCGTTTTGAGCTTTTCAGAGTGCCGGAGCTTCTGACTGCTTTGCTTGTCTTGTGCCATCCTACTGGAGGCTGTTTAAGGCCTTAATCTAGACCTGTCTGTCAGCTGTGCCCTGTTAAGGCCTGAACTGATTGACTATGAATGCAAACTTCTGTCAGCACCTGGGAGTAAAGACTTGGGGTTTTAGGAATGGAGAGGGGGAACAAGTGAATGAGATGGGAAGGTAAGATGAAATGAGAGAAATGCACAGATGGGGTGGGCAGTATGTTGCACCTAGGTATTTTACTCAAAAGTGTCAATAAAAGGAATCTTGAAAATACTGTAGCAGCCGTTGTAAGAGGATCGGGGTTTTTTGAGAACACATAAAGAAGATATTTCGAGGAATGTTTTGTTTATCCAGTGGAAGTCAAAAGAGGCCAATGTTGAATCGTTAGAAACGTTAAAAACGTTTGTGTTCTGCAGAAGCAAGAAAGTCATTCAGGTTTGGAATGACACACGGGTCAATTTTAAACACTTAGTTCATGTAAAATGAAATTCTGTCATGAATTACTCTCTAGTTTTTCTAAACCTTAAAGAGAAAGATATTTGGATGAATGCTTGTAACCAAACAATTATTGGACAACCATATTTAAAAAATTGAATGGCAGTCAAAAGTACCAAAGTTCTCGTTCTACATTCTTTAAAATATCTTCTTTCATATTGAACAAAACAAGAAAACCCTACTGCAGTAGTCATAAGGGTCCAAGCATTCTTCCAAATATATTTCTCTGTTTTTTTCTGAGCAAAATATTGTCTACAGATTTGGAACTGAAAAGGGAGTAAATGATGATAAAATTTTCAATTTTCAAGTATTATGTCATTTTAACATCTACCAAATGTTAATCGCATTACATATTTCAAATGTCTGGACTTTGTAATCGGGTCTTGGACTGGCGGGGACCTCGAAGTTGTTAAGGCAGGTTATTGGAGGAATATATTACATGTCACCCGTGGAACTTTGCATGCTTGGTTCAAGCAAGATGGAGCAACGAAGTGTTTCCATCTGGCCCTTTCCATGGCGGTTTAGTGTCCAAACCTAACACGCGCTCTCACACACGGATTGATGGCTGTTCAATGTATACCATCAAGCCCACAGGTACGCCAGACAGCTAAACCAAAAAGTGCAGCGTGCTTGCAAACCTCGAAGGAAAAAACTATATTCGTGACACGAAAAGTATGGTTGAAAACACACGTTTTCTGTCATGGTGTCACAGAAACGTTCCTGGCCTGGTTCTCACGGATTCCTGCGGGGAGATTTATGTAAGCGCCCTTCCCCTCCCCTGAGGCTGCAGGTATGAGTGGCGGCAGTCTGTCAGGGATGACGACGCTGACGATGTTCAAACAGTCATTAACAAGACCAAGAATCCCTATTAAGAATGACCCTGCGGGTATGAGAGAGCAAGTTAAACCTCAGGCTTGACAGCGGCACGCACAGACTCATCACTTTGAAACCCACATAACATTTACATCCTCTAGTTTGGTGGCAGAATTTTGTTGCAGAATATGTTATTCCAGTGGCACCTGCTTTACAAATACATTATTAAATGTGACATATCAAAGCAATAGAATAACACAGTTTGTTTTGAAATAAGATTCTTTTAATATCCCCTAAAATTTGTTTTTCATGAACATAATTTCAAACCTGTCGGCCTTTCCTTTAAATCAGTGTTTCTGTACCCGTATGAACAAACCAAAGAAGCGAAGATTATTAATATAAATGCAGTAATAACTGCCCTGAGGCGTCTTTTCAGTCGGTGTAATAGCAGGCGCCTCAGAAGAGAGAGAGAGAGAGAGAGGCACTCTGCATTCTTTCTGAGAGGCATGCATGCCAAAACTTGCTGTTGATGTTTGGAAAGTGTGCAGGTTGTCTTACTAACATGCTTCTTTTCTGTTCACACAACAAGCCAAGCGTAGAACAGGTAGTTTAGTGGAAAGTGTGCACTGTGTGGGCTGATGTGAACCCCACATCAAGAATAAACCATCTTTGCTTTGGTGTGGGGGAGTCTATGATTTGTTTCGTGAAATGACACATTTACTTCTTGACACTTTATGTAAGCGGTTCAACTGTGATTCTTTATCTTTGTGGAGAACAAAAGAAAATATTTTTAGAAATGTCCTTGTGTTGGCCAACATTTTTCAAAATATCTACTTTTGTGTTCTGCAGAAGAAAGAAAGTCAGGTTTGAAAAGAGGTTGAGTAAATGATGACAACGTTTTTATTTTGGGGTTGAGCTATCCCTTTCTTTCAAGGTCTGGTACTCGTCTGTAAATCAAGCACATTGTAGTCTATTCTACCGTGTTTCGTTGTTTTCTTGTTAGTCATCATTGATTGCTAAAGATAAAAATAGTTACTGCTTCTTCCGTTTCACAGTGTTTTAATTTTTGTGAATGTAGAAAGTGTCCCTTGTGAACCTCCCCATTCTTTGCTTCTTACCAGATTATTATAAGGCCATCAAGTTCATGCTGGAATACACCAGCAACTTCCCAGAGGAAGGCACACTTTTTTATTCTATGTTAAGCCTCTTCTGGGTTTTCCTACAAAGTTCCACTAATTTTCTGCTGTCTTGTTTAAAGCATACAAATGGACTTTCCCCCACAGACAGGAATTTGGTGACGGACCGCATGATGCGACACCTGATGATGCTTGCTGTCATAAGGGCAGGTACAGTATGTGTTAAAGGCATCACTGTTGGGGATTTTTAAGTGGTGGTGCACAAGGGTCACAGCTGAATAAGCCCACTTTATGAAATGTCAAAGAGCCATTTTTATTTTGTTTTGACTGGACAAATATTTGCGAGTCCATTATGGGGTAACAACTACAGACACCAGCTTGGGAGACAGTAGGAGTTTGTTTTCATCCTTTTTATCTTTCCCCTGTCTCCGTCACTCCCCACTTCCCTCCCCTGCTCGTGAGTTTTTAATATCAAAGTACACTGTCAGACAGGAGTAAGTCAAGAACAAGGTGGCTTTTGTTGGATCTTTCTAGAACCAGCCAGGGACGACAAGAGCTTGTCAACCCTTGTTCGGCATGAAAAGGAGATGCGAACGAAATGGAGAGAGCTTCGCACAAAAGACATTTTTCCCTCTCTGTCTGGTTCAAGCACAGGTTTGAAACTGAATAACATAATTTCACTTTGTCGGGATGAACAACAGATGTGTAACAAAGGTTTCCTTTTTCTTAAACCACCCCTCCACTTTGTTGCTTTCAAGATGGTGACTTCTAACAGCATGGAAAATCTGTAGTCTCCTAAAGGCGTTTTTGAAATGAAGAGGGGTTTTACCGCGGTTAAACTGTGCCATGGCATATTATAGATGAAAAGCCTGACTGATTAAAAGAGTAAAACCTGTATAGCTTAAAAAACGCCACGACTGTTCAACTGCCAGGCGTTGCCCAAGGATGTGGTTTGTATTGTTATGTACTTTGTGTAACCGCCGAACAATATTGTAAGACTTCTGAAGTTTTTCTCTGCTATAGGGACACAAAAGGAGGCAAAACAGCGTCCTCGTGTTATCAAAGATCCTCAGGGTGTGTGGTGAGGAACTGAATGAGAGGTTTATCTTCCTACCGTAAACATGTTCAGTGTATGCGCCGCACTATTGTGCTATTAATTGTATCCAATTAAGTCTTGAATTCTCATGTCACGTCAACCGTATTTAACTGGGATTCTGAGAAAAGAAGCAGTAAGATTTATGTCTGGCATTGATGTTTGAAACTTAATCTCCATTCAAATTTAAGTCAATCAATGTCAGCTTAATTTTTCTGATATGAAACAGAACTTATGCTGAAAAAGACAATTACATTACACAGAGGAAAAGTTTACCAAAAATGATGTTTTATTTTAAAGAATGTCGGTAACCAAACAACTTTGGCACCCAATCTCTTGCATTAATTTTGTGTCTATAGAATAGAAGTAAATGGGTGCCCCTTGGTGTTAGGCCACCAACCTTCTACAGATAGATACAGGTAGACTTATAATTTTTTTCTTAACTATCACTTTACCAAACAGGGGTTTGTTACTATTTTAGCATCTGATAAAAATGAATATAAGCTCAACTAAAAATGTAATTAAATTAAATTTCAGTAAAAGGAATGGTACTTTCTTAGTTTTTTTTGGTTAACATTGACTATCACAGTAGGACAAAATTACAATGGTAATCATTAATACCCTAGAATTACTTTTCTATTTAAGATTTTTAAGATTATTTAAGACTCATCTTAAATATTTTTTCCTCTATGTTATTCCAAAACTGGTTGGTTACAAACATTTGTCCAAATATCTTTCTCTGTCTTTAGCCACATAAAAAATATGTATATAAATTTGGAACAACTGGAAGGGGAGAATATGATTAAAGAATATTTAATAAGGAAAGTTAAATATTTACTTACATAATAATTATTGATTTCCTTTTTTAAAGCAACTTACATTTATAAAGGGACCAAAACCTGTTGAGCTGCACATAATAAAGCCATTATTCATCGCTCCATATGTAGCCTTGGCAGTAGGATTCCAGTGTTGATTGATATCCTAATAAATACAATATATGTCGGATCCATTGCTCCAGGTATTTCTCACTCAAAATGTTGCTGGTGAAATATTTTCATCAGCTCTTTAAAAAACATTGATGGATGAAGCACTATGATGATTTAAGATCAGATCTGCTTTGAAGTGCCTGTTTGTTAAGATCTGTTCTGAACATTTAAAAGACACGTGCTCAATGAAGCTATTCTGCACTTCATGTAAGATATTAGAATAGGATGAATGAAATACATTATCAAAATAGATTGTTTTCATTGTCTGTTATTATTCCTTTGAGATTTATTGATTTTAAACAGATTCAATTTAATGCCCTGATAGGGTCATATGTTCAGACTTCAACCTGCAGCATTAAACCTGTCCTCATTCCATGTCATTTTGGCCAAATACCACCCACTGAGACTAGTATTTATCTAAGCAGGTATGTAGCTGTGTTTTCTAATCAATTCTTGGACATAAAGAAAATCGGTGTAACATCATACACGCTTAGAAATAAAGCGTCTTTGAAGTAGCCCTACAGTAGGTTTAGTTTGATTGAGTGCCGGTGGGTTTTTGGCAAGGCCGAGCTTTAAACTTCCTTTGATATGGATAGTAGACATCATTCACCAGGCCCTCCGCTGACCTCTGTTGTGAGCTGTAGATCCAGAAGCATTAGACCTGACTGAGCATGAAGGGGGATTTAGGGAGCTGCTGGCCAGCTGATACCCCAGATGTGCAGCTCTGTTTGGGGGTCATGTCTGCCGGTGGAGTCATGTTCTTACAATATGGGCCTAACCCTTAACAGACCCTGTCTGTCTGCAAAGCAAATGACAGCCAGTGAGTACTTAAATGGGAAGAAAATGTTTATTATAGAAGAAATATTTCAAACTTAGTATGATGGAAAAATACTTTATGAATTTATAGTAAATGGGGTAGTTTACCCCAAAAAGAAAATTCTATGAACATTTACTCACCCTCTTGTCTTGCAAACCTGCATGACTTTCTTTATTCCACAGAACACGAAATAAGATATCTTGAAGTAAGTTGGTAACCAAGTAGTGTCTGCACTCATTTACTTCTGTTGTGTTGACTCAAAACTAATAAAAGTGAATGGGTGCCGTTGCTGCTTGGTTACCAACTTACTTCAAAATATCTTCTTTGATGTTCTGTGGAAAGAAAGAAAGTCATGTTTTTTTAAGACTTGTTTTTATATCATTATTACGTGGATTTTCTAAAATGATCTCTCCTCATCTGGATTATATTTGTTGATTATACTTCAATGATTAGAGACACATTTTGGTCCTTTGACTTCCAAAAGGTATTTATTAATAAATATATTTAGACTGCTTAGTGTTTGCTATCAGTATGTGAAAGGACAAAATAAATAATTATAACTAATAAAAAATAAAAAAAAATAAAAATTGCCTTTAAAGGCGGGGTCACCGATATCCAAAAATGCTTGGTTCAGTACCAAAACTTGTCAGCAGTAGGAGACGTAAGGAGAGCAATCAGGCATTAAAAAGACCTTTAAAAGAGCAATGGAGTAGATAAAGGTCGTTGTTGATTTCCAATTAATATAACAGTTTCAGAAATCAAATACCCCGCCTTTAAGAGAATTTATTATGCATATCTGCTCAACATTTCCTATTCAATGCTTGTCTTTTTGTCTTCCAAAAATTTGTAGAAACTCTCAACATTCAATCATAAAAAAAAAAAACTCATATGTGATGACCTTTGGCTGCGTTCACATGAAGTAATGCTGTCTTACCCTGTAGCTTCCCACTTCCTTGCCCATCTCTCTTTCCAACCTTTTCTCCATCTCTGAGCTCACGAAGCGTAATATGTCCCACCTCACCACTTGGCCAAAGTGTTTTCCATGATCTCAAAAAGCAGCGCTGCCGCCCGTTCCCACAGAAGACCCCGGGCCGAACCGAGCGAAGGTGCCACTCTCACCTCCCCACGTGTTTACTTTCCTATCATTAGCACCACTCCCGAGTCGAGTATAACCACTTTACAGCATACTTCAAGAATGAGCGCTTACTATTATTAGCAAATACAGCTGAAAAAGGTTATGCAACACAGATTTGTCCATTTTTTCCACTTCACTGGATGTGTTGTGAATACTTTCATTCATGTAGGTCTGTTTAAGGATGGGTTTTTATAAGGTTGAGGCTGGAAGAAAGTTGCGATCTTTACTGTCCTGGAAGTGCCTCAGTCACTGACAACTGCATGCTTAGTAGCCGACTATCTAACAGGGGCGTCTGGACACAATTAGAGCTCATGTCAGGGTACGGGGCTTTTTGTCTGTCCTGTGATAGATGAATTAGCGTAACTGAACAAGGCGCCTGGAGAAAGCCCTTGAACTAAAGATGAGATTCACGCTGACAAAATAATGAAAGTGGGTTCTCATCCATGCTGTTGAGAACTCAATGCACCGCACTTAAAAAAAATACAAAATTTGTTAAAGAAAGAATGAAAGCTTTTAAAATGACGATTCCCCCAAATGTGTAGATATAATGTATACATTTATGTTATTTTCTTCCTCTGCCCTCACTGTTCTCCTTTCTTGCACTCCAAATAAGTTCCCCTGGATCCTCTCTCGGCCCCCTTGGAGATACATAAACATACGCGTGCATGTACATACATGGGTAATGCATGTTGATTTTCTTAAGAGAAGAGATAATGGTTGAAGAAAGAATGTAGAGTGCTGTGGAGTCTCTCTCTCTCTCTCTCTCTCTCTCTCTCTCTCTCTCTCTCCCTCTCTCTCTCTGGCCTCCCCAAGGGGATCGGATGTTCTCAGCAGTTATAAGCAAGCAAAGCTGGCGGCCGGCAGACCGGCTGGCTCCACAGCAGCCTGGGCACAGAGACAATGCCAGACCTTCTGTCATGAGGCTCGCTTTCACTGAGGTCAGCTAAACCAGCCTGCGGGATATAACACAAACGTACATACACACATTCTAGTACACAATGCCATAAACAGCTTTGCGTTTACCATATTTGAGATAGGGGATTTATGATGTATGAAACCATTGGCCAATGGCACCGGTGTGTAACCAAACAGCTTCACCACAGTTTCCTTTAGTTCATCTGTTTTGTTGACAGAAATGGTTATGAAGCCATTTCTATGTTTTTTCTGTCTTTAGTTAATGGTGATGTAGTCTTTGGCATTTTTTAGCTTAGCTTACTGCTTTCGAAGGAACAGGAGTTGAGGCATGAAATTTGGTGGAAAACGTCGCCCGTCTTTGCTTGTTTACAATATGTCTGTAAGGAAAGAATCTGATCTAAATTTAATAAAATTTCAGTTGTAAAGAAAACTGTGCTGTGGCACATGTTTTTCCCACCTTTATTCTACTATCCCACAAAGTTTCAGTCTATTAAGTAAAAAACAAGATGCTAAAAGTACGCCCTGGTCATGCAATATCCGTACCAGCAAGCTTCTGATAACTTTTGCAAACATTCTTTAAAACATAGATTGTTAAGTAAATAGAATGTTAGAGATTTGTGTCTCGACGTGACAATATTTAGAGGTTATGTTAGCCACAGACCTTATTTATGGCATTGAACCAAAAACCCTTTGACTTTTAGGCGACGGAACCAGATGTGCTAAAATGTTAACTTGCTTCTGGGTGTGAATACGAAAATATGTCATGTCATCTTTTATAGCTTTATCATTCTTTATTTAGAGGTTCAGATGTGAGTGTTTGAGCTTGAGTCAACTGTGCATACAACTGAATTTTTGGGGAAAAAGTGTTGGAAAAGCTGCATATTAAACCATAAATCATCAAAGAGAAGAGCTCACTCTCTCTTTTTATCTCTCTCCTGAACTTTGAGCTCGGAGCAATGTGAAATCTGTAAAATATTTTGAAAGTCCACGTATAATACCCATATTCCCTGAAATGCTGGACCAAAATGAAGAAAATAACAACCACATAGGAAAACAGCAGTCACATGTCACACTTTCCCCATTGTTTCAACCAAACCAGCTTAATGTATGTCTGTATCTATTTAATTGAATATATATACGTATATTTTATTATCCAAAGTAAGCCTTGTATCAGTTGAGATCCGTTATTCGAACTGTTTACTGTAATCTGAGTTATAACAGAAAGCCATTCAAACAAAGCCCAGAAAACTCCAGTGACAGCTCATAATTGATGACTTATTCGGTAACATTTAGTACATTTAGATGAACCGAGGTGCTGCTATTCTAAACTCGTTGTGTGTATTTTTTATTCACACATGTCATGAAAATCAGCACGGATCCAGGGCCACAGTTTTAGGGGTTACAGAACCTCTTGGCTTTTACATAGAGGGACATTCTAGAGAGAGTTTGCTAGAAAGAATGATTCTGATTTTATCATCCCCCCAAAACCCACGGCCTGCATCCCACACACACCAACCTCTCCTCCCTGCCTTAATATGTGCACCAAAACAGGTGTTTACACTTCCCTATCTGTCCACACAGGTCTAATAGTGATTAAGAGAGGAAATTAAGCATGAAGGATTACTCTGTGTATGGAATACCAGCAGGGCTTGTGGCGTGTGTGGTGTGTGGTGTGGATGTGTCAGTGCGGTGCCCTTTGGCACATTTATATTTAACAGCATTTAAATAATACTTAATATAAGTGTTTTTGTCCAGTCGTGTATATTGTTTTCATATTGCCTGGAATGTGAACATGCATAATGCACATAGCTGGCAATACATTTTTGTCTTTGGTAAATTTATAGAATTTCATTCTGTCTTGATGAAGATAAGAGAGGAGCGAAATGTGAATGGGGAGACCTTGAGGAGGCCTAAATCACACGTTGGGTTCTCAGCGTGACCGAGAGAGCACATCCGCGTGTGATTGAGCTCTTTAAAACGCGCCCCAGAGAACGACAGAGAAAATAAACTGTTTAGTGTTTCAGTGGAAACTTTTTTCCTCCCCCTCCTCCTTTTCTTTCTGAATGAGAGGCTGAGCAGGAGAGCGGCTGAGTGCTGAGGTCTATCAGAAACATATGTGTGGAGTTCAAGGGCGGCTGGAGGAAGAAAGAGGATAAGCCTTTCAAAATGGACCACATTGAGTTCGCCGAAGTCTCACTCTCAGTGAGGAAAAACAAGCGCTGAAATCCTTCATAAGATGGTGTTGAACAGAAGTGCGGAATGTTCAGACCAGCTGAAACCATAAAAATTTTCTGCAATTTGTTTTTTATTCCATAAATTTTTCTCTTAGGAGTTCTTCTTCAAGTGTTGTTTCTTGTGTTGTATTTGATCCATATATGTGTTATGTTTAGCATGTTTTGTGTTTTCTTGCTAAATGTATAGCTTATTTATTTTTATAAGCTGGTAACCTGCTATTTTTTGCCATAAGGGAGTTTTAATAGTTGATCAGACTATTAAATAGTAAAAAAAGACTTTTGTTGTGAAAATCTGGTCATATACATTAAATATACTTTGAACAAAACTAGTTTACTCAAAGTCAAAACATGACATTAACAATTAACTAGCATTATGTGTTTATAGTCAACAATAAAAAAATTTTTAATAAGGGCATGAAAGATTGTTGACAAGTGATCTCATAAAAACAAGTAATTTCTAAAGGGAATAACCTTATAGGTAACCCTTTTGGAAATAGCAACATTCTTTAGTTGTTAAATTGTTCTTGTAGGGCATTGTGTACTATTGTGTACAAATATCTAGAAAACACAAAACAGTGCTGAGGTGGCACTATTTCTGCATTAAATTCTGAACATATCAAAGACATTTCAGTTCTGACAGGAGTACCACAGCTCCCTCTTTTGAGAGGCCTACAAATATGAATTCATGCTTGGAAACTTTTGAAGAAGATTTCATCCCCACCTTCTGGTGGTTTAGCACAATTCATGCAGACTTCTTAGGTCTTCTTAATCCATTCTCAATTTGCCCTCATAGTGCCAAGCATTGTGATGTGTAAAATTCTTATGTTTTACTCATTTAGTACACTGAAAACTTTGCACGGTTAATCTTCATGATGCATGTGCACCTTTTATATAACTCACATAAAAAATAATGACATTTGGATTTTATTAGTAAGGTTTAGGAGATTTCGCTTGTCTAATTGTTTTCAAGGCACTATTTGTACTCGAATGTTTCGCTTCTGTGTGGTTAAGCATTGTGAATTTTTGTTTCGCCAGTGCGTATCTTGGAATGGAAAAATGTGTGGCATTTAGGTAGAGCAGCCATGTCATGAAGACTGAACTAATGAGGCCCGGCTTTGGAAAGGGGGAAATGGTTTACATATGGAACTATAGAGTGTTCTACCATCACAGCTAGAGAGAGAGAGAGAGAGAGAGAGAGAGAGAGAGAGAGAGAGAGAGAGAGAGAGAGAGAGAGAGAGAGAGAGAGAGACTCTTACACACAAGCTTACACACAAGCTCTGTAACTTTGTGCAAAACAAACACAAAGACATAAAATAAAAATAGAACAAGATACAACAAACACCAACATTTTATTTCTCTTTCAGCCCATTCGCTAGGAGTCTGTTTTGGTCATGCCACTGATTCCTTCGATTCTCTTCCTGTTGTAACATCTCTCACCACACTGCTACATCCACATACATCATAGTCCAAAGCATCCAAGTTTTACAGGTCTTTCTCTAAAATAAACAGTATGTTCGCAATAGCCAGTTAAAATTATCACTGTGGATCTCAACGTTGGTCTCGAGCTGCATTCCCCCAGACACGGCAGTTCAACCTCTGACCTCTAAACGCAAACACACATGCTGTCACACACACAGGCTCTCGTGTAACTACACGCTCACATGCACATATCATGATATATCAGGAAATACCAATGACTGCTGAAAAGAAAAGTGAGGGCGATAGAAACTGGGCAGTACGGGAGTGTTACAGGATAACAGTGGGCTCAGAATCAAACTGTCACCTCTCTCTCCTCCATTTCGCAGAGGAGCAAATCCTCTCATAAAAGTTATGGATTGTGAGTGTAGCTGTGAGTGTAAACATCAAACACGTAAAATCTCTATTTTCAAAACGAATCGCTTGGTAAATAATTTTTCAAGTAAAGAGCAGATATGTTTGATCTGGAGACGGATCAAAGGTGGAGTGACCGATTTCTATAAACGCTTGAAAGTCAGGGCCTAGTACCGAAAAGAATTTGTACCCATCAGGGATAAGAAGCGAGAAGAGAGCAAGATTGTTTTTGTTGTGGATTTCCGAGAGAAACAAAGCAGGATTAGTCTATGGTGTCATTTAAAGGCCCCAAAATCCATTGAGATATGGAGGGAATTGGTCTAATGTGAGACAGTTACATCCATTGTGTTTATGAAACCATAAAATAGTATTGGCCCTTTTATTGCCGTACTACTTACATGTTTATTGCATTGCCTGAAGCGGTATAAATGAATCAGATGAAGGGAACAATGCGTTTGCGGTTCTTTTGTTAAGTAATCAACTGGTAATGTTCCTTATTGTGGCTGACCAATTTACATTTCAATTCATTTAAAATTAGTAATGATTATTGATGCACTGCTGCGTCAATACCAAAATTTGTGATTTAAAAAAAGCTTTTTTAAGAGCTTTTGTGATTGCTTAAGGTTTTGTTTAAGAATATTTCTTACTTTAGTTTATACAGTGTTTTATTTGTGCTGGTAGTATCAATGGGAAAAAGAATACATTTCAAGATATTGTTGCTGTCTTTATATTTTCTATTATATGATACATATTTCAGTACAGTATTTAGTACTGTGCAAGGTCTAAGACATGTCAAAAAAGTTTTTTGCGTCAGTTCTTCATATAATTTGCTGCAGTGTGTCATTAGAATATATTTCAGTTTACATTTCTGAACATTAATTTTACCATTATTTGTAAAAATCCAAATTTTTGTGACAATAGCCAGTCCCCCACACAGAGATCTGGTCATCATCTATGGTCATCTATTATTATTGGATGATTATAAAGAGAATAAAAACTACAATTGACTAAATCCAAAAGACCTGAATGTCTTCAAGAAACTTCACTACACCTACAAAGTAAATAAAAATAAAACATTCAATATAACAAAATTATAATAAAATTTTTCCCTCGATTATTACAGATTAATGACAAAATAGATGTTTAGAAATCCAATCTCATATTTTCTAATGATAAGATGACAGATTGTTTACCAATGACCTAGCAGAAGAAAAAATCCCCATTCCCTTTACATCAAGTTGTTTTGCAAACAAACGAAAAATGTTTTTAAAGCCCTCTGGCAACTATCTTACAAAGCAGCCTTCCGTACGCGCTCCAGAGACATTAGTCACCGTGCGAGGAGTCATCCCCAGCCACTGCCCCTCCAAAATAAGCATGTTTTAATGTTCATGAGGAATGCTTAATTATCCGTAAATGGCAATTTACAAGTATCTTGCTGTAAGGCACAACCACTTCAGTGAGGAGACAGGCCCTAATTTAATGGAAAAAAGCATTACTGGGTGTGCAGTGGAATTATCCACAGCATTACCCCCATTTCATAACCCACTTTAACGTTGGCAATTTCATGCATATGGAAACAGTGGCTCCTAGGGTGGTGGGGGGGCGGTGGGTTGATTGCACTGAAAGTAATTTCACAATGATTAGGTTAGCTTAGTAATTTTGTGTGTGCTTGTAAACGTGCCTTTCTGCAGCCCATTGTTTGGTGTTTTTTTAAGAGCTTAGTGATGGTACATGTCATTTACGCCCATAGCTCACGTCTGTAGGCCTGAAGCTAAATGCACTGTCATGCAATCATTAACCATGTATCGTAAGCTGATGCGCAGATTCACACGATTCTTATCTATTTGAACGCTTCTCCTGGGATATTACAGGATGGGAAGGCCTGTTCTGGAGATGGATGGACATGATCATTGACAATTAACATCTGAATAGTGGTGTTAGGTTTAAAGTGTCCTTAGAGAGAAAGAGAGACACGCACACACAGGCTCGAATTAAATGAAGATCAGCACACGAGCTTAGGAAACGTGCTGTATAAGTAGATCACGAGTTGCTATAGGGTTTGTCTCTCTTTATTGACATATTTCAAAGTAGCATCTAGAACATAATCTGGAGTATGAGCTAAAGAAATAGGGAATCAATAATTTTTAGATATTCACTGAAAAAATAAATATAGTTTTTTGTTTTTGTTACTATATTTCATATTATGAAGTGTATAGCATATGTTCACACATAATTGGTTACGTTTGTTCATCCAAAAGTGACAAGTGTGTAATAATTTATTCACCCTTTTGTTATTTAAAGAAAAATCTACATTTCTGTAAAATTCTTCAGCAAAACACAGAAGATTATATTACCAGAATAGGTTGCACCCATTTATTGTTATTGTAAAAAAAAAAAAAAAAGCATTACTCGTTATCAACATTCTTCAAAATAACTTCTTTTGTATTGTACAGAAAGAAAGTCATACAGATTTGAAATGACAAGAGTGGGATTACATTGTTAAATTGTGAATTTTTGCAAACCAACTTACATAAACATGATTTCAAATGCAACAGGATAAAAACAATAGAGAATGTCTTTAGATTAGCTCTTGTGTTAAAGGTTCACATTTATTTTCCAATGAAACTGAAAATTGCAATACATATATCTACCACCAGATGACGACGTAAGGCTTTATAGATGTTACTAGAATTGCTTTTGTTGCACAGATTTTACAAACTGCAAATATTAATTGAATTTTTGGTAAATACAACATCCCCCAAATTCTTTGTAATGATTACTTTTGTACTAAACTAAAACCAGTATTTGTAAATTTGCCTCTTTTTATGACAGAAAAAGTGGTTAAACAAGATTAAAAAGTTTCAGCCTGATTCTGTAAAGAATTGTTTTTTAAATAGTAAAGTGAAAATTATTAGCATATTGCAAAATCCCTTTAGGTTATTATCTTAACGCAGACGGTGTAAGAAAATACATGGTATAAAATATTACTATTAAAAGGGGAATTGAATTTGTGGATTCAAATCTTTAACACTTTGCAAGACTTCAAATAAGGTACATTTTGTCTTGGTTGGTTCTTTAATAAGTATATCTATGCATCTTAATCCAGAAATTAAAAGATTTTAACTGCTTCTCGTAAAGCATCTCTTTTAGATTTCCATTACTGATATTAAGTTTTATCTCGGCTGGCACAAAAGCCATATAATCCTTTGTCTACTCCTGTTCACACCATTGTGTAAAGCTCAGCTGATCCTCTCATTCCCCCTCAAATGTTGCTTCCCATGTACCCAGTGTGGAGTCGGGCACAATTCCATTGTTATCCATCGGATTGTCTGCGGTCATTATTCATTCGGCTATCCACTTTGCCTTTTGTCTGACTATGGACATAAGTGCTGCCTCTCTTCCATCCTACCCTTCCTTGGCCCATATGCCCCATCCCACAAACCAACAGACTCCTTCCACGCTTCATACCAGCTGTCCCGGTTAAGTCCCAAGGGTGGAAACAGGTGCTGGGCCTGAGCGCGTGCGGGTCTATGAAGACGTCAGCTGCCTCCTCATCCTCACATAAACACACTTGAACTTGTTAGCAAGAGATATCCTTTTTAGAACTGCACCTACTTAAAAATATGTCTTTTCTTTATTTTATTTATGACCTCAGAATTTCTCTTTAGGCCTTATTGTGACAAAAAGTCCCATGTAAATGTCTTGTAAATTATTGAATCCTAATATAAATAGGCTTAAATAAGAGGAGACTATGAATATGACCTCTGGTTAGAGCTATTAATATCATAAGCACAAATCATTGGAAGGGGGGCAGTTCTGTACATATGAATAACAGCCCACAAACAGATCAAAATACACACCACAGTCACCTTAACAATTTCCACAGGATGCATTCAAGGTGAAATTAAATCCATTTTATTGGGTGGGGGATCAAAGGGTTTAGCCTAAGAGTGCTCCTCTATTTTAGGACCCTGCGTTGAGGGTTGTAAAATAGGAATGTGTCGACATTTCACATGCTGGGGCTGCCAACAAGCCATCTTTCTTTACGATCTCAGGTTGTAGGTTTCCTTCAGGGGACGTGACTTTAGAAATGAGTCACAGGCATGTTTGCTCCACTGGGTGATAAAGTTGGCTTGGTCTTTGTCTTGCATAACACTTAGTTTATACTGTACATACGTTACGTGACGTTTAGGTGAAGCTATCTTTTTCTTATCATCTTGGGTCGATTTTTGGCCGGTGAATCAGCGGATAAAAAACAAATACTTTAAATCGTTTTGATAAATGACAGACAGTCTTAGATGTGCTACATCCAGATGGCAAAATTGACCGATCATCTGCTGAATAAACATAGACCGATTTGGGACATTCCCAGTGTGTGCTTGCAGAAGGCAGGCTGGGACAGGCCTGAATATGAATGCAAGTGCACACAGGACTTCTGGTGTCTCAACCCCTGCCCCTCCCACCCATGTCTGGAAACTAGAAGCAATGTACACAACCTAAACCGGGGCATTGAGTCCAAACAATGATATGGCCTAAAACTGTTTTCCAACATCCTATCGCATTTGCTCAAACTAAGTTTTTAGACTTTAATGTAACTTTACATTATGGTTAAATTGGCCTAAATTGTTTTTTCATAGTTATGATAAATTGTTTATGTTAGTTCATTGTGAGTTAATTCCTTAAAAATGTCAACACCACAATGAAAATAGTTTTACCAAAGGTCTTAAATATTCTTTAAGCATAGTTCATCAACATTTGGTGATTTAAATACCTTTGTGAGTAAGTTTTTAGAGCATTATTTTAAGTGCTAATATTTCATAGACGAGTAAGGGCTGTTTCCAGGATTGTCAAATCCATAACGCTACATTACGTGATAAATAGACACATGAAAAATGTAATATAGTTATTATTTTATGTTTTACGAAAAAATGCATGTCTTCTTTTTGATGATGCTGGTGTGTACAATTTTTCTTGTACAAATCCTAAGAAGTCATCTCCCAAAAACTGTGTCTTTTTTTCATCAATAACGCAGGTTTATTTACCTTTCTGAAAATAGAAAACATGTACACAGAGTGATATTTTTCTGCTGTTAAAACACAGCAACAAGGGATTTATATCATATAAAGAGTTGGTTCCGTTTACTGTATACAGTTACAATTTCTGAGCATTTTAATTTTACGTCCATAACGGTGAAATTGCATGTTTACAATATATACACATTGAGGAAAGTATACGTAAACAAATTAAATAAATAAAAAAGAAAGACAATTTCAGGACTGTATTATGTAAAAGAAATTTGATATTAACTATAAGAATCATAAAAGGATAACAATATTATAATCCATTTACATTTAACATTTATTCGTTTGGCAGACACTTTTATTCAAAGCGACTTACAATATTATGCAGTCGCCAATCATCACTGCAGAGCAAAAAGGGGTTACATTTCTTTCTCAAGGACACTTCAGTCATTGTCTGCTAGCACTGGGATTCAAACCCACAACCTTCTGCTAACAAGTCTAACTCTCTAACCAGCAGACCACAACTGAGCTCTGCACACAATATGATACACTATTAAAATTACGATAAAAAAAAGCAGTACTATGTTAAAAAAGACCTTTAAACATGTGAACATTTGTCTCCCAATCATCTGCTGTGTAAAATCGTCTTTGAAAGAGAGGACACCTACATAAAATTCTGTTAAGTCTTGTTGATGGCTAAAAATACATTTACATTTATTCATTAGGCAGACACTTTGTCCAAAGCGACTTACAATCATCATTGCAGACAAAACAGGGGTATGATGTCTTGCTCAAGGGCACTTCAATAGTTATCTGCTGGCACTGAGATTCGAACCCACAACCTTCTCTTTACAAGTCCAACCCTTTAACAAACCCAACACAAATGACAATAGCATTGATAATTTACTACTAGATAGTTTGGCATTGCGGCTTCAATTTGATTTATTCTATTGACGGAACATATAAAGTACTTTTAGTAAAGTGTTTTCTACCCACATTTCCATTAATAAATAATAAATATTTAAGTGGGTCTCAATATAGGGGTGCATATACTGTATTTTGTTGCCTTGTACTTTACATGGGCAGTGACAATAAAGTTGAATCTAATCTAATCTAACCTAATCTAATCTAATCTAATCTAATCTATAGATCACACATGTCTGGAGGGTCCTGGAACGAAAACTTGAGGACTTGCTATGTGACATCAAGGTAAACACAACCCCTGGCAACATTTCCTCCTGAACAGAATATAGAAATCACTGCACGAGTAATCTATTATAAAAAATTTGCTTTTACAGTTTAAAGGAGGACCAAAAGATCAATGTGTGTGTTTGCCATGGGCCCCAGAATGGCTTGATCCTCCTCTGGTGACATCAGACATCTCAGAGATGTATTGAAGATGCAGATGAAGACAGAAGACATGACATCACACAGATGAACTCTCTCTCTCTCTCTCTCTCTCTCTCTCTCTCTCTCTCTCTCTCTCTCTCTCTCTCTCTCTCTCTCTCTCTCTCTCTCAAGGTTCAGACAACAGAGTGTGTTTTAAAGCCAAAGCCAAGCAGTGTGAACTATGTAAAGAAGGGGCGTGTCCAGACAGAGCAGTCTCTCTTTCTCTCTCTCTCTCTCTCTCTCTCTCTCTCTCTCTCTCTCTCTCTCTCTCTCTCTCTCTCTCTCTCTGTCTGTCAGTCTCTCTCTCTCTCTCTCTCTCTCTCTCTCTCTCTCTCTCTCTCTCTCTCTCTCTCTCTCTCTCTCTCTCTCTCTCTCTCTCTCTCTCTGTCTGTCAGTCTCTCTCTCTCTCTCTCTCTCTCTCTCTCTCTCTCTCTCTCTCTCTCTCTCTCTCTCTCTCTCTCTCTGTCTGTCTTTCTCTCTCTCTCTCTCTCTCTCTCTCTCTCAAGGTTCAGACACCAGTTTGTGTTTTAAAGCCAAAGCCCAGCAGTGTGAACTATGTAAAGAAGGGGCGTGTCCAGACGAGCATTCTCTCTCTCTCTCTCTCTCTCTCTCTCTCTCTCTCTCTCTCTCTCTCTCTCTCTCTCATCCTCTTCTGATGGGAATCAAACCCAAATTCTGATCGTCCCACGAACATCGCATCGGAGCCTTTAAAGATGTCCATATTACCGTTCACCCCTCCTGTCGTGAAGAGACTTTTGGGCTGGAAGAAGGGCGAGCAGATCGGCCAGGAGGAGAAATGGTGTGAGAAAGCAGTGAAGAGTCTCGTGAAGAAGTTAAAGAAGACGGGACAGCTGGACGAGCTGGAGAAGGCCATAACAACCCAGAGCACCAACACCAAGTGCATCACCATCCCGAGGTACACAAGTTCTCCCCCAAAACATGGTCCGTCTAGAAGCATCTTTGGTGACGTCATATTGCTCTCGCATTCGTGATGCTTGATGCTAGCTTTGCTAACTAGCGTTTGTGTAGCATTCAGTGACGTATTGTAGCATTATGAGTGGGTATCAAAGCTAAGCACTTTGGTTATGGAACTGTAGAATTGAATGGGTTTGCAAACCCATAGTGTCTAATAGTGTAAGATTCGGTGAGCATTGTTCATTTTAAACAATATAACTTCAAGAAATCAATTTCAACTTAGTTTTCTGGTTTAGCATTTGTGTTAGCTTCTTAGCAAGAATGGTCGACTGTTGTGGTCTACCATGGTGGCCTGTAGTCTGGTTTTGGAAACGTGGATGAGGGAGATTGGACAGTGTTGGGATGGAATTTGATGAAAATGCTAAACAGCAATTTGTGTCACACAACAGTTGTGTGTATACAAGATGACACTTGTGGAGATCTGGGGATCTGCTGTTTAAAACATCTGCAAACATCGTGGAAAGAGCTGTTGTGCAACCATTGTTAACCATAAACATCTTACAGACGTCTTCTGGATGTGATTCCTGACTGCAGATGTGTTGCAGATTAAAATGCAGATGTCACCTTGATGTACATTTACATTTATTCATTTGGCAGATGCTTTTATCCTAGTTTTATCTAGCTGTCAATCATCACTGCGGAGAAAACAGGGGTAAGATGTCTCGCTCAGGGACACTTCTGTCATCGTCTGCTGACCCTGGGATTCGAACCCACAACCTTCTGCTTACAAGTCCAACGCTGTAACAACCAGACCACGACTGACCCCCAAACCTGCAAGCTGAAGCTGTTTTAACGTATGAGGATTACGTTCAAATGTCGAGCTTACCGTGGAAATATCCATTACCAAAAGTTTTTAGCAAAGATTTTAGTATCTGGTGCAGATATGTCAACATTTGGGGGTTCAGACATCCATGTGAGGTCTCTTTAAATTAAAACATTATTTTTTTAGAGCATGATTTTTTCATAGTTAAGTAAGGGCCGATTTCAGGATCGTCACATCCATAACACTACGTTTTGCTCGAATACATACACATGGAAATAAAAGATTATTTTTATGTTCTATAAAGAGCAATCCCTTTTCCATTTGGTGGATACTATTGATTCTGGTTTTAACATTTTAATTCACGTAGATCTTAAAGAATTTTTGTTTCCCGCAGTGGTGTCTTTTTTTCGTCACGTCCGGAACGTAGGTTTATTTTCCCGTTTGGAAATAGAACACTTGAGCTAAGCCTGTTGGTTTTCTGATGTTTGAACACTATCAGCAAGGGTTTTGTATAAATTAAATGATTGGTTCAGTTTACATTGAACAGTTGCGTTCTGAGAGTGTTTTTATTTCACGTCTGTAATGTAAGTGTCACGTCCATAACACTGGGTTGCCCATATAAGGAAATAGTTTAGTCCTCATTTCATGACTGTTCAGTTAATTTTTTTGTGAGGCACCATTTCTGTTGAATTGTGGTCAAGCAAAACCTGTAGATATCCAATTTATGGGACCTGCTATGGATAGTTGGTTATGGTATTTGGAGAATCAGTCATCCTGAATGAGAACACAAAGCTGATGTGTACTGTAATGCTTTTGTGTCTTGTAGGGATGTGCGGTAAACCGGCACTACCAAAAAAATTTTTTAAACAGTTCAATATCAAAAGTTTTCTCAGTTTTCTCAGTTGAGTATTTATTAGCTGCTGTTCCAAAGTTCACTAGTATACAGTGAGCAAACTGACAATAAATCGGTTGACCTTGAACGGCAATGGATCAAATGGATGAAAAGCACTCTACATCCCAGAAGTTAATAAATTAAGTGAAATAAGGCATTACTTAAAAAAGTGATTCTTTAAGCAGTTAAGAAGACAAGAGGTGAGTTTTAGCTGATTTAATTATTATTTGAAAGAGATCTGTAAAACTATTTGACAATATTAATTATTAATTATTTATGTTATGAAGTTATTAATCAATTTTTCAAATTCCGAAATCAAAATTAAACCCCTACCCTTTACTTTGTAGGTTTTCTTTCCACGTTTTCTTTTAAACATGTGTTGAAGACTCAAAATATATCAAGGCCTAATTCTATTTCTATTTATATCTTCCCGTTTTTTCTTCTAAAATCAAAATTTTACCCATGTTCATTATAAACAATTTCATTGCAACTGTTTATGAAGCACTTCAATGTGTTTAATAAAACTGCCTCCCATTCACATGTATAAGCCTTGTTACTTTTAACCCATAGTATTTATTTAGTATCGATTATGAGGTATTAGAACCTAATATTGTACCAAACTCAAAATTATGGTATTGAGCCATCCGTAGTCTCTTTCTGAAGTCTGTGTAACTCTTATGCAAGTGTGTATAGGTTAAGTGTTTCCTTATATAATCTATTTTTTTACTTGAAGTCCATTAAAACATTACGATTGGGCATTACACAAACAGGTAAGAGTAGGCATAATGTTATAGACCTCATGTGGACAGTAATGAATATCATAATTGTCTTATAAGTCATTATTCGGCCTTAGGACAGACTAGAGAACTTGCTTACACATGGTTTACACATGCTCGGTTTCACTAACATGACTCGTAAACTCTTCACAAAAGAAGGTCTACGCAATGTCTACAGGTTTGTTTGTTCGAGTGAACGATTACTCAGAGGGCAAAGGAGATTGTTTAGACTGAGAAATGTGTGACAATCACATGGAGAAATCTCAGTGGGAATCCCATGGTGTCTCACATTATGTTAATAAATAGAGGCGATATCATCAACTGTTATTTAAGCCTGGGGTTACATACTTGAGCATGCAAATGCATAACATACAAACTGTGTAACTGAAAAAGAAGAAATAAAAAAAACTTACCCTGATTTATTGATAAATCTTTGTATTCAGATCACAGAGTTTGACAAGTCAGCTTGAAAGGTTAAATTGTTATCTATGCAAGCTTTTTCGCTGGTGTACCATAGGCCCTGTTTTTAGTCTCTTATGGTTTTAAGGTTACAGTAGATTACTAATACTTGCATCTAGATTTAATGGTATGTTTTATCCATCTATGTTCATCTCTGGAATCTGACGTTTGGATTATCTTCTCATACATTAAGCTCAGCATCAAGGACACTTTACTTTATCACACACCCACCTATTCAACACAGATATTTGGATTTCCAAAAAAAGCTGACATTTTTGGACAACATTGTTTGGCATGCCCCTGCTAACACTCACCTCTTTCCTTCCTAACCAGCATTGACATCATATTCTAATATTATACCCTTCATCACCCTTCTCATATCCTTCTTGTATCTCACCTGTTATATTTCTGTACTGTTGCGTATGTGCTTTGGTAGCTATCATTATGCAACACATATCATACCTGGTATGTGTGATGAACGTGTAAGATATACTGTGCCGAATCTTTTCATCGAAGTTGATGTTTCACATGTACATCCTGTTCCCTTTTAATATTGCTTTTACAGGAAGTAAATATGTGCTTGCTTCTCTGCTGCATTTGTTGCTTTACTAACTTAGCGAGCAAAAACTCAACCACAATGGCAACATAAATAGAGCATGTGTTCTTTAAAAAAGTCACATATGTCTCAAGTATCAAAGAGGCAAAAGATGTTCTATTCAGACATCTTGATATGTAAACTGTAATATGTTTGGATGTTTAAACTAGGACTGCACAATTAAGCGACAAATAGTCAGGATTACAACTATGGATGAAACGATTACATAATCGTTTAAAGCCTCAATTACAGCTGTTCGTTTGGTCATTTCATTGTGTTAGGATTAGTCAGTAAATACAGAGGTGAATCAGCCATTGTAAAATTTCTAATTTAAAAACATGCCCTTAAGAATTTTAATATATTACTTCAATAAAATAACTCCCATAACTATTTTATATTAACATCACATTATTTCATTTTGTATGTTTAGAATTTACTATGTTGCTACTCCACAGAAAGATAAAACATTTCAAAACTTCAATGGAAAATTCATTATTCATCAATAACAATCGCAATTAAAAAACTATGGCAATCGATAAACAATTATAATTTGAATTATCATCATGCAGTATAAACACAGCTGAGAGTGTTTGTATCTCTCGGATTAAGTGACGTTCTAATTCAAAAAATCAAGAATGTGAGAAGGCGTGGGTTTCTGTTGGTTTGTGGTTAATTGAATGAGGTTGGCATTGAGAGTTCATGGATGCATGCTTTGGCGTAGTCTGCAATGTCCCGGTTTTCTCTTTGATTTTGTGGATGAAATGTTCTATGCATTAGTGACCAGTTGGGTTACAGGGTTTAGAGGACGGCGCATGTGTGCAACAAAACAAGAGCAGGAAATTATTACCTGCTTGAAAGCTGCTGTGGGTTTTTGAGGTCATGCTACTTCCTGCGCCACTCGCCTTTTCAAACAAAGAGCATGCTTGCTGTGAAAGCATCTGATATAAATGAGACCAAGCCCATGCTAAAAACAGCAAACATTTTAATATAGGCTATCTGATGTTGCTCATTGTGTATTAAGTGTAAAACAACATCTAATTGGTAGTTGTAATTGTGAAATTATAAATGAACAAAAAAACGAAAACGAAAGACAGTGCTACAGAATAAACAGGAAGTGAATATGTTTCAATGTTTTTTGCCAAACAGTCTGTATTATCAAAACTTATTTATTTCAAGGGATAGTTTACGCCAAAATAAAAACGTATTATTTACTCACCCTCTTGTCATTTTAAACATGTATGACTTTCTTTTAATTGGCGTAAAAATAAAAAGATATTCTGAGAATTGTTAAAGTAAATATGTACCACAGTATTCCAGTTACCAATATTTTTCTAAATATCTTTTGTGTTCTTTAAAAGTAAAGTAAACAATGACGAAATGTTTGCTATGGTTAAGCTATCATTTTATGGTTAGGATGTGATCACGGATGTGGATTGTGGGAGATGTGGCTACAGTCACTCCAGCTCACATTGATCTCAACTCTTTCTGGTTACTAAATTACAAGTTTTATTGAATGTTAACGTCTAGTTTTGAACTAGATGTTAACTAGTTCGCTCTGCTGTTTTTTTACTCCACAATTCGATTAAAATGACACCCTGTGTGTGTCGCAGTGAAGAAAAGACAGATTCTCTTGGCATTGACTCTCATTGAAGGGTGAATAGGTTCTGTAGTGTGTGACCGTCAGGTCAGTCTGGCGGTCTCGAACAGAAGGAACAGAAGTCGTATGTCTGTCTCGGGCAGATCTGTAGCAGGAGCTTTGAGAGATTTAGGAGTTTACCATGTCTGAGTGGACTGACTCAAACAATAGAGAGATCTGGCTTTTCTTTTGTTAGGTTGCAAACTTATAGAGGGGCTGGTCAAGAGCTCTTTTTGTTTTTTGCAGTGTGTATGCAAAATGCTGACTTTAAAAAACTAAATGAAAAATGAGTTTGATAATATGTACAAATATAAATAAATTATAAATAATTCTAAATAATGTCTTATGCCCTCATTATATTTTTTTGTGCATGTGATAAATATCCCAACATCGTCCCTTAAAAAAACATAAGGTGGCTATTAATTTTCAATAGCATTGGTTAATATACAAATAAATTACGTTACATTCTTTCTGAGCTTACATTTTTTCTGTCTAGGGTATAACGTAAATCACGTAAAGTTTAGGGGGCAGAATACTGGCATTCACACAATTGGTGCATAGCTGAATGAATAGGTAAACATGGAAAAGGAAATATTCTGGTTTAAGTCTGCTGTCTGCACTGCCACGCTGTCTTTCCTCCACTCCTGCCAGATACTTCTTGTGAACGAAAACACACTCTCTCCTCATCCTTGTCAGTCCTCTGAGCCTTTCAATGAATTAAGATGATCCTGAAATGGTGTTAAAATGCATTTATGCGATAAAATGCATTAGCAAGGCCTTTTATTGTGTGCAGGTCACAATGGCACGAGTGATTCATGCTTTCACCGCGGGTTTCTCTGACCTCAGATTCACTTTCTATGAGCCTCTTGAAGTTTTTGACTTCTGTAGAATAAAGAATTGACCAAAGGACAACTTAAATATGTGGAGAAGCCATTTTGTAAGCATTTACATTTATCTCAGTTTGTCTGAATTGCCGTCAGTGGAGAAAGATACTTTGTGCAATAAGATTAGTTACGACATCTGACTTGGCCCAGGCTAACCAGCCAAATGTTAGCCCTGGGATTTGCCTTTTAAAGATCCCATCAGGACAAAATGTATTATACTTTATAATTGGTACATTAAAGAACCAACATTAAAAGCAACATGTGTGGGCTAAGTTGTGTAATTTTGTTTCTGATCTCTCTGCAGGTCTCTAGATGGCCGTCTGCAGGTTTCTCATAGAAAAGGCCTCCCTCATGTGATCTACTGCCGACTGTGGCGCTGGCCAGACCTGCAGTCCCACCATGAGCTGCGTGCCATAGATGTATGTGAGTTTGCCTTCCACACGAAGAAGGACGAAGTGTGTGTAAACCCTTACCACTACCAGCGTGTGGAGACACCAGGTAATGCCGGCAACTCTATTCTCATGCATTAAAAAGGTGTTGACTTTGACATTGGAGTGATTCATTAGGAATTTTTTGTTAGTTTTACCTCCAGTCCTGGTTCCTCGGCACACTGACATCCCAACAGATTTCCCTCCGCTGGATGATTACTCCATTCCTGAGAACACAATATTCCCTGCTGACATTGAGCCTCCGAGCAACTATATACCGGGTACAAACATGTTTTCTGTTTTCTCTTTGAAAATCACACATTAACTTTCACCCAGACATGCCCTCAGGACTACACAATAGTGAAGACATTACTCACTCACAAGACACATGAACACGCACTGACACACACACACACACACACACAATAGATCACAGACACACAGCTGCTGGGCTTAGTGTTGTCTCCGTTTGTTTAAGCTCTTTTGTCAAGAATGTTTAGTCGGGACTTTCAATAAAGTTGGCAAAAACAATTAAGCTAAGATAAGGACAGCTTCATTACTGGTTCATTACTTTCTTAAATATATGCATGTATGTGTATGTATTCATAATACATACTAATTTATGGATTTTTGTGTAATTTATTCATTAATAGAAAATTAATATGCACAGATATACATTATGTACTGTAAACACAAAAAAATATTCTAGACCTGATTAATCACGATTAATTGTTTTGACATCCCCTTTCCAAAATATTTGGAAAGTGTATTTGTGTAAAGAGTTAAGGATATTTCCAATGGGATGTGCTCTTCAATTTGTGTCATGAAAACTTATTTTTCTCCCTTTAAAGCTATTTTTTGCTCTAAATATGTGATTTGTGTTTCAGAAACACCTCCTCCTGGGTATCTGAGCGAGGATGGGGAAACCAGTGACCATCAAATGAACCACAGCATGGACACAGGTGAAGATCTAAACCTATATTCAAGAGACTGCTACCAGACATCCAAACTTATTTAGTTTTTAAATTTTTCAGGTTCCCCAAGCCTTTCACCAAACCCTGTCTCACCCACCAATAACAACTTAGGTAAGATCACAAATGTATCTTCTGCATTAACCTATAATACTCACTAGTTGTTCAGTTCAGTAAATTACAGAAATGTATTTTTGGGTGAACTATTTCTTCAAGTACATCATGACAGGGACTCTCCTCCATGCTGTGAGGTCTGTCTTTAATCTGACTGGATTATCTCTAGCATGTTATCTCCATAACACAGACCTGCCCGTCTGACCCTTTTTGCTGATAAGTGAAAGTTGGGCTCCCTAAACCAATAAGAACACTGTCGTATGAGTCACTTAAAGTAAATCAGATGAGTAATGCTGCCAGCATTTCCTATTTCAGACAGTTGCTTAGGGCACGGGACGCATTAATAAAAAAAAAGTAAAAACTAGAAACAAAATTTCTATTTTTATTGACTGTCGGCTTCGCCTTTGAGGCAACTTTGATTAAAAATAAAAACAACAATTTTCAAAATGTCTTCATTTAAACAGGTTTGGATGATAAGTTAATGATGACAGAATTTTCATTTTATATGTACTACACCTTTAAAAACTGTGTGTTTATATTGTAATAGTTAAGTGAGTGTATCAGGGGAAACCTCATAGAAAAGAATCCTTTGTTTTGTCCTTTTTGTGTTCTCAGCCAGCTCAGGCTAATGTAATAATAATAATGTCCTGTTGCTGGGTTTTTCTAACTATGCAGCGAGACTCAAGGGAGCATGCAGAAAAAAATCACAAGTAAAAGAGACAACCTGCAGATTTCAAAGGGAAAGGGAGGGCTACATTCTGTTAGAATCTGACCTCAACTTACAGATTTTACACCAAAGTCAAAAGTCAATGTGCTTTCCCTGTTCTGTGTTCAGTTTTCTGTCTTCTGTTCTTTTTTCTTTGTTCTTGTTTTGCTTATCTTTCTGCTTTCTCTCTTTTCATTCTTGTGCGTATGTGTTAGACCTGGAGCCGGTAACATACTGTGAATCTGCGTTCTGGTGCTCCATCTCCTACTACGAGCTAAACCAGCGTGTGGGCGAGACCTTTCACGCCTCCCAACCATCTCTGACAGTAGACGGCTTTACGGACCCCTCCAACGCAGAGCGATTCTGCCTGGGCCTGTTGTCCAACGTGAACCGTAACGCAGCCGTGGAACTCACACGCAGACACATCGGTATATTTACCTTATGGATAGTACTTTTGAATTTTGAAATGATTGCTGTGTTCTCAAACCCTAACCCCCTGGTTCCCTAGGTCGAGGTGTGCGCTTGTATTACATTGGTGGCGAAGTGTTTGCGGAGTGTCTGAGCGACAGCGCTATTTTTGTCCAGAGTCCAAACTGTAACCAGCGTTACGGCTGGCACCCCGCCACAGTGTGTAAGATTCCTCCTGGTGAGTCAGTTCAGCTTTATGTTTTGATTGGCTGTGTGTATATACATCCTGTGAGTCACTCATGCATGTTCTAGACTTCCTCATTATGTTCTATAGAACCACTGAAGCATATTTGTGGGCCTCTCATTTTCTCTCAGGGTGCAATCTGAAGATTTTTAATAATCAGGAGTTTGCTGCTCTGCTGGCCCAATCAGTGAATCAGGGGTTTGAAGCGGTTTACCAGCTCACCCGCATGTGCACGATTCGCATGAGTTTCGTCAAAGGTTGGGGTGCGGAGTACAGGTGAGTTAAGACACATCACGGTGAATCAATATGTAAAGACAGTCAGACTCTTCCTTACCCACCACATTAATATTTAAATCTAACATTTTTTTACGTGTCAATTGTGAGTAACATGCATATAACTGAGCCAAATACCTATTATCCTGATTTGGGTTTAACCTATTATCAGATGTGTGTTAATTTCCCCCATGAGTCAATCAAAAGAAGATATCCTACTCTGTTAATGTTAGGCTGAATTTAAACTGGAGAAGCTTGTTATTTTACTGGGCCTAAGGAGGAAAGCTGTTCTGTTTTCCAGAGAAAAAAATGAAGGTTTACAACAGACAACACACACACTCTTTCTCATTCCTTTTAAAACCTTTATAGCTTTTTAATACAGAACCATGGCAAGATATTTGAAGCATGTTGTTAACCAAAAACTGTTGGTCCTCGTTCAGTATTATTCTATGACACTAAATCAATGCATATCAATGAGGACCAATGCTTTCCTTTAAAAAAATCTTCAAAATTTCTTCTTTTCAGTTTTGCACAAAAAAGGTTTGAAATGTGAGGGTGTTCATAGGATGTCCTTAAATGTTATTTATATCTGAATGAAAAAAGATGTGGAAAATGTGAATCCTTGGGCTCAAAAAGGTGTCCGAACAGCTTTTAATCCCTTTCCTGTGAAAACACTACATAAAACGAATGTGAATCCTTAATTATATAAATGAGCTATTCCTGCCCCTATACAAATTGAAGCACATTACTGATCCAGATTTTCCTTTTTGCAGGCGGCAAACAGTGACCAGCACACCCTGCTGGATAGAGCTACATCTCAACGGCCCCCTGCAGTGGCTGGACAGAGTCCTCACTCAGATGGGCTCTCCAAACCTCCGATGCTCCAGCGTGTCATAGGATGATTTCTTAATCCACCTCATGTACCCAAGTACCCCATACCCATCAAAGACACCCTGAACTCACTCCCTGTGCTGCAGGATGCCAAAGCAGCACGGTAAACAAACAGAGCAAAACAAAGGACGGGACGATGAACTTTGTAGAGTGTCACTTGTGTCAAGAATCATAGTTTATGCACTTTCAATGACCCTTATGGATCATGAATTATTTTCCCACAGTGTGAACGGTGTGAAATAAGGCACTTGCTTTATTGAGAATTAATTTAAATATTACATGTGTTTATGAATTTGCAATGTTGTCCATTTTTGTTTTGATCAACAAATTATCACGCATTCAGCGAAATACTCGGCTTGATCTGGAAGTTTGATTAAAATCATAGACATCCTCATTGGGGCCCAGTATACAATGATGGATGTGCACAAACAGATAAGCCTTTTAAAGAGTGCTCCATGACCTTCAGTGAAGGACGCTGGAATGAACTCGCGTTAGCCTGGTGGCTAACAGTACTCTAGCTGTTTGTGTAGTTCTGCTTCCTGTTGCACAACACTGAATTGGTCAGTACAGTGTCTGCGACCCGTGTCGGTATCGCTTACACAGTCAACATCTAGCAGTGTGTATTTTAAAACAGTTGTGACTCATGATGGAAAAATGCACTTGTTTTTACACCAATGAAATGAACAGGACATCAGCATTGGAATTTTGTCAGTGACAAACGTAATACGCAATAGTGCCATTGTATTTCATAACTTTAGATGGTTGCTGTTTGAATTTTGCTCGGTAAGGGCAAGTCATAGTATTTTTGCATAAACCGAATGAAAATTGTGAAGTATATTTTTAATGCGTGTCTTATTTAGAGTATTGACAGAAGATTTACTGGTTGCATCAGCAGGTGTCCATCACTGTCATAGGAGATGCAGCACCAGTTATATACAATGAAAATTGTGTGGCAAAAATTGCACAGTTCACACACCTTTTAGCCAAAACAGAGTGAATTATATCTTTGCTGTCTTCAGGATTGCTCAGCCAAAATACACTTCACCTTGTTTACTAGATATTTTTGTCAATTTTTTGCGTGTTTTAATCTCAGGACCATCAGTCCCCGATCAGAGCTCATGCTACAACTTACATTTCATATATTTATGTGCTACACTATTTCACTGTTGGTTATCTTAAGCAGGGGTAAGATAAAGTGGACTATTGTATTTTACAACATCTTTCTTGGAAACGTGGTGGATAAGTATTGCTGGCAGCTCTTGGAATGCATGTGTTGTTGTACAAAGGACACTTAATATGTAATAGCTGGATTTTCTTCAGTTTTGAGCCAAACGGGCTTGTTTATGTGTTGGCTTTGAGCATTGTTTTCCATGGCTGGATTTCAGATTTGAACTGTTGATTCATTGCATGGATTTAAAATGAATTCTTTGCAGATCAACGGTTTTAAATGTCTGGACTCTGGAAGAAGTACATAATAAAACATTGCTCATGGAAAATCAAAGCTCTTATGCTTGCTTTTAAACATTTAAGTTTGTATTTTCTGGAAGCTGATCAAATGCATATTTCATGGAACAATTGATCCTTGTGATGTTTTATCCCCAGCAGCTGACCGTACGTTGCTGTATATCTTATGCTGTGGACACCTCCTTTACAACTCAACAAGCCCAAAGCACAAGGTGAACATTTGCGGTTATCTAGATTTTTTGGAATATTGATATCATGTTTTTGTCATATTGTTCGTATAACTACCCATTATAGTTTCAGTACATTCATTAATATTCTTTATCTGGTGCTTCATTCTGTTAGCCCTGAATTTTTTATGTTAACTCGCATTTCTTTTCATATGCTCTTGTATTGCCTTTGTTATTAAAGATTTATTATAAAATGTGTCTGAAACAGGTTTTCTGATTCCATTTCTGGTACAATTGACTAAGTCAATTGACTGCACTCTGTCCTTCTTCATTTATACATAAAATACATTTAATAACCTACAGGATGGAGATTGATCTGAGTTCATAACATGACAAATAAATACCAACAAAATATTTACAAAGATCTATTGACATGCTCAAGCATAGTCCTTTATTGAAATGTACATCCTGATTTTTATTTCAAACAGCCCCCTTTATCTTATCTCTGTTACCACCTGTTGTAAAATTCTTCACAGAATATGCTTCATCTCGAACAATGATGCAGATACTCCACGAGAGTAGATGCGTGTTTAATTTCGCCCACTGTACCCTTTTATTCCTCTGAATTTTACCGTTTGAAAATCAAATGCCCATAATCCCCCTACAGACCCTAATTGATCTATTGGATGTTGAAATTTTAGTAACTGCTGTCATTTCAGGCATCCTTGCTCATTCCGGATCTTGGATTCTTGGGTGGGACTGGGCGGGTTGAAATTGGAATGACTTGGGGTTCAAGAGGTGGGCTGACTTTTACCAGTGGAAGCTGGTAAATACTGTGGCCTTAACTTTCCTCTCCTGATGACAAGCCATCAATCTCATCTTGGTCTCCACCAATGGCCATCCAGAATGCCTTAGCAACCTGTTAGAAAATAAATCATGTGTCAGTTATGTGGAATTACAAATATTAGCGTTGACAAGATATAATACAGGGTTATGGCGACCTCTATAAACGGGAGTGGTATGTCCCCTTCCCACATTTGGAATTTTAAAGTTGTTCTGGATACATTACCTTCTCTGCATGCATTTTCCTCTGCTCATGTGGTAAGGAAGAGGCTTTGTCTGAAAGAGATAACAGATTTTATGTTTTTGTGAATTATTTTAATAAGTTGTTGTATGTTAAACAAAATCTTTTATTACCTTTCATCTCTTTCAATTTTGTAAAGAGCCGCTCAAAATTCTCCACATCTGCATCTCCTGCTGTAAGATTGGCCAGTTCCTGGATATCTATGTCAATCATGGAAGCTTTACAACAAATCGGCAATATATTTCAGTTAACTTTTGACAGAAGAAGTCGTGGAGATTCATATTAAATTTGGATCCAAAAATATTTTTTACTACTCAGCAGTGTATGCTGGTTTTACTTTATACAGAAATGTCTCCAATCCCCTGTCAGCATTTGTGTATCTCCAAAATGGAAATGTATTACAAACATAGAGAACAATCTTAAACGGTTCTTTAAGGCACTTACCCACTGCTATCTCTCCTGCATGACCCTGTGTATTATCTGAACTCTGGCTCTCGCTGCTCTCATCTGTGCTGTTGGATGGAGAGGACTAAAACATAGAGGGTATTTTATTATAAAAAATAATTGAAATCTTTCACTAAATAATATTAATATCTAAATATTTCATTATTATAGAAATGCCAACCTGTGTGTCTTGACTAGATCGTGGATTGTTGTGACGTGATGCCACCAGACTGCTCATAAGACCAAATCCCTGACTGTGTTCTGATAAGAGTACATGATATTAAGCGCAAATGTTAATATAAGGAGCTTATGCGAGTAACACTTGATTTTTTGTAGGATTCTCACCATCTTTCATCTCGACACTGGACCACACATTTGCATTGAGAGCTTGCACTATTCTTTTCACTCCGGTGGACTCTGGAAAGTCATCTGCGGGTGAAGAAAAACACATAATGAAGCTGTAAGACTTTGTGTGACAATGTGTGTGATCAAAACATTGTCTTCTCTCTTACCGTCCTCATCAGGTTGATCTTGAGGATTGAGCTCGACTAATTCAAATGCATGTGAAAGACACCACTGCTGGGCTTCCTGTCGACTAATGCCTGATGAGATATATTCACACAAAGCTCAGTGAAGATACGCAAAGCATATTTAAAGCACCTGTGAGTAACCACACATAATCACAAAGAGGATGTTAACAGGATTTAAGCTTAAAATATCGGAACTTATATAATAAATACATCAAATGCTTCAGATCAGATATAACAGGCAAAAAAGGAAGTATGATATACAACAGGTTGCAAATCACTCACCACTGTCACACACATGGTCACACACTAGAATGAGCACCTCTGGAGCCAGTTCCTCCACCACTGATAGCCAGGAATTGACACTACTAAGACCATCTTTCTGAAATATAAAGACAGGTGAATGGAGGAACGTGAATTTCAAACCGCACGCAAAATGATCAGTATGTAAATCACCCACAGTTTTGCTGTTGAAGTATACAATGAAAGCCTGCATAGACCGGGCCACTTCTGCATTCATGGTAAATTTGTTTGGAACGACGCAGAGACTGACATCTGCGGTGTAGTACTTGTTGTTGATTGTCCATGGATACCAAGCCACTCCAGCTTCTATTTTATCAGTGTGTGGTGGTGATTCTAAGCCCAAGATCTCTGAAGGAAACAACAGGCCAATGGAAACTTTTAGGTATGGAGTGTGTGTGATTGTAGAATGGCATTGAAACACATGGGTACTGTCAATAACTGAAGTTTACAGTGCCACCTGCTGGTCAAAGGTGAGTTAAAGGCATCATGATCATCACAAACAGTTTCAAGCTTACATCAAAATAACATTTGGGATAAAAAAAACTTTATTTTGAATATAGACAAATATAACAAATATAAATGTATCTATACCATGGTAACATTTTGGCTACATGGCAATAAATCATAAACACTTGCACTGTATACACTATAGCCATTCATTAAAGAGTATAATAACAAACTTATCAAATATTAGAGATAACCCTATAAAGAAATCAACTCAATTATAATTTAATATAAGAATGTGGTGCTACACTAAACAGTAAACAAACGTCACTATACCACAAAATGTCTCGATTTATGTTATATACCATATATATGAATTATATCATACACTGTATACACTTATATACTCTTTATGTAATAATAAAAGTGAATTTTTCATTTTAATCATTAATGAGAACACGTCGCGTCGGATGGTTCTATTTGACAGCTAGCGTTAGCTTAGCCGAGGCTAACGTTTTGGAAGACATAAGCGTTATGTACTCACGTCTGATGAGCTCTTCTTCTTTAAAACCGACATCGCAACTCGTGACTAAAACACAAGGCAACGCGGGTACTTCATCTTCCCGATCGTCGGACATCTTGAAGCGTTGGGACACCAAAAACACCCCTCAATACGAGTTAGCACGTTAGCATCAGCTGTCAACTTCTGCAGGAAACCTTTCACCTCTGACCTCAGGTGACGCGTTACTTCCGTTTGCCGGCCTCGTGGATTAAAAAAAACGTTTAGAGTTAAAAATGTAATTTAAAGGTTTGGGTATTAAAGCACGTGTCGTTGAATGAAACACAATATGATAAAAAATAAAAAAATAAAAAAAAATGTCCAAGCGGGGTTTTCGTAGAGAGCGACGCCTTGTGTTACCATGGTTACGGCCAGACTATTGTTCAGAAAGATTACAAGAAACAAACAGCGACTGTAGAACAAGAAGTGTTTATAATGTCACCTGAAAACAAATGGTTTAGTTGAAATGGCTGATGTCCTCAAAAGTAAAGATGATGTTGGACATATTTTGGTACAGGTAATTTGTGGTTATGAAAGAAATCTTAAGATAAACAAAAACAGTTGATGGAATGCTAACTATACAGAGCTAAATGATCAATGACAGCTTGAGATTATATATTTAAGTATGACTTTAACATCCCATGTTAAAGAGAACAATGGAACAGAATGGGTATTTGTGTGTTTGCAGGTGCAGAATGATTTGAGACAACTGAAAAAAAATCTGGGCCGACTGACCGTACAAGAAAACGGGGAGATTTTGGACATTCAGGCTCTGGATACAGCCATCAGCAGGACGGAACATGGAATACGGGTATATCAAATCTGTGTTCTCATTCTGAACATTAATAATTGTTATTAATATCAAATTCCTTATTTTGTGCTCGTGCAGAGACATGCAGAAGAATATCTGAAAACCCTCAATAGTCAGGTCCTGACTCTACCGTGTATCCAAGAGCCGGAGAAAAAGAGTGATACTGCCAAACTAGTTACATGGTATGTGTATGTAGTTATACTGATATTTTACCAGTATGTGGATACACGATCATGTGACACTTTCGCACACTTTTGTAGGCAGCCACCGTATGACACCATACCCCGTCCATATAAAATCCAGATTACTGATGCTTCACCGGGAGAAAAGGTTATCATTCTCTTATTACACTGATCTTTTTAAACACACATTCTATTTGGGTAATATCGATAGACTCTTTATAACCTATTTTTGAATCTTTAACAGCACAAGTCAGCGTTTGCCATGCGTCTGCTGAGTAACCCGTTTCACCCGAAGAGCAAAGTGATTGTGCAGCAACGTTATGGTATCGAACTGCCTCACTTGCCCAAAAGATCTCAGGCCACTGTGAGTTCCCAAAATAAAATGATTTATCTGAAGGAATGATGGGGTATGATTGTCAGTAGGTTTTTTATAATTCTCCTGTTGCTATAATGTCTCCAAAATGGATATATTAACCCTGCATCACCAGGAAAGTCTGGTTCTTTCAACGTTGGTGTATATTAAAGTTTACATTTAAAATCAGCTTTTACATTTAAGGTTTATTGATAGTGTTGATTATGTGATGGCAAGTAATGGGTGCTACTGTAACACCGGCATCTGTCACATGAACCTTGTAAGTAGGAATGATGTGATCGGCATGTAATAATAGATGACTCCAGTCACTTTTCTATCAAACGGGAGATGCGGATTTGAAGGTCACCCAGGTTTGGCAGTGACAGCTGAGTCTGTTTGTTGGTAAACAAATTAATCTTTCCAAAGGTCACCTTTTGTTTTGGTGCTCTGCCCCCCCTTCTGCTTTCCGCTGCCGTTCTTCCTCTATCTCCTGCGTCTTCTGTCTGTCACTCGAGAGGAAGCTGTCATGTTGTTGAGAAGAAGGTATGGGACTTGGCTGGTGAAAGCGGACAAACGCAGATTGCTGCACATCAGCATTCTTCAGAGGACAGCCACCGCCTGATTGCAGTTGTATGGGCTGCTGCTTTACAGCTGTCTCAGGACAGGCATTGGTACCTGTTTCCGCATGCCAATAAGACAGCCGTGGCTTATCCAACTGCCACACGCTGGCGCTCTGCCTGCTGCCTCTCTACGTCTGCGCTGTCGGCAAGATCTTCAGTGTGCCTTTAGAGGAACTTCAAGTCTCTAGAGTTTTTTGTTGATGTCCCCCTGTACCACTTAAACAGCTGTGAGCCTCCAAACCACCTTGAACACCTGGCGTGTGCTGTTGGTCTGTCAGGGAGCTCAGTTGTGTGACAACAGACCAGAGAACATCAGCGGGACAAGAGAGGAAACAGCAGGATTAGGAGAGCACAGAAGTGCTCTGTCTGGCATGTGTCCACGGCTTGGCAAACCAACAGTGCTTTCATTTATATTTGTTTTAGTAAAATTGACTCAGTTACCTACAATATGTGATGATGTTGTGTGCATAGCCTACTAATGCCATAGTTTGGGGCCTGTTTTAGGTTGTTATAAAAGTATAGAATATAAAAATTATATATATTCTGCATATTGCATATCCAGCAGGGGCAAAAGTGATGTCCAGAGGGAATACTTCTATACTGTATTCTTTACAGCTTTCATACTAGTTGTGTAATCCCCCCCCAAAAAACACTTGGTTAAGGTGTTTAAATATTTTGAAAAAACAAAAAGCTCACAGGAAATAAAATGTACATTGACAATTACACTTGAACATTTTATAACATTTGTTGAATCCTAATGTTATATTTTAAAACCATGCTCCAGGCCCTTGACTCATAATGTTTTCTTCATTTATTTAAAAACATATAAATAAAATGTAAAAGCCAGTTTACATTCCAGACACAAATGTGCAAACTACAATTAAAAAATATAAAAAATTAATTGCCAAAAAGTTTTATGAAATCCAAAGTTGTAAAGCTAGACTTCACCTTTAGCTACTACTATTTCTAAGTGCAGTGTTAATGATAATGCATACAATAAGGAATATGTAACATAAATATAATTTTGTCGTCTTACCTATATAAAAAATTAACTCTAGCCCTTGAGCTTCAAGGGACCCTTAACCTATCCGAATGGAGAAGCTCTGTTCTACTCCAGAGAATCATATAGCTTGGTTTTTATAGTTTGTAAATTTTCTGTAGATAAACGATTTCACCAACCTGTTTGTCTTATGAAGTGACATTTTGGTTCCTAAGGTAATGTCTATGCACATAAAAGTGACATTTTATTTGATTCAGATGTTAACATTTCACTAGTGGGCTTTTTTACATCCAAATGGTTGTATTGTTAAAATTAATGGTGAATTATACGAGTCGCTAAATGACTGTTACGAAATCCTAATTATTGCATTATTTTTGTTGAGATGAATGTGGACAAGGCTTTCATCTGATTTATGCATTGTTATATGATAATGAGAAGGTACGACCATTTTAGGCGTTGCTCTGATGGAATTTAATTCTGAGGGATTTCAAACAGCTGTTCACATGAGAGAAGGAACAAGAAAAAACAAACGGATCCGTGCTCCAAGTATCCAGAACGCATTGCCAGCATGTGATTGATTGCTTCAGGGAAGGGGGATTATTGGCCAGTTTACAATGTCATTAACTGCCTGTATTTTAGCTCCAGCTTTGTTTTAATGAATGCAGAAAATCTGTTGGTTGTAATCAAACAACATCACAGGGCTCTCTCTCACAAACCTGTGCTGGCTTGTGATTCGCCACAGCCAGTCGAACAGAGAGTAAGAGAAACCATATTTCTTGACATCTACAAGCTGCCACCACACTGATTAATGGATGGCCGTCTCTCAGCCTTTTTACAACAAAGTTTTGTTTGGAAGGAAAACTCTGGTCAGTGACCCACAGCTAATAGCATTCTTCATGAGCGAGTTATTGAACGAGATATGTTCCCTCTTTTATTTTAGTGTTGGGTGAATGGAGTATTCAGAGCCTGAAGGCAGGTCTTTTTGCCCCTCTGAGACAGGGCAGTAGGTTAATACTCTTTGTTCTGTCACTTTCAGTGCAATGCTGACCTTAGACCACATGGCTATCATTCAGTCATTCCTTCGTGTTCGGACAGTGTTTTATTGCTTTTGAAGGCATGCCCATTACTTAGTTTGTACAAGCTAAAACTAGATGTATAACAGCGCCAGGTGTGTCACCAGGATTTTAAGATCATGTTCTTGGATATATACCTTTAAATCAAACAGATTTTAGTTCTTTTTTTGTGTTATTCGTAAGGTTTGAGGCATGCATAAGATTTGGACTGTGTGTCTTTGACATGGAAGTAATTCCAGGCTAAAGATATTAATAAAAAAATCTTGCTTGAAAAAACAAAACATCCCAAGGGTTGAATGAAGTATCCCTTGTTAAACAAAAATATATGAGTGTATACTGGAAAATAATGTTTAAGACAATAGATTAAATAATGTTTAATTATATTTAAAATTTATTTTGCATATATTGGAACCAAGTGGTTATTTTTCTCAATAAGTCACTGCTGTCTATAATCCTTTTTTTTGTGACTTTTCTTTTCTTGCCACAAATCATATGTTTGTCACTGGGTGTTGCAAATAAAAAAAGCATTAAATAGTGGTTGTCAATGTTGACAACGCAGCATTAAATAATTTTGAAAAGCATTTTGTCTTTTTAATATTTTCTTGGGATGGAAGCGCAACAACAATATGTAAATCATCAAGTAGTGAATGTATCATTGAATATATTGTGCACAATTAACTTTTAATTCTATATTTTATTTTATTTTTTTGTATGTGAAATAGGATTCCCGCTTGACTCACCATATCACACTCTTTCTTTCTCTAAAACACTAAAGAAGATATTTTGTAGAATGCTTTTACCTGGTACCCAGTTACTAGAATTGGTTTTGTGTCCATACAATTAAAGTGAATTGGTGCCAGTAACTTTCTGTAATCTTTTTTTTTGTGTTTTTCAGAACTGTCACTTTAAGTAATTAAAGAGTTATTTTTTCTTTTCCAGATGAAAAATCAAAGACTGATCACTGTATCCACTGTTGGTAATTTAGCTGCAGTACAAGGAGGCCTATCCAAACATCTTTTCCCCAAACCATCACACTTTGAACCGGACAGAAAAGCAGGTATGAACCAATGTGAACCTCTCATAAATTACGTATCACACTCTAATTTATTCATAGTCTGTTTTTAGATACTTTTCTGTGTTCAGTTGTGATAACTTGGAGTTCTAAAATATATCCTCTAGAGAGTATAACATTACCTGCTTGGTTTTCAGGGGATGCAGGGCTGCCATCAGCAGCTGACCTCTCATCAGTTCAAACCCCAGAACAGCCCAAAGCTCTCCATTCGCAAAAGAGAGAGGACAGTGGCCAAGCTAAGATGGGTCAGTCTATTTTTGCAATGTCATTACAAACTTGCGGCCTACATTTTAAAGTAACAAAGTCCTTATGAATCAATTTATACATTTTCAAATACTTTAGACAATTTTAAGTTCGAGAATACATATTATTTTTAATATGACATTAGATGAGTCAGAAAAGGCATATACATGGCAAATGGATGTAAACAGAGAAGATGGAATGGATGTTGGAAGGTCAGCAGAGGGTCGGACATCCAGTGGCATACGGCCTCCACCTCCGTCAGCTGCCTCTGCAAGTTCTGATAACAGAGTCCTGGCTCAAGGGTTAACTCGACTTACACCACTTCACCCACAGGTATTACCTTTACAGTGGCTGTAAATAATGTAATTTATGACATGTGTTCTTCTCGCAGAAATGATACAACATAGACACTTATTCTCTATGAAAATATTTCATGTGGCTTAGTAAATATAAAAAAATGTACATTTACATTAATTAAATAAAATCTTACACATTTTTTAAAGTGGTTTAAATATTAAATATTCAGTGGATTACATATTATTTTAATCAAATATTAATATAATTGATTAAAAATCCAACAGTAAGTTTCCTAAAATATTCAAATATTTTTTTTCGTTTATGTAATGAAAAATAAGTATTTATTTCACAAATAATCTTATAGAAATTTTTGAGTTAATCAGATTAACTTGTTATTTTCTCTCTTTTTGTTTAATACAAATTTATCTCTTTAGAATATTCCAATGCCTATCAGCAAATACCCACTCACCATTATTGAAGGTCAAGTTGATCCCAGTTCTCCAGATTACTGTAGGTTTAAAAAGAAGTACTGTCTATGCTGGGGTGCAATTGTGGACGCTTTGAATCAGCTGCAGCAAATGTTGTTGGACTTTTCGGTGCCCCTGGCACAGGTTTGTGGAGAGCGACTGGCATTTTGCGTGCAGGGCGGTAATCTTGCCCGGAACGCTGGTGTAGAGAAGCTCCTGTCGCTGCTGGACAACAGAGATGAGGTATGGGATCTAATGTGTCAGCCCGGCCAGCGTTACAAAGGCAAAGGGAGCCATCATGCAGCGGCTGTGTGCATCCAGACATGCTGGAGGCGTTACACTGCCCGGGCCGCTTACCTGCTCCTACTCCTTCCCAAATGGGCGGCACAAACTATTGCATTGTCCCTGCTGAAGCGTGCCAAACTGAAACGTTTGAGGATGAGCCTGGAGGCCTCGCGTCTCCGCCACCTGGAGAATTATCGCATCAGGGCAGAGGTGAACTATATATGCCATGTAAATGAGTGTGTAGATTAGGATGAATTACAGGGGAGTTACAAAGGAATAATTTATATCAAACAATTGTAGTTCAACATTTTTTTGTGGCAATCAATAAAATTTTA
The DNA here is from genome assembly GCA_033220385.1 of Triplophysa yarkandensis. Classification (NCBI taxonomy): domain Eukaryota; kingdom Metazoa; phylum Chordata; class Actinopteri; order Cypriniformes; family Nemacheilidae; genus Triplophysa; species Triplophysa yarkandensis. Next base: position 6,336,802 of record CM065669.1, on the reverse strand, counting down.
AGCTAAAAATGTTGATCTATCATGTTAAGTTCACTTTCTAAGTACTGTACAGTACTATAAAGGGAGATACATTTTATAAATATTTTTTTCTACTTATTAGCTGTCAATATATTAAATCGTTTAACTAACAGCTGCAGAAAAATTGGGTAACAGTTTAGCCTTTAATTAGCATTTCTGCAAACATTGCATCTTTTTTTCTTATTTAAGCCAGTTCCTATTTTATTTTACTGCATGTAGATACAAATCAAAACTTTTCACTTGTGCAAATCCCATTTAAACACACATACTGTATAAATAAAAGACTAATCTTAGAAAGTTAGATAGTCTATTATCTTCTCCCATGGCTTTATTTCAAAATATTTATTGGATATATTATTGAAAATGTAAGCACCTGGTCCTAATGTATGGAAATGCATTACTTGTCGAAATTGCACTCTACCTCTTCCTGTATAAATTTGTTTCGTAGGGATACATTCTTTTATTATTGTATCGTAAAGTTGAAAATTGAAGCTCAGCTTGCTTTGAGTTATTAACACATCTTAGTTTGGGTCTGCACAGACCCACATTTATGTTACATTTGTCAGAACAGATGTTTCATCCTTACTGTCATTCCTGTAACATCTTTATGGATCTATAATGTCTCTTAATTAGTGCCCACATGTTCATTCATCCTCACTGTCACTCACTGTGAGAAAAGACACAAGCTTGTGTATGTTTCCACCCTTTAAACATTCACATCCTTTTAATTAAGTCTTAATCTTCCCCTGGCAGAAAGCTTCATGTAGTCTGCTAATTGAATTAATAGAGGGAAGATGTTTCTAAGTATGCACTTAGCTGATTTAATTAATGTGATTTATGCTTGGTTTGTCTCCATGAGACCCAGAGAGAACGACAAGCATAATTTCCTCCCTTTTCTGCCGTCAGTGTACCGACAACATGATAAGTCTATGTGCTGCTGGGTGTTGTCTGTCAGTCATCATTTTCATTCTGAAATCCCCTGTCTTTGATTCACAGTATTTGGCAGCCAATTGGAAACACATCACCTGCTCCAAAAGGACCATCATCCATGTACCATCATTGGGTAAAATCTTCACTTCTATTTTTATGTGTATTGATCATATGAAAGAATCTTAAAGACCAACTGCACACAGTTGTATGCCTTGGTTTGTCAGTCAAACCTGCAGAGGTTATTGGAAATGATAGAGAATGGCATTGTAATCACTGGCAGATGGAGTGTGATTTTTGCACTGGGGGTGGTTGTGGAGAGGCCTGTGTGAGCTCAGATAATTGAGAAGTTAAGAAGTTGAAACCCTATTGTTTTACTGCTGTGATCGGTTAGTTTTGGGAACATTTAATATTTGATTATAGAGGTACATCTTTAAAAAAGCATTATGTGACCTATTATTATCCTTTTATAAGGTAAAGATCAAACACTTCTTAAATTTGTAGTTTTGACGGTAACTGTGCCAAAATGTTTTATTTCCTCACACCCATTTCATTCTAAACTTATATGACCTTCTTTTTAATGCAGGGCATGAACGTTTTTTTTTAGAACGTCCCTGCCCAAGTTGGGACCCATTTTTTTTTTAAATGCTGTCTTCCATAGTAAAAAGAGTTACGCACAGGTATTGTATGATACAAGGGTGAACATATGATGATTAAATAAATTAACAATTTCATTTTTGGTTTAACTATCCCTTTAAGTCTCTTGCTCCTCGGATGATTCTTCCAAGATAAAGATCTGGCACATGCATAGTTCACTTACTAAAATAGGTTTAAGAGTAATTTCACTTTTACAGGATATTCCCAAGCCCAGCGTCTCAGTCTAAAGGGATTTGATATACTGCAGAATACCCAGATGGGCAGACTGTGTGACATCAGAGGTATAACAGATGCGACACAATGTGTTATTGTGTAATGAAAGCTGATTGCTAACAGATGCATAAAAGCAAACACAGTATTGTTTGTGTCATGTACAGATGAGGAGGTTGAGGTGATATATGTGTCTCCGGTGGCCCTGGGTGAGGATGTGATCCAGTACTACACTCATCTGATGGGCCTGCAGGCAGCCATTGAGCTGGATGAAGCGTCTGCCCCTCAGGCTGTGGCAAACGTTTTACTATCCTCATGCCAGAAGCACTGGATTATTTCTGGGTATGGTGTACATGCATATTTATTCTTCTTTATGTGGTAGAGACATTTGATTTTATTCTTTTTGACTTTTACCTTACATTGGACTTTTTGGACCAACACAAGTGTTAATACACAGTTTATCTTCCCTGGTATTTCTTTCTGGAAAGAAGGGAGTAAAGGCCTAAATAAATATCTCTCATAAAAAAAGTTTTGGAAAAAGCTGCGTTTTATCTTTGCCCTGTAGAGGGCGTCAGAGGCGACCTGTTCATTTTTTATTGTGCAGTTCAACCATGAATGAATTTGCATGAATGCAAAAAATACTCCCTTAATCCTCTTATTCTTATCCTATATATACATAATATATTGGATAAGAATAAGATTATGTAAAATATAAATGCAGTATTGTTTATTCAACATAAAAATTACAAATTTGAATTTGCTTCTAAATTCAGTGCTGAAATCATCCCTTTAAAACGACAGTATATCCTACAATAAAAATTCTTAAGTTATTCACTCTCTTGTCACTCATTCGCTAGTCATTTCAAACCTGTATGACTTTTCTCTGCAGAATAGAAAATAAGATATTATAAAGAAAGTTGGCAACGACAGTTGCACCCACTTCTATTGTATTGACACAAAACCAATGCAAGTCAATGGGTACCGCTGTTCTAACATTCTACCAAATTCTTCAAAATGTCTAGTGTCCTGCAAAATAAAGGCATACAGGTTTAAAATGACAAAATAGTAAATAATGACAAGAATTTATTTTTGAGTGAATCTGTTCAATTGAGAGTCAAAATGTGCAGCACAACCTGTTTAAATCATTTTATGTTTTCAATCTGATTCTTGTGTTATTTATTGCCGTGTAGCAGCACACACTACCTTTTCGATTCCGTGTGTAAACTCTGCCAGTAGTCATGTCAGCTGGATAAATTTTTGTTAGTCATTGCTGCCAGCGTGGTGTGCCAATGACAGACGGGACAATTCGGTTTGGATCAAACATACAGATGTGAAGTAATTAGTGCTATCCCCACAGAGCCCATCGCTAAGCACACAGTAAAGACAAGAGGGTACGGACGGAGGTGTAGGGCCCACAGTTCTCTTTTATCAATTTAACATGTTGGAGTACAGAAGAGGTCACGACCCCTCTGGCTGTTCGTAATGGGCCCAATGCGCGTGCTAGCGCTCATAAATTACAACTATAGACAAAGGGAGGGGTAAGACCTTAGAGCAGGATTGGAAAGGACAGTTATTTATGTACAAAAACACCTTTGAGATTTCACCTCCTGGGGGGAAATGTACATAGTAAGCATATATTTCTTTAGACATGTTATTTATTTATTTTTCTGCTTACACCACAGTTTATGGAATATAGAGAGGTTCACTTTAACCCACAGATTACCCCACATTGTTTTTCAGACCGAAAACATGTGTTTAGCTTCGGTTCTAAAGTATAGTCCACGAGCATTAAAGCGCATCAAGAATTTGATCCAGGGGAAGCAGGCCTACATGATCGGTGGTGTCACTCATATTGATGAGTTGGCTGTGGCGGATGAGCTGGGAGTTCCTCTTTTGGGCACTGAGCCTGCAGTGGTCCAGCTATATGGAACGAAATCTGGAGGAAGACGGATCTTCAGTAGTGCAGGTGTAAACGTGCCTCCGGGAAAGTGGGACGTGTACACCCTAGAGCAGGTCAGTGTATCTGCTGTTTTATTCTAATGTGTGCATTTGGAAGATGCTTTTATTCAAAGCAACAATCATTGTATTTAATTTTTATTTACAATCTGCATAGTACATGCATTTCCTAAGAAGCAACCCAATGAGCTAAACACTGTTCAAACACCTCACCAAACAATTAAACTTGATAATGGATTTATAAAAAACACTGTGCTTAGTCCATTAATGTTATACCTTAAAAGCAAAAGTCACAAACAAATTCTGCGGAAAATTAATTTCATTGTGCAGAGAAACAAATCGCAAGACTTTTACTAAATATCTTCTTGTGTGTTCTACAGAAAAGCAAGTCACATATTGATTTGAATGACATGAGGGGTTTTTTTGTATTAACATTACTTTATAGTTTTATGCTTATAAAATGTATTTAGTAACAAACTTTTCCCACCGTACTTTCAGCTTCATGAAGGCCTGACTCAATTGATGATTGAACATATGGAAGTGAAGCGATGGCTTTTTAAGATAGATAGTGAAATTGGTGGACGAGGAATGGCTTATTGTGACGTGTGCCACCTACGGTGCTTTGCTTGGGCACAAAAACAATACAAACAGTATGGACCAGAAAATTGGAGAATGATGGCTGAAATCAGGGTAGGAACCACAAATTACACCTTGTTATTATGTTGAATATGATTTCAAATAATAAAGAATTTTATTTAAATAATCGGAATCATATTTTGTAGGGCATCAAATGTTTTTTTTCCCAATTTCACCTATTCAAATTTTATAATAGCAGCACCTTTATAACTATTAACATTTAGCAACACCTTTGAGTCTTTAAAATGTGAATGCATTAAATAAATCTGTTACTTGTTTCATAAATGCTGCTTTTATTTGAGCGTAGTTACACCATGCAAATACACATTCTGCATTAGTATTAATGTCTATTGTGCAGCGCCAGCAATGCAGAAGTATCAAGTGGCTTGTTTTTAAATGCAGTTACACTTCATTCACAATACCTTTTCATTATAATTTTCTCTTTGCCTGGTTTTATTATTTATGCTTTGTACAAAACGCACCCTTGTCTCAATGACAAGCCTGTCATTACCGACCAAGGCCAAACTTTGAGACCTTGTTCATTATTCATCTAGAGAGTGCTTATATATCAGATTTATGGAAAATTAATAATGACTCATTTGAATTTTAGCATATTTATGTATTTAAATTCAAGTGTCACTTCATCCACACCCAGCATTTGTGTTGCTTGTAAAATCGCATTGTTTTTTTCATTCTAAATAACGTCTAAATTTTGCCACTACACCGTGAGCTTTGTGTTTGCTAATTACAGAGTTATCATCATATGTGCCGCACACAGCACCTACCTTTTTATTCCAGCCTCTCATTGTGTCTTTTTCTCCTCTGGGCGAGAGAACCGGCCACGTGTCCTAACTCCAAGCTATTAGCTCAGTCCCTAATTCACACTGAGGCCGAGTGAGGAATCTGGGGCTGTAATTGTGGTAGCATTGGCACTGTTAATTACAGAGGTAAGTGGTTGAGGCCCAGCCAAGCCCCATTATGGTAACGGCAGCGAAGGAGCTTTAAATTGGGGGCTCTTCACCAGCTGGGGTCCCAGTGAGAGAAGAGTGAGCTGGGGCCTGATGAGCTGGCCTGCACCCTTAGGGCTTCTGGGCCATATGGAAGCCAGAACCAGCTTTTATTCTTCCTCTTCAACCTTTTTAATCAATGGCAAGCTTTGCTAACAGAATGGAGACCACAGAGGTTATTTCAGCATGTCTTTCATTTTTTACAGATCTGTATTCACTCTTCAGAGGCAATTTTGCAGTTGTAAATGGCCCACTGCGTCAAATGTCGGAAATTTGCTGGATGCTCACAGTTGTATTTATTATTTGCTGAATATGTGCATATAAAGCCTTTGATTTATTTATTTTACACTTTCTTTGTTATGCTCATTACATTTTATCTTTATTATTTCATACCAGCCTGCAGAGTTAATTTATCAGGGTATTATTTTTAATTGCAGAGGCAATAAAGGGTCAATATGGCCTGTTCTTTGAGTACAAACATTTGCCTCCTTCATATTTGTGATTAAATTTTAAAATGCACATTCGATGGCCACTACAGTTAAAATACGGACACAGGGAAATATTAGAATGACTTTGTAATTATACGTGCTTGGTGGCATCACTTAAGCTGTGTGTTTGGGTTTAGCTGTACTTATAAGTCATAAGGTTTTAAATGCTGCTTTGTCTCTCCAGGGAGCTGTCTTTCAGGATAATGCATCCTTTAATTTCTTCTGTCAGACCAAGCAACGGAGCACTCTGTTGAACCCCCATCCCCCCCCCCCCCCCCCCCCCCCCTCTGTTTACCCTATTTGCAGAGTGCACATTGTTTAATTATTGATTGTGGAAGGAGACTCTTCTAATTCAGGGGGAAGCATACCAAAACCCATGCGGCCCCATGGAGGGACAGCCAGCCGTAGCCAGAGAGAAGTGTGAAAACAGAGGCAGTAGAAAGAAAGAGTGTGTGTCGCTTGGATTGAAGTGTGTATGGGGGGGGCCCACGCCCTGAGGGGTGTTTCAGCCTCGGGCGAGCCCCACGGCTATTCACAAAAGACTGGGTAAAGACATGTGGATTTCAATGGCTGGGTGGACTCGCACACTTTACACATTACAAACATGCACATTCTGTCCGGAAACGGGTCATTAGACACGAGGCAGCATTATACTAATAGCATCAACCGATAGACAGATTGTCTCTTACTTATTTTATTCAATGCATGTGGGATTACATGTTGTACCATGTTTTCTTAGATTTGTAACATATTTTATGGATTCCACTTTGGTTAATGTTGCATTTAGGAAATCCGAGCTTTGTGTTTTATCCCTTACAAATGAAGAGTAGTATTACCTAATATAAAGCAACTTGAATTATTTTTTAGGGTTGAGGGTATGCCCAACAAAAGATGTATGGCTATAATATAATATCATATAATATAATATAATATAATATAATATAATCAATCCGAAAGATTTGAGGAAATAATACTTTGTACATCCAATCCATTTGTAGAAATTTAAAAAGAAAAATCTCAATAGTCTCATATCTGGAGATATGTTGCTGAATATACTCTGAACCGTGGCCCGATGCATTATGCTTCCAATCACAGAGATCAAACAGCAATCACAGCACAGGCAAGATGTCTGTTTTATTTTTCTATTGTCAAATAGCTCATCTTTATGTGGAAGCCAAGCAAGGCTTGAATCCTCTCCTCACAGTACAGTTCGCAGTTTAAGTCCAAATAAAAAATGACAAAAATTATTCCCTCTCGCTTTCCTTTCCTCCCCGCTGTTCATGTGAACCACATTGGCAAATTCTCAGAGCGCCTGCTCTTTCGGGGGGAACGCAGGCCGTTTCCTTACACTTTTTGCCGCGCCATTGTGTGCTTTATGGCTTGTGTCGGGGTGAAATCACAGCGCAGCGATTGACCCTGGTTCTTATAGCGCTTGAATATGATGATGGCTGTTTCATGACTTGAATATCAACAGCATCTTCTTTCTCCCAATGTTGAACAACGTATTTGCTTATGTCAGTGGTGACAATCCTTTCAGGATTATAAATGTAATGGAAAAGATTTTTTGAAGATCTCAAGTTTTTCTTTTTCAAGGTTGTGAGGTAGAACCTTTCTCTTACACTCTTAAACTGAATAGTAGGTAGTTTTCAACCATCCAGGTTATCTCCCTTCTTTGTTGTGCTTTTGTTTGACATTCTTTTATTATAAAGTATGTGTTATTGCTAATGAATGTAACTGCAGTATGTGCTTGTAAACCTGCAGCACTCTACCCATTTTTTCCCATTTGTGAAAGGTCATAAAGGTGAAATTCCTTTTTTATATTAACCAACAGGTTTTCAAAGACACTCACAGAAAGTCAAACATTGCAATTAACAACATAATTAAGTGTCAATGCCATTATGGTGTTTTCTAGTTACAACAACAAGGGCCGTATCGATCAGAAACAACCCCCGATTGATCTCTTGATCGATTGGCTTGCATAGGTATTTATCTGCCAGAAGGTGTCAGGTCTTATTGGGGACAGGTGCACTTACTATTGCCTTCAGTTAAAGCTATTAGTCTACCATGGTGCTTTGGTAACGGGCTGTCAATCACCCCCCACCCCCTGCTTTCTTGTTGCCTGTCAAATAAAGACACACTCCACTAGTTACTGCTTCATCTGGGCTATTGACACTTTATGTTTTATACATCAGGCTCAGACAGTGAGGTCTGATTGGTTTTATGAAGTCCAAATTTAAGTTATAGTGTGCATGAATCTCTTTCTGGACAAATCTTTTAATGTTTTAAGCACAGTTTCAGTATGGCTGACTATATTCATCTCATTGGTTTTAGGAGCCGGTGATGATGCAGTTCTCAGAGGAGGTTCCTTATCTCCTGGCCTCCCATGCACGGCCTGTCAACACGTCTTGCTATTCCACCTGGGCCGGTTTCGTGGAACACTTCCTCAGGGAAGGTAGTTTGAACTAACCAAATACTCCCAGATCACAGTCTTTTCAGATATTTCTTGATCATTTTATCCATCATTATCTCCAGGAGGAGTCATAGAAGCATATCCTCCCTCAGACAGTATGACATCTCTGACTGTGGACATGTTGGTGGAGCCAGGAGGAGATGTGCACATGATGTCTTGTGGAGATCAGCTGCATGCCCCCAGCATGTTTAAAGTGGTCGGCTGCACCATGCCCCAGACCTCCATCTGTCCTGAGGTCCTGCACTCCATCTGTATTCGCGTGGGCCAGGCCTGCCGTCAGCGTTGCATCATGGGCCACCTTTCTCTGGATCTCGTCACCTTCCTGGAGCCCACCAACCTTGAACAGGAGGTAAAAAGTCTTTAAAGTGAATGATCACCCTAGTATGAAAATGTTGTCAAATGTACTCACCCCCTTGTCATTTTAAACTTATGTAAGTTTTTTTCTTTTGCAAAATACACAAAAAGATGTATTGAAGGATGTTCAATAGGTCATTCACCTTACTGTATTGCGACAACACCAATGAATTGATCTTCTGTTCCCAACATTTTTCTAAATAACTTCTTTTCTGTTTTGTAGAAAAAAGAAATTTCATACATGTTTGAAATGACAGATAACTAGCATTATCTAATATAGTGTAGAATGTACTTTCAAATACTTTAACAACATATGACAGTATATGAAGATTTCTTTGTTTTTCTCAATTATAGAAGAAAATAAAGTAAATTTTAGCATTTCAATAGAATGTTAAACTAATAATTTCTTCAATCAATATGTGTGTACTTCTCTAGGATTCTAACCCCTGACCTTGGTGTTGTTAGCACCATATACCACACAATTTCACCTACATTAAGAATAAAAAACTCCAGCTCTGTGTTTCATCATACAAGCACTGTCAGAGAGAAAATGACCCTTAAATGTCAAGGGTTTGTTTTACAGGTTTTCAAAACAGCTCTGATATTGTTAAGATGAGGTCTGACACGCGATGTTGTTCTGTCAGGTCTTTTAACACCGTTCTCACCCCGCAAGTTTGAAAGCTCAATCATCTGGTTCTGTCGCTTATCGAGATTTTAAAGAATCACTCCTAAGATCCCCTTAGGAGCCATACAGATGAGAGAATGAGCAGGAGAGAGGTGCCAAAAGGCTATCTAATAAACTGTCAGGTCTTATTGTGTCAATAAACTAATTCCCATTTTAAGGCTTTGGCCCCTGACCTTACAACACCCCTTCTATGTACTGGTGTCAGATAGAAGGTCAGGCTGGTGTGTCATGTCCAGAGAAATCGGGGTTCTTGGTCACTGTCGTATGAAGTACTTGGAGACCTTGTTCTCATTGTACAGCTTTCCAAAGTCCATTGTATTGTTGCAATGTCGGCTCAATGCAATTTGTAAACTTTGGCTTTCTTACTTGTCATATTTTACAATGACCCCCAAATACAGGTATAATACAGATAGAGTCAAGAACTTCAACTTTGAAAAGATTGCCTAGGATACATTTCATACATGACACCTGAAAAATCACTGTGGCAGAAACAAGGAGGAAATAAATAGTCTAATGTGGAAAAAATAGCATGGATCTGACCTTCACTGACCTTTCTGTTTTAGATATTGATTTAATCATTTTTCAAAACTTGTCTCTCTACATTAAGAAGTCAAAGGACAACAGTATCCCCCATGGAAATGTTGCACATACAACAAAATGATAAGTGAACCCATGAATGATTATATAACTATTCAACATGATGCATAATTAATTAAGATGCTTTAATGTGTGTCAATGATCCCTGCTGGGAGATAAAAATGCATCTCTTCTTGTTTTTAGTGGTCCAGTACACTTTCCCACTAGAGGGTGACAGAACTCACATGCGTTTTCATGTTACTTTTGTGGGAAAAGCACCTTTCATTGCATTTGTGGATCATAATATTTTAAAAGATGAATTCCTCTATGATGACTTATAAAACAGCATTATGTATTAATGCATGGAAAATATGACAAAGTGCAATATCTTGTGGCTTTGAACTAAGTTATGCACATTGTGGTAAAACATACTGTATAATAACATACCCAGTTGAGATTATCTGCTGTGTCTGTTTATCTGAAATGGAAATTGTGTCTTCACATATTAGGAAATACCATAGTAGAGATATATTTTCAAATGAATGTGACATACTGCTGTTTTAATCATCAGCTCGGCTGGCATGCTGTGATTTTAAAATAGACGATTGACTTTGGTAGACAGAGAACCACAGCGTTTTGAGATAAATTAAGGAGGAATCTTCTCGTGTACAAAAAATTTCACACTTCATTCTCACATAATCTACAAACAGAATAGCTTTTACTCCTGCAAATGAAAGTAATTCGTATATGCTTCTGATTGAATAGCTCCAGGAATCTGTATATTGAGAATTCACGGGATGAATTTGATTCAGAATGTCGAATAAACTGCGCACACAATTAAAACCAACAAAAGGAATTCAGACGGATAAATCCAAACATGACTGTCCCATCAGAGGCAGACGGCTCATGCAGACCGGTGCTAACCTGACTCTATTTAAACATCAATTTACATTCAAACCTGTTGCTAAAAGCAGGCTGTATTTTTTGTATGTGAGGGGGAGACGTGGGTCGCATGTGTTTGCCCTTGCAGGCTTGTCTCACATTGTGTGCTGAGGGAGGCTCAGCTGCAAGATTGCAGTTTTTAATGAAAGTGAAGGGCTATAGAAGACAGGTACAATCTGGGCGTATATATCAAGCGCTTTTGTTGAGGTTGACAATGAAGCCGGCTTGGCTGATTTTTCGGACTTGCTAAATGGTCCCACCTATCCCCCAAGCACAGGTATTAACCGTGGACAGAAGGCGTGTTGGGATAAATTCAGCTCTATAATGAGGTCGTCCTGTGAGGCAGGACACCTCTGAATCCTGCTTCCAGAGGTCAACGCTTGACTCAGAAGGGCTTATTTCAGACACAGGTTTCTGTTGCTTGGGTTTAAAGACCTTTAAAAAAGTTATTAAGAGAGTCACATTTTGTAGTTACTTTTGCTGCTAGATGCTGCTGACAAAGAATTATGTATTAAAGGCATATTGGAATGGAGGCCCACATGGGAAATTAAGATGAAATTATGAAAAAATCAAATGTGTTTTTGTTTTGAGGATAGTAAAATGATACAAATGAAGGATTCTGTACATCATAAAACGTTTTCCTCCTTTTTGAATACCATGAGTAAAAAACAGAGCAAGACAATTACTATAACTCTTTTATATTTGGTATTTTGTATTCTACAAAGAGGTAATTTCAGTGAATCAGGTGAGTTAATGTTGGTTAGATTTTGATGCTGTGATCAGAAAGGGATTTCAGCAGCCGGCCACCATTTGCATTTGCTGGCAGGAGCGTTTAGGTTGACAAATAGGGATGACAGGAGAGTCAGCCAACTGCCACTTAGTTATTAACAACTCCTTCACTGGTGATTTATTTGCCACTTTTTGAAGAAAGGGCATAGCTATTAGATTATTATCAGTGAAAATTAGCCCTGTTTAAGCAGAAGGCCAACACTGGGTCTGACCCCTTAATATCCTTATAATGATGCCATTAACCATACAGATGTGAAGCGTGTCTCCAGCTTTAGACTCTCTCTCTCTCTCTCTCTCTCTCTCTCTCTCTCTCTCTCTCTCTCTCTCTCTCTCTCTCTCTCTCTCTCTCTCTCTCTCTCTCTCTCTCTCTCTCTCTCTCTCTCTCTCTCTCTCTCTCTCTCTCTCTCTCTCTCTCTCTCTCTCTCTCTCTCTCTCTTTCTCTCTCTAAAACCAAAAGACTTTTTGTATGTTTTATAACCTGGAAAAACTCTTGTGTTTATGGGTTTGGGTTGTGTTTATGGTAGGTATGGGCTGTTGATCTAGACCTGGGCTACAGTAACCAGTTGGCCATGACCCAGGTGATGCTCATGATGACAGGAGGAACATTGGACTGCCGCACCAGTAAACTGGAGGTTCCGGCCAGAGATATGAAGACATCTGCACGGAAGGCCAGAGTAAAGAGAAAAGATGTACAGTAATATGCAGTCTTCGTCTACATAATACGGAAAAATTGTTGTTACTGTATGTACTGGATCTGAAATGTATATTTTAAAACGTTATTTTGGATAGTGTAAGAAATATCCTAAAGGAACAGTTCAACCATCATTTTCTCATTTAAGATGGCATTGCTTTTTTCTTTATAATGCAATGCGATAATTGTAGAGGCAAATGTGAAACCACGCTTAAAAAAAATGTTTAATATGGCTTAGTATGTATCACAAAAATAAACAGGTTTATTAACTATTTATTAATTTTTTTTAATTAAATAGATTTTTTGGATAATATTAAAATAATTAATCAAAAATCTTACATATATAAATGTATATTTGTAATTTACATCAATATTTTGGGTAAATTCTATAGAAATATTTAAATTGATCAGATTAAATTTACTTGCATATACACAAAATTACGTTAAAAATGAATTTCAAAGCTTTAAAATTTACTTTATTTGTAAATTGTTTTACCTTAAACACAGTTAAATCATTTGAGTACATGTGGATGGATAATGTCAAGTTTTCAAACAACAATTTGTAGTAACTCACTCTCCTTGTTTGGGAACTTTCTTCTGCTATGAATAAGAAAGTTTGAAAAGAAACGATAATGGAATTAATATCATCAAAAGTTAATTCTCTGTTTTGAATGCTATAAAATCACAAGAGTGCCATTATCCAGAATGTGTTCCTTGAGACCGGACTAGAGTGCAATAAGGGTCCTCTACTGGATATTATCCAGATAAATCACAGCATCCATAAAGATTGATCCCAGCTAAGCTTTGTTGTTTTATTTTTGTTAAATACAACTAACTCTGTAATTACGCTTCCGACCTGATTGGTGTTTAGATGCAGAATTCATTATCATTTTGATAGATGAGTCTAAATAATCAACCCATAAATAATGCATACCATATTCATTATGCATGTGTATGCATGCCTGAGCACCTCATCAACCTGATGCCAGCCCCCAAACAAAAGAGTTCCTTTATTAGTGGCAAACCCGAGTTTACGCTTGTTAATCTGCGACTTGTATTATTTTATCAAACATTCATTTAGTTTGTATGTGGCCGTGTCACCCGGCTCCTGCCTGCCCGTCATAATGGCTCTGGCTCTGGCCATCATTTAAGCCCGGAATATTACAAACACAATTAAATCCCTGCAGGAATGGCTTTTTATTGTATTTTGAGGATAGCGGTTTTGACAGCAGAAAACGCAGTTCCATAGAAGAGAATTACTCATCCCTTCCAACTGCGAAAGGGCTTTACCCTGCATATCATATTTGTCACTGAGAATATGCCTCATGCCTGCTATGTGTCCTGTGAGTCTGCCACTCTTAACTAAGCAGCTCCCGTGACATTCTCTCAGACACATACTTTATCTGCTTTGTCTGCGAGCATTGTTGTGTGTTAAAGGAAGCCTCTCTGTTCTTTTCTGCGGTATAACCTAATAACACATGACTTGGCCTCCCAGGTGCCCCATACGAATGTGAAGCGAATGCCCCTTTCTCCATGTGGGGTTTTGAAACTCTTCTATTTGTTTTGAGTGCGGCTGTTATCTTTACACCCCTGAGGTCAATTCATCATTTAGATGTACGCCAATTTTTAGCAATGCAATTTGTTTCTCAACTCTCTGTGCGCTGCGTTTGGTCTCCACAGCAAACCTCAGTGACCAGTCGCTTTGCGGTGATGGCCACAAGACTTACGCACACCAATCTGTCTTTGGTGTATTATAGCACATTTTTTCTGATGTGCAAGGCGCAGGGCATAGGCTACGATGTCAAGGTAAATGCAATGCTTCTCATCATAAATACAAACAAAGCAGGTGTATTTATGTGCAGCTTTTACTAATGTTTCAGGAAAGAAAAGGCACCGTGTTCGTCCTCCATGACAGCAAAGATAGAAGGAGTCTCGGCATGCTGTGAGTCCCCATAAAAAGCAAGCAGATGCTATACTCTCATCCAACATGGGTTTTATATTCTCTTTCCTCATTACCATGTGAGGTATATCTAGACCATGAGCACACTCCCAAGAGCAGATTAAACATTATGTAGTGAATACTCCAACTGAAATGTGTCAGTACACAAAATACAGCCAAGTAGAATTAAAGGCATTTATCACATAAATCCTATAGCTATTCCATTGAATCCCCACATTCCTTCCTCATTTCTCCCTGAAGAATAGCACAGTCTTTAAGGCTGAAAGTTCTCATTAAGATCCTTAGAGCCCCAGCAGCCATACAAGGTGATTGTTTTTTTGTTTTTCTCTGATGATGGTTCTGGGGGATCATTAGTAAACTCGTTTGTTTCTGCGCGTGTCGTTAACAGAACAATCTCGGAGCATCTCCCGGGAGCGCTGCTGACCTTTGCTCGGAACCTGTCAATCATTCATCAGGAAATATCAGCCCCAAACATGCAAGGGACTAATAATTTCAAGGTATGATTTTGAAATGCTTTTATTTTCTAACTTAGACCTGAACGAGAGTAGGTGTCTTTGCTGCTGTCCATCAAACAATGTCAAAGTATTATATGCGTGTATTAATGAAAATTAAGACATTAGGTAATTTTTGGTATTTTAGTTTTTAGTTGAAGAGACATAAGATCCAAATTTTCTTTGATTTTAATATCCAATCTCCTGTTTTAAGTTTTTAACATTTTGAATAATCTTATGAAAGTAGCTTTAAAAATAAGGAACAGAATGAATTTTAATTTATGTTTATATGCACAGATAATGACTGCTAAAAAATCTTTAGCTTGATAATCATTAACAAAATGAATATTTAGAAGATCAGTATTTTCAAAAATGTATTGGACATTTTCCTATTTGTCACTAGCTCATATTTATAGATCAGAACATTAAGTCTTGGAAAAAATGTAAGACACTTTTTTATTTAATAAACACATGAAAACAACACATAAAATTGTTTTACAGTTTCACAGAATCATCAACTTATCCAATCAGTGATTGTTCAGTTCAAATTGAATTTTAATTTGGCCTTAGATGAATATACAGAAACAAACAGCGAAAATAAAAATATCCATGATAACATTTGAAAAGTTTTCACAGAACTACTGTATTTTTCACAGTCTTATCTAAGGCAGGACCTTAGCAGTATATAATGTTACTTTTGCTTAAGAATTATTCTGCTAAATGTTTTTTTTCTACTGTATTTTGGTCAACTTGGTGTGGGCATATGTTTGCTCAAAAACATTTAGGAAAAGATGTCAATTGTGTGTCACAATAGAACAATACGCAATACGAGATGTGTTCAGTCAATACTAGTCAAGTCTTTTTCTCTAGACATCTTATCTGAATTAACCATTGTAATATAAATCACTATGTACATTGTTGGACACTGTTTAGAGAATTGAAGCCAGTATACATCGTAAATTATTGCATTCAACACACTGTTATTTAATGGAGAAATTCTTCACTGTGTAGTGGCTAGAGGTTAAAAGGGTCAAGTACACCCGGCATAAACATACTGAAGGTCTACTGTTGTGTGTTGCTGTAAGGACATAATCAAGGACATCGAGGAAGTCCTCAGGATGACCAAACAAAACCAAACCGAATCTCAAGAAGAAGTGGAGAGACCTGGACCAGGCCAGATATCATCTCATACCATTCAAACATCAGCCTTAAATGAACCAACACACTTGTAACAAAAGCACCTTTCACATTGTTATAATCCGTAGGTTTGTCCTCTAAACAGTTGTACTGACCACTTGGAAAGACGTAAACACGCTGATCCAAAGTTGGTCCAGAAGTTGGTTCAGTTTTTTAACATTACATTACAACGTTTATATTCAATTATAATAAAACAAATTGTTTATTTCTAATAATAAAATGTTAGATGAATATCTTAATGATCTAATAATATAAGTAGGATTAAAATAAAATGACCAGAAATTCTCCCGGTCCAATGTTTACATCATGCAAACAGGTCTTAGAATTCACTCACATTAAATGGGATTTTTTTTCTCACATTCTTTGTAATAATCTAAATTACGTTAAACATTCGTTTAACAAAGCTGATAATAAATGAATATAAAAAAATCATGTTTAGTGTACACTTTATATAAGATAATAGATTAAACTAAGTTTATGTTTGAACAATGCTATGATGTAGGGCTGTCGAAACAATAATGTCATCCAGAAAAAGTTTGTCTACATAATGTATATTTATGGAATGAGCATGTTCATTTTATATTTGCAAATATTCAATATAATTAAAATGTTTATTTATAACTCTTAATATACACATAAATGTGTATCTGCGTCAATAATAAGCTAACATTCACTCAACACAGAAATATGTCAAACTTTTTTGATGAAAAGTTTTGACAGCCCTAAAATCCTTAATGTTCATGCAGCTCATAGGAACAAAAAACGTCCTGGTTTGTTTCTCTCCGGAGAAAATCTCAATCGTACAAGACATGTGATAGAAGATGAGAATGAGTATGAAAGGCGCTTCGGTAAGTTGTGCAACCACTGACTGCAGATCAGTTAGAGGCGAAGGACTCTAAAATAAATGCTTCTGTATGAGTGTGGGGGACAAATGACGTAACGTGCAACGCAGTAGCTGTTAAGTGATGTCATGCTTTCAGAGTTTGTTACAAAATGACAGAAGTTCTCCGGAGGATTCACGGTGTGTTTCTGAAGGTGGCCTTGTTCCCCAGAGCATTTGGGCATAACGCGCGTCGTCCCGCAGCCTCTGAAGTGTTAACGCGTCACCTGACGCAACGCAAACTTCCTCCGTGGACGTCATTCTGCGTGCGCTACAGTTGCGTCATCAATGATCAGTTCGGACTGTCCCATTTCAACTGGGAGGTAGAGGGAGCAAACTATCACATCCTCAGGACTGGGGCTTTCCCTTTTATTAAATACCACTGCACCAGAGCCCCTCCACACGACCTGACCTTTGAGAATGCTTTTTTTGGGGCACTTAAAGTCATCAATCTAGGTGAGTTTGTATGATTGTAATGATGGCATGTCCTGATATAGAGCATGTTCTGATTGTTATATTGACTTTTTCACTTTTTATTGGTAGGCATTCCCTGTCTGGCGTATGGCCTGGGCTCTTGGATGGCAGCTAGAGTGACAGAGGAGGTTCAGACTTCTGCAGGTCCTGTCACTGTTTACTTTGCATACAAGGAGGTGGACGGTGCCCGGTTCTAAAGTCAGAGACGATGTGACACGCCAAACACGTCTTTATTTGCACGCGTCAACATCTTTTGGAATGCACATGACCGGTGTAAGAATGTAGAATGGAGAGTGCACTTTTTCTTCCAACACAATAAAATTATTTATTTAATATTGACAAGGGTCGTTTTTGTCTACTGTATTGTGAAATTTTCAGAGGTTAATGTATGGAATACAGACATATATTAATATTTATAATATGATGCAATGTTTTTTTTATTGTTTTCTTGAAAAAAGGGATAGACAATCAGATGCACATGTCTGGCCCGATGTTAATTTCTGAATGTGTTGATTAATCTGGCTAGTGGCTTATAATATAAAGTTTGATTTATTATATATTAACAATAAATCATTGTCTTGTTATCTTAATAATTTTCTGTAATTTTAAAACATATTTTGCTCTATAAACAATTTGTTTAGGGCTGTATTACATTTTAGTTAAGCTGAGTAACAGTTTTTTTTACTGATAACCTAAAATTAGACTAACTAGGCATACTTTTAAGTTGCTAGCTGACTTACTTAATCTCAATGGACTCTTTTTTTTTGTGGATGTGCACAGAAAGTTAAGTTTGGGTCACAAAATAATCCATGTACAGTAACATTTCTTCATGTTGTTTCATTGAAACCGTCTTAAATTGTGACGTAAACGTTTTGTTTTACTTTGACTAGTCTTATAAACATGTTTAGTTATGTTTTTTTATCACTTGAATTTCGTGATCATGACTATTTTTATTTATTTTTAACATGCATCCACAGCACTCTTGTAATTACGGCACAATAATAATTCTTAGTCATTATTTGTCATGCCTCGAATATGTTCATTGGAGTTTACAAGCTATACAACTCCTTGTTTTCCCACTTGTTTTCCTCCCCAAAGCAAATGCAGAATTTTAAATACCTTCAGCTCATTTATTTAAAGTCAAATTAGAGCTCACTCCCTGCTTGGCACATTGTCAATAGGAAGCAAGAGGGATTGTTTAAAGGACAGGTCTGATAAAATGGTTTTTAATTACAATAGAGAAAGTGTGGCCTTCATTCAGAGCCCCCCCAACGGCTGTCATTCTCAGATGCTTTGATTTCTGATAATGTGCTTTGCTGACTTGGCGTAGCTCGGGCTCTTTCGGCAGACTCCTTTGTGAGATAGGGTTTGACAAACTACCATATTGATCCTCTACAAGTCTCAAAGCTTTCTCCTAAGAACATTTATCAGAGGCCTTAATTTTCTCACTTCTTTTTTCCTAGCAAACATCCCACAGTAATAATTTCACATATTACATGCAAATCAATGGACCTCTTGGCCTTTCTTTTGCACAGCGTAATTTGAAGGGAGAGGGCAGGTTTGATTGGATCATTGTATGATGACTAAATCTAGTACATGGAATCTTGGTTGTGTAGGAATTGTGTCTATTTCAAGCCATTAGTGTTATATTGAGTGCAACACAAATCAATAATCCTTGTTAAGGCATTTAATTATTGTGAGAATGTAATGTGAGAATGGACACGATTGTCTCACGACGTAGCTTGTCTTTTACAGTTCCTTTGAAAGCATTTTGCTTTTCTATACATTAGGCCTATACAATACAACAGGAAAATCCTAGTATCACATCACTAATTGGCCCTAATGGAAATCATTTATACACCCAGTGTTATCTGATCAGCATTGTTAGCAGGAATGGTGTCTTTGAATGAACATGAGTTTGCAAATGTTTTTACGCCATTGACCCGTTGATTCATCTTTGATACTGCAGCAGGTCACAAGGACCACTGTAACAGGCCATGCCTGAGAGGGTTATGTAAGCCCTGCGAAACTCAAGCCGATGTTCACTGTCTGTTTTTGGTCATGCAGTGCCAAGCCATGGGAGACGACAGTAGCTAGAGCTGGCGCTTGCCGTTTCACTTCACCTCGGTCAGCAGTCTTGGATAACAGAGCAGCAAATTGTCTACTGTAAAGTAAAGAAAAAACGGTGGCATGTTAAGGGATCAGTGCCTTGTTTTAAGGCCCGTGCAATCACGACTTGTGTCTGTAATTGAAGGTCTAAATTACCCTCTCTGAATATAAGGTGCTAATCAACAAAGGATTAAGCACTTGTATTAACAAGTTCAATTACATGCAAATAAAGACCAAGTTGAAATCTTTAAATACAAACACTATTTACATCTTAGGTAACTAATGGGAATGTAAAAGCAGGATTTGATTGTGATATGAGCGGAGAATTTGTTCGAGGCACACTCTGTTGGTCCATCTCAGTGGCATGTAATCCATTATTTAGCAGAAAAAATCACATTAATTTTTGCTTGACATAGAGATGTATGGGTTTGGCAGAAACAATTATTGTTTGAATAACCCCTGCAGCTAATTCTGTGAAGGTTATCGTTGAGTTCTCAGACCAACCACGGCTCCTAGGGATCACAGGCTTCTCGTCGCCTGGGAGACGTCAGCTTTATCAGTTGGTGTCATCCAGGTACACTGTGATCGCTGTGTCAACAGAGGTGCTGAGACAAATAGGTTTGGAATTGAACTTCTGTTGTCATAAGTCATTAAATGATGGTGACAGACCAAGGTAAGCAATTATAGCTCATGGAGTCGTATTCACGAAGACATCTTCAAGAATGTCACAAATCTGCCAAGTAGATTAATTGCATTTGTGTCTCGTGATAGTAGGGTTTTGGCTGCAGTCCTGGATTCTGATTAAATTTTTTCTTGGGCTAAATCTAATATTCCTTGTTGAATCAGTATTATGGGAGTGTTATTAGCTCAGTTATCTGTATCTGAACAATTATGCTTTTCTTGATGTGGATAAACACATCTGCTGAATGCAATTGAAATGGAATAAAGAGCAAAGGTATAGGTTACCCCAAAATTAAATCTCTGTCATTATTTACTCACCCTCTTAACATTTAAACCTGTATAACTTTTTTTTTTTATTATGATGAATGTTTGCCCCCACTCACTTGAATTGGTTTTGTATACACACAAAAGAAGATAATTGGTACCTCTGCTGTTCAGTTATGAATATTTTTCTAAATATCTTCTTTTGTGTTTTGCGGTCACACAGATGTGATGGTGTGACAAGGGTAAAAACGTTGAGTGTCAACAAAAAGGTTAACAATAATTACTGAAGTGATAATTAGTGAAGAAGGGGGAAGATGCTTAAGAATGTGGTCCGCGTGTCTTTGTTTCTCTTTAAGATTAGGAGCTCTGTTCTCAGTTCATGAACGCACAATTTTGTCTTTGCCTTATGCACAGATACCAGTCTTTCATATGCCTTCATTCTAATACTGTCAATTATGAAGTGTATTTCTAAGGAGATTTTCACCATTGCATCATGTTAGGATTTCGTTAACAGTTGAAAACGAAGCGAGATTTAGTGCAATTGTTAAAGCCTTAGTGATTTCTGTGTATTATAATTGCTGACCTCACACCACTAAGGACGGAATTACTTGATTTTTTTCACATGCTATTGGGTGCTGAGAGTGGTTCTTATGAAGAGGGAAAAAGCCATTAAAAATCTATTAAAGCAGATCTTTTTACCCAGAGGGAAAAGCCGTCTCATTACTAAGCAGATTGGAAGGGATGACAAGTGGCTCTATATTTCTATTTTATTTCCTTTTCTTCTTTTTTTCTCCTCATCATTTTCCTTCTGAAAAGGCCAGCTGAACGACATCATGCCCACTGTGCCAATCAGTATTGCTGCAGCTACGGGCTGCAGGTGGCCCTCGCGGCTGTCAGTCACGCAGAAGCACTGACCCTGTCAGGCCTGGAAGCAGGCAAGATTTCCACACAACAACAATTCCTCAAGGCCACATCTTCAAATTGTCGTCTCTCACATTTAGCTAGTATTTAAATCAACACAGCATTAATTAATGCAGAAGTTCGTTAAAAAGTTGTTCATTTGAAGCGCCTAACGCTGATGTTATTTATTAATGCAAGAGCTTCATGCTAATGGCTCGTGGCTGTTTCATCATCTGACTGACACATTCGTGGAAATCTATCACTAACGCGCGCGTCTGAATGCATGTTTTTCTGTTTTGAACATTTAGCTTAATGCATTGTTTTTTGGATTTCGTTCGAGCTGATTACAATTTCGCTTTGGCTTCTCCCTTGGAGCTTATAAGACGTCTCGCTTATATTTACTGTTTACAGTGTTGACATTTAGAATAATGGATACTAATGTTATCTCCGTGAATTATTGTGAGAGTTAAATGAACTCTGCTTTTTATTATATATTATGCAGTATTTAAAGTTTTGGGTCATTAAAAACCAGACAGCACTCTCTGCCTCCGCCCCTTTTCTCCCGCCCCAAGTTGGTCTTTTACCCCCTGCCAGTGTGCAGTGATGCCCTTGTTGCCACAGGCTAGATTTTATCTGTTCTTCAAAAAAGCATTATAACAATATTCTGAAATAATGCTTTGTTTTTGGTTCTTTGTGCATGTCGCTATTATTGTTGTTGTTTGC
Source organism: Triplophysa yarkandensis (assembly GCA_033220385.1). Classification (NCBI taxonomy): domain Eukaryota; kingdom Metazoa; phylum Chordata; class Actinopteri; order Cypriniformes; family Nemacheilidae; genus Triplophysa; species Triplophysa yarkandensis. The sequence goes on along the minus strand of CM065669.1, from coordinate 6,314,717 downwards.
AAGTCTGCAAAAGGAACGAGAGTTTGTGCGGTCTTCATTGCTGCACTCCTTGTCTACCTTGTCATCAGTTATTTCGGATTTGCTGAACAAGTCAGAAGTTTTACTTTTTTGCCATGTTCTCAGATGTTGTAATCCTAATCTGATTCTGCTCTCTGTTTTGACAGAGGGTCAGTTAAGTTCACACAATGGCCTGCTTTCTCCATCTGAAGGTCAATGGCATTTTCCAAAAGGTTTGACTCACAGCAAAGGTTTTCACACATATTTCTCTTAGAAGTTTCACTGTCTCTGTTTTATACATAGTACGATACGATAAAATAACCGTCCACTTCAAACATACTTTATCAGAGAGTAAGCAGTAAAGAGCAATCCTTTGCAAAGTAAAAAAGCAGAAGGAAAGAAAGTGAAATAAATCATTCCTGTTATCCACTTTGATACTCATTCTCTTTTTTTCCAGATGTGATGTTAGATCTCCAATCTTTCTGCAAATGAGCCCTGGCTCTCTGTAATGGCTTTCTGCTTCTCATGGGAAGTAGGAGTCGTGCGCCCGACCCAAAAGCTGCTGATTGAAGAGGAAAATGTAATACAGGTGTAAAGCAGGCTTGATGGGGGTCTTATGCAAGGGTTATGAATTTTAACCATTTTCATCTACACACTTTTATGTACGTACATATCGAATTGGAATCTGAATGTGCTGGGTGGACTGTTTGCTGCTCCACAGAGACCTAAAGGTTTCTGCCGGTCTGTCGCTAATTCCAGATGAGAGGATTGCTATTATGCCAAATTAATAGGAATTAGGGAGGACTGAGTTGGTTAAGCAAGCACTTGATTAAGCCGGCCGGTGATAGAGGCTTTACACAGTCCATCGGCTTTATGAATGAATGCGGGCTATGCAGGACAATCTTTCATTTCACCTATTCTTTTAGAAACAACAGCTACATACATCATATGCCCTTCTCTTTTTTTAGAAATGTGCAGAAGTGAATAATTATATTGAGTCTCTGTTTCAAAAGTTTTTGACCTTGTAAACAGACGTACTTCTACATACTTTAATACAACATTTATACAACACAAGTACATTGTTATCTTTTCTTGCTTTCCATTTATTTGTTTAAAATTTGGCTATAAGGATTGTTTTGCCCTATCCATCCTACAAACTTGCTCAAAGAACAATGTCTGTTTCTGCGGTACTTAAGTAATTGCATCAGTTTAGAACTGAATAACAGAGAACATTTTGAAGAATGCTGATTATGCTTTTTTCCATACAGTGAACTGGACATTCTGTGTTCTTCAGAAGTACGTCATATGGGTCAACATGAAGTTTAGTAAATGATGGCAAACACATTTTTCCAATACACAGTGGCAACACAAAAAGTTTTCTAGAACAGATCTGCAGAGTCTTCGCCTTGACGTGCCCCAGGTGAAATAAGTGTGTAATTATGTAAAATTTAAAAGAACAAATGTTCATACAATGTCAATAAAAATTTTTTTAATAATGTTAATATAATATGTTAGATTTATATTTTATAACCAAATTAATCTCACAATTGTGTTTCTTCTTGTTTACAGTAAAAAATAAACATGACAGTGAACAGTGCAATTGATAAAGCAACATAATCCAATATTACAGATGGGTATGATGATGGAGAAATTGTCTGTGGACTCTGCCTCATGATAGGATTCACTCCTTTCTGATATATTCCACTCTACTCTCATACATTATATAGGAAAGAGTGAACAAGTGAAAGATGAACGGGTTCAGACATAGCTTAGGTATACTAAAAATACTTATCTTTAGTACATCTTAAAAGGATCTAAAGAACATCTAAGCGAACTAATCTGTGCTATTTTGAGACATCATAAATACGAAATATGCTTTACCATACTTTCTCTGTAAATTCAAAATGTATTGAATTACTATTTATAGTACACTTGTGTTCAAGTGTAAATTAAGTGTAAAATTACTCTGTGAAAATAGAGTACTTAAGGTACCTTGTTGAGGTGCAATTTTTTCAGGTTGTAAAAATAGGGCACACGCGTGACCCGGGAAGCCACGAGCGTGTTTCTAAGATTTCTTTGCAGGAATAAAATAATTGAGAGGTGGAGTCTGGTGCCTGCTAATTTATTACCAATATGCAAACGTGATGATGGGATTGGAAGAGTGAACATCTAAAGCCTCGGGCTAAGAGTTAGACATTTACACAAAAGCCTTGTTTAGTTATTGTCCAACAAAGGGGGAATTCACTTAACACAACCGGCAGAGATTAGTGGGTAATTGTTGCTATAATCGATAAGTCACCGGAGTATAAAATAAAAACTGCGATTGAGTTTGTATTTTGACTTCCGGTTTATTACAAAGCGATGAGATAGCCCTGCTCGGGTTCTTTCAGTCAGGCCCAGTTTTTCTATGTGTACATATAAAAAGGCAGTAGATGTGTATTTGCATGTGAGCGCAAACTGTGGTGCTAGGTCTGCTTGGATGAGCTTCATTGTTCCTGTGCGGCCTAGTGACAACGCTGGCGGGCAAAGAGGGATGAAACCTGAGCAGGGTGACAGTGATAAATAGCCCTTTTAATAACAGCTGCCCCACTTGGCCAGCCACTCACAGCCTGTGTCCTCTGTGTATTTATTTCTATGTTTATTTATGCATCTATAGCAAGAAGGAAATCGCAACCGTAGGACTCCAATATGTCTTTTTGAGTTGGGGGTTGGGAATGGTGATTTTACAGATTTGGGATTTTAGAGGTTGTTTTTCCTCAACCCAACTTAATCGTCTTTCCAGGTTCAGATGACTTTGCGTCCTGAGCAGATCCTTTTTATTGCACATTTTCAGAGTGGATATTTATTACTTCTTGGTATTCCTACATGATGGTTTTTTTTAAAGTAATGCTAAGATTTGTTTTAATTAATACTTATTTTTTTAAAGAAAGCAGACCACCTGGCAAGTGATCTATGCAAAACCATGCAAAAATTATTTTACCTCAATAGATACTAAGGACATATAGATGTGTTGAATTACAAAAATCCAAATGACACAGTTCACATTTATTATTTTCTTTTAAACATATTTCTATGACCTGCAATGTATTCAGATTGAAGCAAAGGTATATCACCAACTTTAATACATACACCAGTATAAGTGTTGGAATAGGTATATTACCCATTTACTCCAATTCATTTTATTTTATTATATGTTGGACTGTATTGTTAATATACAGGACTTCAATTTCCCCCTTTTACATAAAAAAGAGCATTCTTTTAGATGTCTTCCTAAAATTAATTTCCTCGTTTTAGTAAAGTTGTGAGTTAAGGATAATGTTTTCAATGTTTGTGCTTTTTTTAAAGAAGTTGATATTTTAAAAACATTTCATTTTACACAAAACCCCATTAGTGCGGATGTAAACTTATTTGCATTAAGTGAAAATGTGTTGACTCCATTTTTCCATTTACATCTCCAGAGATCTTCATGTTCATGTGTGTTGCCTGAAGACGTTCTCTGTTGTATTTAAGGACATGCCGCATGCTTTTATGTTGATTTTTACAGAGCCATTAGACTAAGGGCAAGTCCTTTTGTCTGCTGAAAAAGGACCCGAGGCTTGAATGACTGAATAAAGAAAGTCCTGGCAGTATATCAGAGGTGTCAGAGCAGGTTCCTTCAGGGCACTGTCTGCCCTGCTCTCATTCAAACCAATTCTCTCACCTTAATTGGCTCAATTAGTTAAGTATCCATGTACATTATCATCTATGCATTTTTCATGATCTGTTTAAACAGTGAGCAGGAACAACTTTCGGCTATGATTTACCATTTGGTAAAATGTTAATGTCAGAGTCGGTAACTGATTGGGATAATTAAGTAATTAAAGGCAGATGTTGGAACAAATGCCAAAACAGGCTTTTGCCCTGCAGAAAGTTTTCTCTGCACTGATTTCGACACCCCTGTTGTGTGGGGATATCCCAGAGGTACCTGTAAAATAGTTACAGTTTCACTCTCGTGATTATTCGGTTGGAGTCTTTGATATTGAACAAAAATGGTATTTTTTGTTATTGTGGTGAGAGGAAATGGTCTGGAAAGCGCAAGCTATCGGAATAGCAAATCACAGCACCTAATAGCCATGGCCAGTGAACCACGGCTCTGGCCTGGAGTTAAAGCTGAAACACATTCAAACATTATGATCACGTTCATCCTCTGTGCGTTTTACTCCAGATGGATACCTGGTAAAAACCGTATGAGCAAAAACAGTGTAGCTGAACTGTGTCGGGTGGCGATCAGGTAGCGGAAAGCAGTATGCCTTCACGTCAAAGATGTGTATGGACAACCTGTCAATGCTTTTGACAGCTGTCATAATTGGAACGTGGCCGGCAGGCATCGCAAAGTGTAGATCAATAAGCAGCAAATTTTCCATTAAAGAAAGATTACGTGGACATTGCTGTAAATAGCCAGAGGTGTCTCTATAACCTACTTGGTGATGGATTGGTCAACATTTTGAGCGTTGTGGTGACATGCCATATGCACTGACTGTTGATCTGGGTTTCTATGTAGAAAACTGCTTTAGATCTAACTTGAATAGTTGTGCTTGTGTATGACGATCACAAATCTTAATGCTACAGCATATACACTACCGATCAAAAGTTTTTAGACACTTACTCACAATATTTTTCCACATTTTAGAATAAAATTTTGAAGTTAAACGATGGATAGGAGAATTATGTTATAATTTAAAAAAATATGATGAAACTTATTATATTTGATCATCTTTATTGAAGTCCTCTTTTGACTTGAATTCGCAGAAAGATTTTCTTGTAATTTTATCAATCAGCTTCTTAAGGTGTAAGATGGAAATGCTTTTTATGGAGCATTTGGTTATTAGGCTATTCTGCGCTCTTATTGGCTTTTCTTTTAAAAAATCAGTGAAATCCATCCATTTCAAAAACTTTGTTTATTAAATAAAAATAAAATTTAGCAAACAAACATGTTTTTCTCACAACATAACTTGCTTTTTAACTTCTAAACTTATTTCAGACATTTAGTCATACACTTTTAGATCTCAAATCCATAGAGACTTGTTCACAGATTTACAGATAAATCTGAGCAGAAAACGAATTTAATGGAACACATTCGGATATTGATTAGTTTGCTTATTGTATGGTATAGCATGTTTATTAGAAGGGGGTGTCCCATTTCCTTTGTCCATAAAGTGTATGTATATCATCACAGAAATGTTTACATTGGACCACCCAGAGACAATTATAATGAAGCAGAATAGTTTCATCTGGCTAGTGGTCCGAAGTTCCAGCGTGCTCATCATCATAAACACACCATTAAACAGAGATCCACAGGCCACCAAGGAGCACAAATCTACAGTTAATTGGTAGAGAACTGTGAGAGATGATTAAGAAACAAAGATCGCTGCGAGCTGAAAAAAGACACAACAAGCTAAAACCAACACTGGCTGCAGGACAATCAATCAAATCTGTCAGCGCCTTCACTGCACTGTGTAATTTATCGGAATTGTTCTTAGGAAATGGGAACACTGTGTAATGTGTAGCTAAGATCACTTCTTAACACCTTGCAGCAGTTGACATTGAAACCAATCTCGGGCTGTGTCCTTTGATCTGTGACTCTGCCCTTTCCTGTTGCTGTTGGTTTTAACCTTTTTCATTTTAAAGAGTAGGTAAAATATCATAGCCTTACTTGGGTTTTTGCAAGTTCTAGCGAAGAGCAATGAGGTGTCATGGGATCGGCAATTATGATGGGTGTCAAGTGCCTTTTTATTTAAGAGGGAATCTTTCGTGCAGGGATTCTTGGTTCAAAACTCATATTAGACTTACATACATTTCACAACACATCAGTCATGTCTAACCCATGACAGCTGCTTCACGTTACTTAGTACTCTCACCAGATTATCATCATGACAGTGTATTGCTTAAGTACAGGTCAGGTGTGTGTGTGTGTGAAAAAGGAGTGTTTAAATACGAGTCAGACCCGTGTGGTGTGTAAAACGGTCCGAATTCTTTTTTGCTCTCTCACGCACACACACCAAGCAGACCTCTAAATCATGTTTCTTAATTCCCTGAGCCACATCTCAATCATTTTCCCTGCTAATTTGAGAGTCACCCTCATTTCTTTTTAAACGATTCATTTTCAGCACGTTTGTACAGTAAATGGCCCCGATGTGTTCTACAATTTAGTCAATTACTGTTTCAGCCACTGGGGCTCCAGGGAGGCCGAGCACACATGGCCTGGAGGAACCATCTCAATAATTGTTTCAGGAAAGTTGGGAATGGATCGGTAACACAGTGTTCTACTTATTGAAATGTCAATTGGAGCCAGGACTTCACACTTACCATTCTCTATTTATACATTTCTGTGTTCTATTAAAAATGTATAGATCTCCTTTTCGTTTTGTGGGTCTGAACTGAAGCGAGGAGAGATCCTTGCAACAGATGTCTGAGGATGTCGTTCACACTTTTTTACATTGTACTGTGCATTGCAAATATATAGGTACAATATAACTTTAAGTTAGTTGAAAAATAATACCAGTATTTGATGAATGGTTTGACTACATTTAGAAAACAACAGGTGCTCAATTATAACAGAACATTTTTATCACTATTTTTTCCCCAATTATTTACGATGATTATTCAACCAACTTTGTAGACATCAATACGAATAAATTAAGAAAAAACTAAAATCTCAGTTTAATAAATATTCAAATAAATATTTTTATAAATACATACGATTGATATATATTTATGAAATCATGGCATGATTTTTTTTATTTTACCTTCATTTTTTCTATCATTTTTTATAAATAAATAATACATAAAATAATAAAATGTACAAAATAGATACATCCTTGAATAACAATAAAGGCAAAACTATCTTATGCTATTTAATATAAATTTTTCTGTCATGCCATATATTGAAAATAAGGGGTTGTTGAAAGGAATAAAATTAGAATGTTTCAACATAACTTTTTTCACATTTTAACAAATTATGTCCAAACAACATTTCATCATGTGAAACAGGGCTACAAGATAAAATTTTGTAATTCCAACAACCTATTATTTTTAATGGAGACCACATTTACACATTTAGTGGTCCATTTGATGAATTTTAATGTTTAAAACTTATTTTACATCTATGCAGTTTATATATGCAGTAACTTTAAATTTGTCTTTATAGTCCAAATAGATGGGATTGCTCTTTGAGAATGTTCTGTTGGTATTTTTTCCATTTCCATCTGTGCACAATTCATATTATAACTCAGGGACTCTCGGTCTCCCTTGCATGTAATTTTTCAAAGGGCCATAAAATTTGCAGAACTTCTCCTGAGGTCCTCTTTAATTACAAATTAATTAAATCAGAATCAATTAAAAAATAAGATCCCCTTAAATGAGGTCTTAATGGGTGTTAATGAAGGGGAGAATGTGTAACTGGACCAAACAATGTGACCTGCAGACCCCAATTAACAAGCTAATTTTTTACCATTTATCTTTTGTTTGAAGAAACGTCATTCAATTTGGATTTCATAATAGCAGATCTGAAATGTTCATGTTTAGGATTGCTTTGGAAGGTCAGTCTGCAATTTGCAGTTCAACTTTGATCATCTCAACCAATTGGTTGGTCTTACCGAAGCCAAGGTTGCAGGTGCTGTTGTTCAAGTCAACCTTGAATAGCTTTTAATAATGCTGTATCCTGTCCCGATAAGCTTATCTCTAAAACGCCTAAATCAAATTACGCTTCCCTGCACACTGACGGTCTGTTGCACTTTTATAAAGGTGCCCTTAATCTAAAATGCACCATCTTAAGTTCATTTGGCCTTAATGCCGGCCTATAAAACAAGCCTGTTTATTTGATGCTAAGGCTGGTGTGGCATTAAGCAGTCAGTCTATCAGTATGTATTAAGTTGTCAGTACAGGGTGATGGAGGGAGAATGCAGCAAGCGTAAGGCGGGCCGGCCGGCTGCTATGGGCCCAGGCCTATTAACTCCTATTGACAGTGACACACATGTGGCCTCTTCAATGAGTGGTTCCTTATTGATTTCTCTCTCTAGCACTTTTCACTTCCCCTTTCACGCTGCTGGGGGAAGATCTTTATCTTGACTGATTGGCGATGTGAACTGTCTTACGCATACACACAAGCAGAGCTTTAGAGAAGCTCTACATGTATGATCCTGGGTCTCTTAAAATTATGTCTGTACATTTGTAAAATGCTCAAAGTAACTGCATTTTGGCTTTGAGTTTTTTTTTGTACTGTATACTACTGTTTTATTATTGAATTTAACTGATAAATCCAATGAAACACCAGATGAACTGGGTGACATTCTGTGTATTGGTTTAAATGGTGGGGGTTGTGTGATTCACCCCGAGTCGCGATCTCTCCTGCCTCCGATGCCAAAATGAAATCTGACAGCACATATCGACTTAATATCAAGCCAGGCCACTTGGAGAAAAAATGATTATCCCTTGGTAAAATCAGCTATCGATGCAGAAGCAAATAGCTTCCTAGAAGAACGTCACATTTCGAAGAGATTTATTGATATCATTTATTTGATACACAGTTAGTCAGTGTCTTACTTTTCTATGGAAAGATATTGTGTGTTTGATGGCCTGCCTTTATATAATATTTCACCCTTTTGTTTAACTTATTCATGAAGCAGGGTTTTGCCGTTTTTGGTTTCTAGCATTATGACTAGATATGCGGTTTTCTGAAGGTTTTATGTCATGGTACTGTATGGAAAGGCAGCCATTTTTAAATGTTAATATTAATTGTCTTCTGTAAAAGCCTAAAGGATAGATTCAGTGTACCTTTGTACTTGCATCCCAATATTTCAGAACATCCTCTTGGATGAGTGGTTGTTTCTATATGGGTCATTTTACTTTATATGGATTTTAAACATGCAACCAAAACCATTTTATGTAGAATGTTCAACATATTATTTAAATATGTGACCCTGCCGGTGAAAACCCAAAAAGTTTGAAAATCTGAGATAACGACCATCAAAGTTTGATTAATGTCACTATAATTTCAATCTTTGACAAGGTCTTACCCGGTCCATATTAAATGTACCAACAATATATTTTAAATATTTTCTTTAGATTATGTAGAACAGAGTTAATCACAAAAAGGACTTTAGATGGGTTTTCCCAGACAGGGCCACATAAGTAAATATAAGTTCATGAAAGGTGTTATTAAATGTATATATTAGAAGTTGAATCTCACCGTTTCAACATTTATTTGTTTAGTTTATCCATTAGAAGACATTGGTTAACAGTAATACGCCAGTTTATAATATTTTGTTTGTGCATTTCTAATATTGACTTTAAACTAGAGAGATGAACATGTTTCCTGACAGATTTGGTCTTTTCAGATCATTCTTCTCTATTATCAAAATGCTACCCTGTCTGCACCCTAATAACTTCATATGTCACATTTGGCCCCAACCTCTAAATCAAATGTGCCATCTGGTTTATAAAAAGACTTTATTACGATTAAAGATGATTACCAAAAACAATATAATAGCAATATTAAGATTAAAAAGTGTTGTTACTAATGAACAAATGACCCACTAGCACAGTGCCGGCACCATAATGTTTTTATGACAGTATAATTGGAGATGAGCAGGAGCACCTGTCTCGTCCGTGTTTCAGCACGCGGAGAAAGTCAATACTGCAAGCCAAACAACTTCTCACTCAATTGAACTCTACAGAAAATCTATATAGCACAGCTCTATCCCTTTATGGCAGAGAGGAATGACCCTGTCTCATTTAAAGCCCTGCCGTCTGCTTTCCAAGCAGTGATTCACCTGCTTTTTTCTGCTCATGAAAACATGATGGAACACAATTTCATTTCACTCTGTCTCAAAATAATTTTATTACAAAACAGATATTTGTCATTTTTATAGATTGAAGTTTTCACAGTTTCAACTCCATTGAATATTTCTCAGCATGGCTTTATTTCGAGTTATTGAGCATTTCATTATTATTAACCAGGAAATTGGATACAGTTCATTCAAGACTTGTTACCTTTTAGAAAAAGGTTACTGTAATAATACACAATCTTGTGCCATGAACAAATATTCTGTAAATTTTTAATATTTAACCTGGTTACATTAACAAATATTGTAATTAATATAATACTACATATAAAGTTTAAAACATAACCAACTTGCCCCAAAGCAACTATGACAATTTTATCAACAAATCTTTGGAACATTAATGGAATATTGTTTTTCATTTGAAAGGTAAATAGTGGACTTTTGACTTGTTTTATTTATATTAAATATTTGTATTTTTTACAGATCTTGCATAATAAAATATAAAGTGTGATAATATACATTTGGCCGTATTTTTGACAGCCAGCCCCCTTTTAATATTGTGTGCGAGTTGCTTTCTGTATTCATATGTTCCTCCAGAGAGCAGTATACCTGAGTAGGTCAGACCTTGACATGAAGCCAGATGTGTTGTAGTTTCTCCGATGCTGGCTGAGCTCACCCCTGTTGCCATTTGACTGGGCTATAATTTGTTTTTGTACCCCAGTGCTTGTGCTCAACACTGCCTATGATGTAAAACACAAAGCGCTGTGAAGGCAGTGCTTGCATGCAGTTATTTGTATCAGAATAGGACATCTGGGATATGGCCCTATATTGCCTTTTTGGAATATAATTTAACTCGCCGGTCTATAGGGCTTTAAACCTGCATTTTCTTGGCCATACCAAATCAAGTGTGATTTTTTTTACTATGACGCGCACACAATATTTGAACTTTACCTGATCGAAAAAGATAGAAACTCACATTGTTTTTCTTTTTCGCTCAGTAGTTAAAATACAGGAGAAGTTGCTAAAAGGAAACATTTGATATGTTATGTCCTTGCTTTAATTGAAATGATGGATATTTCATGATTTGAGTGCTTCAATAAAGTACCTCATACTTAAGACTTTGTATAAGTGAAAAACCAAACCCTAGTTTCAGTGCTGTGCTTTGACCCTGGCTTGGTGGCCGATGTGATACCTGAGGCCAAATGGTATCATACCTTGATGGTGAGCTGATCTGTCTCTCACTCCCTTTCTCCAGAGCTATTCAGAACGCGGTAAAGGGTCTTTTAGAGTGGGCCATGAATAGTACATGGCCAAGCTTTCATTACAGGCCAGACTAGATTGTAAATAAGATACAGGGGGACTAGGAAAGCGGAGTGCTGTTGTAGGGGTCAGATGTGCATGGGTAGGAAGAGGCTGTCAGTCAAATCTTCATTCATCGTGTCCATTCATTCTGCAAGGTTACCAGGTATAGATGGCGACATGGGTCATTTTCTTTTGATTGCATTAGAAAATGGGTCTATTATAGAGGAAAAGTGGGAGAAAAATGTAAAACATTTCTTCAGCGCCTTTTGGCTCCTGGTTGTTGCACGGTTCTTTGAATAACTCGGAAAGTAAAATCGCTGATACGTGATGGTGGCAGTGCCGTGTGGCCGTCGTGGAAATGCAAAAGCACTTAACAACATAGTTGCTCAAAGCATATTTGTATCAGTTCGGCTTACAAAAAACATCTTGTGCTGACAGAAGTCTAATTACCTTTGTGTTAGCATACATGCAAGAGGGTAATTACTATAAACTGTCAGACACCATAAGGCTCCTTACACTTCAAAATTAATAACTCACTCCCCATTTAATTAAGAAATGAAAGTGTTGCCTAACAGGTATTGATCGCGCCTTATATAAACTTTGCTCATTGGTGCTAAAAGGCCCTTGACTGGAAGATCAAGAAATAATACAGAGAGAGTTGGACATAAGCCTGACCTCACACTGACAGCTTTCATCATTGAGTGTTTCTCTGACCTCTGTTCAGAAGATTGTCAGAGGAAGAGGGTAAAATAAATTAGTTCGACTTTTTGAGTATCTGTTCTTTTACTTGGGTATTATTTTTTCTAGGTAATTTTAAATTTGACTTCACTAAATTTAAAAGATAAATACTGTGCTTGATTGCATTTATAACAAAGGTACGTAAAGCAGAAAGTCGTTTCTATGTAGCGTTTGCACTGTTTACTATTTTTTTCTGCAATTTGCCAGGACCTTTCACTGTTGCCAGAACTTTCCGTTTGCTGTTTTCTATGTTGAAAGATCTTTTGGTGTACTTTTTTACACAAATCTGGCAACCCTTAAAGGTCCAGTTTTAAAAATATAGTAGCATCTTGCCGAAGATAATGACATTTACCAAACACATTCTGTTTAGGGCTACTGTAAAAACGTGGCGACGATATCCATGTAAGAAGACTCTGTATGTAGATAGAAATAGCTCATTCTAAGGTAATTAAAACATAATGATTTAATATGTAAGATCTTGTATACACCGTTGAAGATAAAGTTATGGATATTATATTGCAATAGATTCAATATTCAATAGATCCTTTAAAAAATCACACACTGCAAATTCAGGACTTTAACATTCAACATTTTGTAGCGTGGACATCTTGCGGTGAAAAGTTAGTTTGGTATACTCTAAAGAGTTTGCAACTTAAAAGAGTAAAGGATATTATTAAGATTATAGAAGAAATAAAGTTAAGAATATAGGAAAAATATACAAAAAAATAAACATAAAAAGAATAACAATTGGGCAATTCTTTGAAAATGTCAACCTTACCATGAAAATCTCGAGTTTATAAGGTTTTGAGTATACTTTTTTTTATTGTTAAGGATGGTCAGTTTTGGTCAGAGTTATGTTATAGTTTATGTTTTTTGAAACCTTGAGAAGTTTGTTGTCTCTCAATAACTGTGTCTTTTTTGTCACGTCCATAATGTATGTTAATTTATTTACTTGTTTATTTACTTTATTTTGGGGTTTTGTATAATAGAAATAGTTGCTTCAGTTTACCAATAACATTTCAATTATAATTGCACTATTATGTATTTATTAAGCAATAATGTTTTTGCATATCGAGTTAAAAATTGTTACTTTAAGGTGAAGACAGGTTTGAGTTGCAATATGTTAAACTAACTTGAATGTCGGCCCTTCTACACAGATGAAAGCTCTCTTATAAGGCAAATAGGATAATAAAAGATGAAAAGGCACATGGGATGGTCATCTGTGGGTTGAACAGATTGTTGTTTTTAAGGGTTATAATGGGAATTTCAAATGGTGTCTACTAGTATGTGACAGTGACAAAAAACTGCTCATGCAAAATGTTCACGCTCTCAGGAAGATTTCTAAAATAGGTTTTGTTTTGTACTTTAAAGTAAGCGCTTCTGTACTTTTTTAAGCTTTTTTGTATACTGCACAGTACAGTTGCTGCAGAAACTGTTGGTTTGTAAATACAGGAGTGGGGAGTATCAGAATGTGTCAGTAGATAACACTTACTAGTCTAGATGAGACATGATGTACCCGGTGGCTAAATGTTAGATGACTATCATAGATTATCTTTCTCGACCTTTCTTTTTTCTCTCCATCTTTATACTCTATCAGACATCTGATCTGAGGGTCTGAACAAGCACATTATAATTTAATCATCAGCTCCTTTCTTTAATACGAGGTAACCTGATGCACGCTGGGATCTTGTGTAAGAGTACACTGAGTTCTGGACGCCAGTATGTTGACAAGCTGATGGACCCATGTTGCCCTCTGAATAGATCAGACTTGCCATCAGACCCAATCTTGCCCACCTAACACACGACCAGTGCTTATCTGAACACCTCTGAACCGTGATGCTTGCTTACTGCTGCTCTTTTATTTACTGCTTCTCACCTTGAATTCATTCAATGTGAATAGCTATGCACGCCCTTGACTTTTCTTTCACTATTTGGTTCTTGTTTTTAATTAAAAGGCCTTTAAAGTAGTTATAAACAAATTGATAATTGTATTCCTTTAGTCCTCAACTATACATTTAATCCATTAAATTTTAAAGAACGCACTATAAGTTTTATTTTATACCTTGTTGCTTAGTGTCTTTCCAGATGTCTGAAAAAGACTTGCATTTAGTTTACTTTATCTTTAAGATCTGCCTCCCAGTGTACAGTAATTGGACATAAAGTCTAGTCTACTGTTTTTAGTGATCTCAGCTATCAGTTACTATATCACCATTGGTGACAAGAAAACACCTTACGACACGTCATGGAAGGAATGACTACAATTCTTTTGTTTGCTAAGGTTCAGGACATCTGAGTTTTGTTAAAGACATTAAAGTAGAAAACTCACTTTATTGTGAACTTTTGTAATTTAGTAATTTTAACGTATCATTTAAAGGTACAAACACACAGAGGAAATCTAAAATGGGGCCTAACATACATTAAAGAGTCTAAATTTAAGTACATTTTTAAGAAAATGAAAACGGTTATAAATTACTCAATTGCTAGTTGTTCCAATCCTTTATACATTTCCTTATAATTTTGGGTAAATAAGTTTGGATAACTGCTTGAAACCAAACAGTTCTTGGACTCCATTGAGTTTTACAGTATGGAAAAAAACTTATCTTTTTGCTGTTCTACATTTCTCAAAATATCAAATTTTGTGTTCGGCAGGAGTAATTTTCTCACCATGGTAGTCATGAGGTTTGGTTGCAAGCATTCCTCCCAATATCTTTGTCTGTGTTCATCATCAAAGAAATGAAAACAAATTTGGGGCAGCTTAAAAGTGAGTAAATGGTTACAGAATTTTATTTTTGGATGAACACCCTTAAACTAAAAGCTTTTGGTTTTTAAGATCAAGGAGGACATAAGTTCAAGGAAAATGCTCCATAACTACAACAGCAATGATGATGCCGAAGCATCAGAGAAGCTTATTGCATCAGAGTCAGTAGCCTGCCTCATGGTCCTCTGGGGGAGAGATACAGCAGAGAGTGGTTGATGAATGACTGTGTTCAGTGGGGTGATTGTAATTGTCCTCCTCTAATTGTTAGGTGAGCTCAAAAGGCACATTTTGTAATTGAACTATTTAACTGTTAGTATCGAGCTGTAAGAGAGCTGTTTTGTCCCTGCAGTGACCTCTGTACCTTTATATGTATCTGTTGTTGCTCTCATTTCATTTCCTCTGTCCATGGATCCGATATAGTACAGCTTTAAATGTAATGTTCACCCAAAAAGGAAAATGGTCATTTTAAATCTGTATTACATTATGTCTCCTGCAGAACACAGAAAAATATATTTTGAAGAATGTTGGTAAACGAACAGCAGTCTATTGCATGGGTACAAACCCAATGCAAAGGAATGTGTGGCAGTTCCCAACATTCTTCAAAATATCTGCTTTTGTGTTCTGCTAAAGAAATGTCAAGAAGGTGAGTGACTGACCACAGAATTTTGATTTTGGGATTAGCTATCACTTTAAAAGTATACATTTTTAGACACCTTACTGGCTGTAAAGATAAGGAAGGGAGTCATGAAATAGTTGTTACATTGCACATTATTATATATACAATACCTAACTGGGACGCTTACATTTCAAACTCATTTAAATAATCATTATTGATGTTTATATTATATTTTTGTTTCTAATTAAATTTTTGTTTTTACAATTTCATTATTAATCACTTTTATTTATTATACATTTTTTTTTATTTAATCAAGTTAGTGTTGTTGAACATTGTATAGGCACTGCAAACTGTCAGTTTTTTATTGTTTTCATTTCCTGTGCTCTTTTTGTCCTAGACTATTAAAGGTCACATGTTAAGTCCTATCTAAATAATTCAAAAGCTTCGCTCCTTTCACGAAACACATCTCAGTTTGTGTGGGAATCAATCCAACAGGTAGATAAGATGTCTTCTGGAGTTAAATGCATTATTTACCAAATGCTTTTATTAGCGATTTACACATCCTCATTTTAAAACCTGTATGACTTTCTTCTACAGAGCACAAAAAAAGATATTTTGAAAAATGTTGAACCCCTCCTCAAATGGATTGACTTCCATTATTTGGAGACATAAACCACTAAGATATTTCTCAGATTATATTTTTTTGTGTTCCACTTATACAGGCATTTAATGATATATTTAATGACATTTTATCTGTCTCTTTTTTTATTTTTTACTTTTGCTGTATATCCCGAGATGCAGGGGACATTTAAATATTACCCAAGCTCAATAAGTATTTCTGATAATAACAAATAAACATTATGGACCTTTAAAGTTAAACCTACTAAATAATTTAACTACTAGTTTTTCCACATATTCCCATCTAGTTTTCTGTGATATTTCGTTAATGGAGATTTCTTGGGTGCATGGGTAAGGTCGGTCTAACCAAAGTGACACTGTTTCACAAATCCACACACATCAATCCATTCACACCTCTTGGCATGAACATGGGCCTGTAAAGAGCTGTTAGATGTTCTGTTGGTCAGTTTTTGTGTGTTAAAAGCTACATGGCCAGATGCAGTGTGCTTTTAATGAGTGGGGAACCATGGGAATGGCAGTAGTTAACATGGAGAAATGCTGGGATCATTTAGTCCCCTGTGGCTCCTGACAGTGACTTAATAGTTGCACATTTCTGAGTGCAACCAAATTGCCTTTTTGCCTTACTAATGCATTGGCTGACTTTCCATCTCTAAAGACTGCTCAGGACCCCTGTCACCTCTCTTTTCTATTTTTTTATATGTGATTTGTGTCATGCTGAGTAAACACAAAGTATTTATTATAGTAATGGATGTTGATGCTCATAGTTGTATAGTGGCAGGGTTCACTATACTTCTATTTTGCATGTATCATTATTATTTTTTAAATGCAACAAATATTGATTCTTTATTGTGAGTTAAGCATCCGCCAGACATTCACATACTGTTCAAGCACCAAGATTTGAAAATTGTTATTATGAGAAAGGACTCATTCCTCTCTATTCACTTCTCTGCCCTCACTGGTCCCATCAGTCCTACAGTCATTAAGACTCCACACTGCATCACCCTGTTTTCCCATATGCCCACCCACCCATTGTCTCTCAGCACAAAACTGCCTATGTTGTAATTACCATTAGCACAAACAGGAGAGCGGCTTCATTGATATGCTGTTGGTGGCTGGGCAAATGTCGGGGTTGCACACAATAACCTGGGCGTAAAGAGGAGTGTTTGCTCCAGGGATGCTGGGCAGAACTGTCTTCTGTACGCGTGGGGTCTGCCCGATTCACACGTCATTCACTTCACGCAGCGACTTTAATTAATTTTCATCCATCTCTCTTCCGTGTGCTCTAGTGACCCCCCATCAGAGTTTGAAAGGAGCCATCTACCAATCTCTGTCCGTCAGAAGCTCTAATGAAACTGGGCCCTTGAGAGCACTTATTGTCCTTCTCGGCACAAGTGCATGTGCGTGTCCACAGGTACATGGCAATCAAGACTCTTGTGACGATACATTCTGAAAAAACAGTCTCAGTTAACACTTCAATATGGCAGTCGTGTTCAACTGATTAAGACTATTGATTCTACATCTGTTCTGTACGGATATCCTGTGGTGAGCCCAAATAGCTTTGCATCCCTCCCTCTGCCGTTTATTGATAGTTTGGGACATAATCTTGATTTTATTGGTAATTGATAGAACCGTTTGAGAGAAATTCAGAGAGAGCGTCGCACGGCTTGGTTTTTGTGGCCACTCACTTTGCTGATTAAACTGCGTCGCTTTTGGCCGTATTTGAACTCGCTTTGATTCCCCCGTGATGGAGACATCTGCGGATGAGGTTGAATCGCCGCGGTCTTGAACTCGACTCGGATCAAGCTCCAGTAAGGGATGCATCCTGGTGGGCTAGTCTTTTGTCTTTCATGCTCTGTTTGGGTATTTGATGGACAGAAGTGGCCTGCTGGGTCTTTGAATCCGGGTTTAAACTGTATGCTGTCTCAGAAGTGCGCATTATAACTTTGATATATCTTCACATCTTCACTGATGTCTGTTGTGGTCTTTTAGTCACTGTGTTGTGTTGCATGGCAGGATGTCGTGAGGAGGTGATTAACTAATGGTTGTGGTGTTTTAAGAAGCAAAATCCAGGGGGGAGTTCAGAGGTCCCTTCAAAGTCTGTGCTTATCCCGGCCGGCACCATGGCTGGACGTCTGTCTGTAGATTAAACAAGCTGCCCTATCCGACCTTATGTTCTGACCAGCAGCAGGTAGTCTAGCACAAGCTTAATTGGGCATTTGCTGTTGTCAATATGATAATTTGCAGCAGTTAAAGATGATTACTTGTTTTATTTTCAACTTTAAAATTTGTAAGTTTACAGATCGTTTACAGGTACTAACATGCAAACAAACATACAAAGGAAAATTGATTTGGATTCTTAGGGGGAAATTTAAAAATGCATGTGTGTCTTGTGTGTAAGATATATAAGTTCTCTTCCTCTTTTTAAGCACATAATACAGTACATTTTTCTTAGTCTTGGTCTTAGTCTGCTGCAGTTTTTTTGCTTTTTCAAAAGTATTATACGTTTTTACAAAATTCTTATAAATGTATTTTTGGCTGTGTAAGATAAAAGATTTTTAAAGGCCTTAATAACAGTGTACAGCAAATAATAACCAGCGTTTCCCATACACAGGGTTTACTTGGGCAGCCCACCCAGGTTAATTGTAATGCGCCCAGGTAGATAACATCCACAAATGTTGAATTAAAGGTCCTGTTGTTCTTGGTGTTTGGAAGCTTTTATTGTGTTGTCAGTGTGCAATATATCACGTGTTAATGTTTGGCATGTCAAAAATTTTATATTTTGCTCCCAATTTACTTTCACCCGCTGTTTTTTCACTGTTATAAAAATGGCTGTTACTTCCCTGTTTTGATAAAGGCCCTTCTTCAGAAATACGCAACGAATTCTGATTGTGCCAGCGGTTTCTGCGTTGTGATTCAAAAAGCAGAAAGCAGCTAAAATTTACAGCTCAGACAGAAACCAAGAACTTTGTGATTAAAATTCTATTTCATTATGAAAATAGTTATTCACGCTCATCGTATAACTTGTTTTCTACATTATTTATTACTATTGGTTAATTAACTTGACCATTTGTTGTTCATAAACCTTTGTTTGACAACGTTTTTTATACCCGTTCATCAAGCACCGTACTGAGCCAAACCCCCATCACTCCGCGTTACTTCTGGCCACTCTGCTCTGCCACCACCACAAGTAAATTCTCAACCTATGGGAAACAGTGATATCATGGGTTTTGTTGATTCTCCTAAATCTATATCTCCTCTCCTAAAAGTGATAGTTTTCGAATGTCTCACGTTAACATTATCCCAATCGTCATCCCCTGCGGCCCATAGCCTGTGGAATAGTGTAAGCACAGTACCAGCCTGAGGGAAAACAGATGAAGTGGCTCCATACACTGTCACTCATACTCATAGTAATGCCACAGAGGGCCTGTGCGACTGGCTTTTCCCAGTCGCGGTGTGTATGTGGCATTTGCGGGCATTTGGTGTGTACGTGCGTGCTCTGCCCCGGGCATGTCTCGTTTCAGAGTGCTGTCACTCCCCGCTTTCCAGCATCTATTAACACTGCCATTATCATGCTAATCTACATTGTATGATTACATAAAGTAATTTATGCACACTTTTAGTGCAAGGCTGCACACAGAGAAGCTTTGCGACTAACGAAACATGCGGTGAAGAATCTCTGTTGGCTGTCCACATCTTGATACCAATTCAGTCTCTGCTCATAGTTTAATCGCGGCAAGAGTTGCATGCGTAACTCTGAGCTAATCTGCTGAGCAACATAAGGGAAGAACATGTTCATTGATTTACAAAGTAGTTGAATATATAGAACTTCAGCTAGGAATTTCCAACGCCATCTTACGGGAATTCATAACTATTTTCAAGGAAGCTATTTGTATAATTTCGTACAATATTATTTGTGTTTGCTTTTGCATAAGGTATGCATTTAAGTGAGGAGCTTTCGTATTGTTTTTCGAATAATTTGTTTTTGTTTGTTTCATGTCGTCCGATAAATCCACTTTACAAAATAGGCTAGATCAGAATGGCTAGCAGTGTTTATTCTTTGTGGAAACAGGTTTTCTAAATACTTATAAAGTGGATCGTTCTGACTTTGATGAAAATTTAAGTGGATCATTTTCCAATAAAAAATTCTGTAATTTAGTTTCTACTCTGTATATTGTCTAGCAATTGCCCTCTTTTTAGAGTAAAGAACAATATTAAATAAATTAAATTCTATATTTGTTAATTATATCTCAGATGTTCTAATGTTCTAAAGATCTAATGTTTTTCTATGATGTTTAATCAGTTATACTCAATTCAAGTTTATAAAAAAAAATGAAACTTAATGCATTATACAACAATAAATTCTAATAATAATGATATTGATGAGCATATAGAACGTTATGAGTTTATCAATATTTAAGTAAAATATTAATTAGACGTTTACTTGGTGTATACAATCACTTTAATGCACATTCCTTTTTTTCAATGCTCAAATATTTTTTGCTTTCCTGTGACACTTTGCAACTTGATGTCTTGGTTTCTCCAACGTTAACATACTGATAAGTGTAAACAACAAACAGAGGCATAACAAACTGTAGGCCGAGTTTAAGAAGCCACAAATTCTCTCTATTTCTCATTTAGTCACAGACACTGATCTAATTAGAAATGCAGAGGGCTGTTAAATTAAATTGTATCACACTTATTAACATTTTAACTAGCAACCCCACCCTCCTCTGGTGCCAAACAAGGACACTCTCACCACCAACATGTGGCAGTTGTGCCCCCGAGATGAGAGGCCAATCATCAGCACACCGACGCCGTTGTACACCGTTCGGATTATACTTCACGTTGTTTACACGTTTTGCACAGGTCCCCCCTCCCGTCCGACACAAATGGCCTTCTCTTCTATCCAGGAGCATAAAGTGAAGCTTTTCCCCATTTCTCGGCTCTACGGAAACACTAGTTGTTAATGGAATCCTATTTGTGCTCCTATTGGATGGGCTAATGGTCTCCCTTTGAGGGGAACGCTCCAAATTAAATAGCACAGATTCACATCTGTCAGACAAAACCAGGAGGCTCTTTGTAATCAATGACCCAGACCGGGAGAGGCTCCGTGGGGGACCTTTCCTCCATGATGGTATCAAACATGAGGACACACCAGGGACAATGGAATCTCCCCCAGCATGATCTGCCTGCGTTCAGGACTATCTACTGGAGGGAGAGGGGGGCAAACAGGGTTAATGTACATTTATAAAACAGGGGCGTAAAATACTTAAGCCAGGGTCTGATTTATAATACTGTGCTATGACCAAGATGAAATCTCTCTCGTTTTTTCATTCTGTGCAAATATTGCCGCTGGTGTTGTCTTAAAGTGTTGAACCCCATTAATTTTATCACCCCCCTCCTCTCTCGCTCTCTCTCCTTCTCTACATGTTTGAATTTTGTTTGGAGGAGAGGTAGAGCAGAGAGCACAAGCGTGAGAGAGGGTACGGAGGCCTCCCGCTGCTGTGGAGATTTTCTTCTCGTTGTTAATTTTCCTCGCTCCATATGGCGCCGCAGACTCCTCACCTGCAGGCTGTAGCAGGCTGGCAGTCGGAAGCGGGTGGAGACAACCAGAGAAGAGAGAGGCAGGCTGGATCCGGAAACGCCGACAGACGTCCTCGGGCCCAGCTTGTCATTTATGCAGCCCTGCGCATCTGCGAGCACACCAACCGGCATCCCATGTGGACAAACACGATCGGTTGCACACACACATACGTATGCTATGCCAAACCAAAAACTTGCACAAGATTCCAGAACACATAGGGGGTTAGAGGTCAGCTAGGGGGCAGTTGAACTGTGTAGTCTTTGTTAGAGGTTTTCAGACCTGTGAAGTTTGCCAGGTGTGTGTGTATGTGTGTATGCCCTGTGGCAGAGGGATGGATATATAGGAAAGATGTGGGAAGCATTTCTTTGTTACTGGAGAGTAGAGGAATGGATGGGAGGATTTCATCCTGGCTTGTCATTGATTAGAGAAGGCTCTTTAATTCTCTCTCACCCCATGGTGTGATTCATTTGCATGCTCTGGCAGGAGGTAATGGAGTTTTGTTTTACGATTCGCTCTGAAAATCCTTGAAGACATAAGACATGATCTGATGCATATGCAGCCGCCAGCGAATTGCCATCTGATTGATTGTTTCGTCTCTCTCTCTTTGCCTTTCCCGTTTCTTTTCACTTTTTTCATTTTGTCTGAAAGTATTTGTCATACTGCGATCCAACTTTGAGAATGTTGAATTGTGGCTTATGCCTTCTGCATATACCAATATTGTTTTGATGATGAATGCCATGTACATAAACAGAGATGTGTTTGGAAAGACTGACACCTTTTGAATAAATTTGAATGTAAACTGAGATGTTGGATAAGTGAGGGATGCACACAGAGAGGTCCCAGAAGGTGTTTATTTTGCAATAGTGACTAGCTGACTGTACTATTTGAAGTATCAGATGGCTGCTTGCCAGATAAATAAGTAATCAGGTTTAAAATATTGGTTTGTGTTATTAGATTGTACCGTGGGGAGAGAGGCTAAACGCATAGTTATGTGAGGCACAGGTTTCCCAGATGAGAAGTAAGTAATACAGCATTCAAAGTTTTTAAGTGTATTTATCATTTAAAAATTTGAATAAATATAAAGACAAAACAATGTATTTGTTTATATATACAATAAAATATAAATAAGAAATATACAGTCCAAAATTATTCGAACAGTCTGAAAATAAATGAAGAATATATAGTTTGGCGACTGAATATGCAATTTCCTTCTGGTGAGTATATTTTATAGTGTTTAAAGACCGTAATGACTGAAATTTTCTTTTTGTTGATTTTGTTCGCATATCTTGTGAGTTGTACGTTGGGATTGCTTGTCATATTTCATGATTGAAGAGAAAAAAGTTTATTTTACTGACTCGGTTGTAATTACATGAGGTAGTCTATCTGGTCTTTAAGAACTACCAGAGGGCAGCTGCTGATGCCGGTTAAATTCTGATCTATATGTGTGCGTGTGCCAGAGGCTGGGGGTTCCAAGAAAGTGGCCGTGATAAAAATTTGTCCACTGCTGGGAGAGGTCTTGGGTTGCAGTTAAACCGGTGCGCCGCGGGCGTCTAGCCGGCCCATAATTCCCACACAGATGAACAGAGAGTTGACCTCTGTCCTGACGGAGCTAACTCGCCCGGATTTCATTTCACCCACAGGACTGTCATTTTGATAACAATGGAGAAGAGAGGAGAGTGAGAGACCCTTTCTCATCTTAGGTTTTCCTTTACTCGTATCTCCATGGAGACCAAAGTTAAATGCCCTTGCTCAGCAGCCAATGTCCTCTCTTTACTCTACCCTCTCTTTAAGTAAGTCTTGGCCTCGAAAGGTTGAAACCTTTAACTTGGAGATCTTGTCCAAGACAACATCTATTTTTATTGAATTTTGACCTTATTTGCCTTTTAGGGTTGGTGTTTCAAACTACATTTGAAACTTTTTACTTTCAGACCTCAAATTACAGCGAAGAATCGTTTATTAGAGCCAAAGTGTTGGAATGAGCCAATATGGCTGATGAGAAATGATGCGATGAGGAGGAAATATGCGCTTTTATGATTACTTTCAAACACTACTCTGGAACCTTACCCATAAAGATAATAAATATGCAAATTAAACAGTACTATTCATTTCCGAAACATCCCATTTGAATTTTAACATGGAAAAGCATTGTAATGTGATAAGTAATCAGTCTGCAAAATGTGCTAAATGCAAGTTTGAATTCCCCGTGAGATAAATAAGCACACGAAATGCGAGTTTTATTGCCGCTTTTAATGACAGTTCTTATTGACTTGGACAAATGGATAATACACCTAGCAAATGCGCATTAATATTATTTTCCGATTGCTCCAGCATGTGGCTGGCAATTAGAGTTATTTTAGCAATGCGAGACGAATTCATTATCATCCTCGACTGATACTTCATTTTCCAGCCGCAGAATGGATATTGTGTCAGGTAGGGGGTCTCTAGGTATTAACAGAGGGGGAAAAGTAAAGCCTTATTTGATTTGGAGAATAAATCAATAAATGCTTTGTGAATTGTCAAAAAGGCCATGTAAAATGAGCAAGTAATTTACTGTGTCCCATCCAGGAAACAGGGCATTGGAGAGAGCCACAATGGCAGTGATGTCTAGGGCCTGTCCAGTAATGAAAGGTTTGTGCCTTTCCCACCTATATAAATTGTTTTTAGGGATATTTCATCCAGAACTGAAAATTCTCCCATGAATTAGTTGTTCCAAACATGTGTTAATATCTTAAATGGGTTAAACACAATGGAGATATTTGTAAGAATGTAAGCAACCGACAATTCAGCAGCGCAATGAGAAATTGACTTCTTAAAGGTAATTTGTTGTTCATTTAATATCATCTACCCATTCAAATTGGATATACCCGTTTCCTTCTTTTCTCATTCTGTCAACCCCGAGGAAACATGTCATGGTGTTATTGGCTTTTTCCATTTTTCCATCTTTCTGTCTCACGTTGCCTCACTATCATAGGACGTGCAAGTGATTGTTTATGCATTGAAAAAGTTTGCCGATCCTAAAAATAGGCTTGTCAAAAATGTTTAGTTTTGCGTGTGTGATAAGAAGGATGAATTCTCATCAATCTTGCCATTCTGAAGTAAATGGATGGTGTTGAAATCAATTTTTGAAGTGATACGAACAACATACACTGGCAAGCACCCAAATATGCTAATTCCCATTTATGGTTTCATGTCAACTTCAAATTAAATGAGATTTTAATTGAAAGCGAGAGTTTTTATACGGGCCTCTCTGGAATGAGTGGCATGGGAACAGCAGTTTGTTTTTAAGCCTGGGATGAACGTAGTCATGTTTCTAAAAGAGAGAGAGAGGGAGATCAGGAAAAACAACATTTGCAAAGGCATTGAGCCTATATGTGTGTTTCTTCAACCCTGCGATACTCCAACAACCTAAGGGCTAGTGAAAGTACACTGTGAAATTAACATTCTTTTCCGTATTCCCCCTCCAAATCAAGGCGCGGGCTATTAACATTTGTGTATTTTCATTATGGAAATGGTGTTAACACATGCCCACAGATTGCCACGAGCGTTGCAATAATTTCCTCCCTGTGATCATAATGTGTCCGAATGAGTCGTTTTGATTATGACATGCTAATTACATATTGCCTCTCATCTTTTCCCCGGTTTTTCTGCCGTTCAAACGCACTCCATCCAGGGATCTTTAATGGTGAGCTTTTATGAGTCTAAAGAAAAGGGGAGAAAAAAAGGGGAAGAGGGAAAAAAATATATATCATCATGGTCCGTGTTCTTGTCGGCGATGTGAGATGCATGCTTCACTGGCTCCCTTTAAACTTCCCAAATTGCATTTCACAATGAAGAAAAACCCAAGCCCTTAACTGCCTGTATTAGATTAGACACCATTAGATGTAATAGAACATTTCTACCCCTGTGATATTTTCATAAGAGTTTGATGCGTTTGATTAATCTGGGCACATTTTATTGCATTAATGATTTTTCCTTGCTGTTCCACTGTAAAGACATCATATATAGGCTAATGCCCCCCCCCCCTCTCTCTCTCTCTCTCTTTCTCTCTCTCTGCGGCTTGTGTGTTTATTGCAATGCATTGCTGATGAGGTGAGTCGTCGTCTTATGTGCTTTCACTCCTAAAGTCATTGGTAATGGAGTGGAAAGCTTATATTTTGTTTCCTAATGAAGCACGGTGGAGTTGCAAGCAGAGCGACTCCATCTCGTTCAGTAACACAAGACTCAACTGCCCCCAGCCATCCCGCTCGGAGGCTGAACCGCGTAGGCCAGGCAGAACCGCACGTGGCCGGCCTAAGGGGGAGGAGGGGGCACCGCATCACATTACTGGAGGCTTTAGTGAGTCACTTTCAGGCAAGATAAAGTGTGAGGACAA
The DNA here is from genome assembly GCA_033220385.1 of Triplophysa yarkandensis. Classification (NCBI taxonomy): domain Eukaryota; kingdom Metazoa; phylum Chordata; class Actinopteri; order Cypriniformes; family Nemacheilidae; genus Triplophysa; species Triplophysa yarkandensis. The sequence goes on along the minus strand of CM065669.1, from coordinate 6,288,890 downwards.
TAAGGAGGGAAGGTGTAGTTGTAGAGAAGTTGTGACGGAGCGTAAATATTTAACAGCACGCTTTTATAACCTAATCTGTCTGCTTAAAGCACAGCGGCGAGCAACATTTCAAGCAGTACGTCACTTAGTCTGCCTCGAGAGACTTTAATATTTGTCTGAAACACATAATTTGGCTTAGACAGTTAGGGTGAGGTAAGGGAGAAAGACACAGCGTTTGAGCATTATTACTCTCAAATGCCCTGGGTAGAAGGAGAGTTATTCTGAGCCGAGCAAGGTCGTTTTTAAAACACAATGTTTCTGACATTAACTAGGTCACCATTTACTCGGTTTTATCTCTCGCTCTCTCTCCCTGACTTTCTCCTAAACTAACTTCATGCCACAGCTGATAATTAAACACACTCAATTATCCCAAATTTAATGGGATTTCGGCACCAGTGTTGTATTTAAAAGGTAATGAATAATATTTTAATTGCATACAGTAACTGTGTGAGCCAAGTGTGCTTTTTCGTCACCATGTGTAATTATTAAGTTAAATCTAAGAAGTATTTCCGGTTGAATGTTTTAACCAAACAGCAGCTATTTATTTTTATTTTATGCCACTGGTGTTCCCTTTAAAACATTCTTTTAAATATCTTCTCTCGTGTTTTACAGGGGGTAAAAGTCAATGGTTTGAAAATGACAAGAGGGTAAGTCAATGGTGACAGAATGAACTATCACTTAAATCAGGTCATCAGGTTTGCACAATCTTGCATGTATTTATGTAAAGCTACTAGGAAACAATGGCCTGTTATTCAATCCTGATGCAGTGCTCACGCTAGTGTTTGTTTCACACGGTACACGCATGCACGCATAACATACTGATTTTGTCCTTTGCTTTATAGAAGTGTGTAATTAATAATTAAGTAGCTGCAGTTGTAATGGTTTGACCTCCTCTGACCTGTTCATTACTCAGACGGCAAAGGCATCATTCAAAATCAGCCTCCGCTCCGCCAGCTCTCTCTTTCCCCCTTGGCTAGAGAACACCTTATTTCAGCATCTATATTCAGCTGACCAGCAGCCTAATATGGGTCTGGACTGAATTAAAACTCTCTGTTCCACTGAGGGTGAAAAGCCTCTAAATCCCACTGTTCAGTAATCCTGTTCAGCTTTTACACTTTGGCACCATGACGAGGGAAGGTGAGATGGGAGAAAAACAAAAGATGTAAGGAAGAGAGAAGTTGAGTGGCATGAAAAAATTTGAGCTTTGATTTGCACACATGACAGGTAATCATTTCTTAAACCCCGCCTTTAAAAGACTGCTTACCAATCATACATCAGCTGGTGTTACAGTGTGCTTTTTTCTGAAATAAGTGTTTAAGTGTTTAACATTTTTGGGGGGGGGACTTTTGGTACAATTTTTAAAATTTACTCACTCTCTTGTCATTTCAAACCTGTATTACTTTCTTTATTCCTCAGAATACATAAGAAGATATTTCTAGACTGTTGTACCAATATGCTTGCATGGTTTGGTGTCCAAACAATAGAAGTGAATGGGTACCATCATAATTTGGCATTCCTCTTTTGTGTTCTGCGGATGAAAGTATACTAGTCATACAAGTTCTAAATGACAAAAGGGTGAATTAATAACAGAATTTTTATTTTGTCCCCCAAAAATGAAATTCTTCCATGAATTACCCTCTGGTTGTTTCAACATATTTGCATACATTTCTTTGTTCTATTGAACACAGAGATACTACCTAACTAAAATGTACATTTTAAATGTAATTCTTTCAAATTATGGTAGTCAGTTGGGTCCAATAACTGTTTATTTATACGCATTCTCCCAAATATCTTTCACTGTTTTATTCAGAAGAAAGTAAATTTTACAGATATGGAACAACTCAAAGGAGAGTAAATGATGATAGAATTATGGGTTTTGAACTATCCCTTTAATACTGATTCTTTTTTAGTTATTCACATTGTCATTTCTTTAAAGAAGACCTTCAGATGTCACAATTCATTCCAGTCAAACTTAGATTAATATCTATTTAATTTGTGTCACTTTGAGCATTATTTACAGCTGTTCATGGAACCTCTAATTCATCCCTATGGGATGTACTGTAAAAATAACAGAGGTAGGCAGAGCTTAGCGAATGGTCATTTTGGACTGCCAGTGTCCCGCATCTCTTTGTGATGATAAAGACAGAAAAGATGAAGAAACATTACAAGTGTCTTGCACTTAACAGACTTTACGGTAATTACCACTCAAGTGTTTTGCTGGAAATTCAATTGAATGGCTGTATTTACTAGTCACATTCTGTGAGTGGGATGAGCTGTTCTGTGTGCAGCATTTAGTAATGATGAGCATTAGTGTCCTCCAAAAGAGCTTTCATCCCTCTCTTCCTTTCTCTGTGCTACATCAGAAGCCGCTGCCATTATGAATACATGCATGTCTGCTGGCCAGATTGCCTGGCTCAGTAGATGGAGCTCACGCAAGACTGCCCAGCCTGCGGTGCTGCAGTTAGGAGGGGATGCAGAACTCTGGATAATGATACATTGCTCATCTGAGCAGACGTAGCTCTGCCACCCCCTCACCTAAAAAACCTGGAGTTAATTTAAATGGCCGAATGTATTATAGCAGGTTACTGGGGCAAAGACAAAGCAGCCACGAGGTGTTTCCGTGAGCTTCAATTAGATTGGGTGTGAGGGTTGATAGCTTGCACTTATTGCCCCTGTGTTTCGTTGCTGTCGTTGTTATTGTTGCTATGTTCGCAGCATTTCTCTGACTGTATTGGTACCTAACGCGAATGGGATTGATGTCATGGGTGAGTTCTTGCCTTATCCGCTACAATGTTTTAAAGTGAAGAGTTCTTTGGGTGAATGTAATTTACTTTGAATTGAAAGGGCTGCTGTTGTTGACTCTTGGGTTGTGGTGGTGACCTCAGATCAGGTCTTTCCTTTTAATTACTCAATATCATGTTCAACAACCCGAGTGTATTGACCTATGCCTTCACATAGAAATGTTTGTAAAACTTTAGATTTCCTGTCTTCAAAGGACTTTATAGTATATGGAATACACTCATCACACCACAAATAGTGCTTTTTAAAGGAAATAGTTAACCAAAATACTTCTATCTTCCCTACCAATTTGATCTGTGCAACACATATGTAGATATTTTGGGAATACTTTCAATGGGGTCCTGTGTTCTTTGGTTAGCCGGGTTATTTAAAATATCTTCTTTTGTGTTCTGCAGATTAAAGAGATATAAGACAAGTCATAAAGGTTTGAAATTACATGGGATGAGTAAATTATCAGTTTAAATCTCTTGAAGCTATAATGCAAATTTGGTTACCTCTCAACAACACCCTAGACATCTAGGGAAGTGAGAAATCAGAGAAGGTCATCTTTGTGTTTTGGTCGGCATGTGGAACAGATGTTTGTAGACCGCTGGCCTTATTTAAACAAACTTGTTACCTTAACTATGACATTAGCCTGGTCATTAGAGGACCAATACCCATCTCTCCATTGCTATTTATAGTCCAGCCCTCACATACATAATTAATCTAATGCTAACAGGCTATATACCCTATAATCTTATTCTTTTGCACCTTTCATTTTATTTGGTACGTGTGTTTGTATGTTTTTTTAAGAAAAATAGTAAATAACATTAGTTAGAAAGTAAAAACCATGTCAAGCTAGTATTATTATGGGTTACAAGTAGAACCATTACTTGGTAATATTAAATATGTTCATTAAATACAATAATTATAAATTAAATAATAATATAAATTAATAGAAAAACAATAAAATTGTTACATAATAAAAAATACTTACTATTTTTGTTCTGTTGAACACAAAATAAGATATTTGGAAGAATGTAGGACAGCGAAAAGTTCTGGGATAAATTTGAATACCATTTTTATTTTTCCTGCTATGGTAGGCGATAGGGTCCAAGATCTGTTTGGTTTAAAGCAAGCATCCGAATATCTTCATAAACAGGATTGAAACAGTAGTTGTGTATATTCAAATTGAGGCCAGACATTTAGACACACATCCAATAATTTTGTAACAATTTTGTATAGAGTACAAGTATACGCTAGCCATATCTAGGACAATTAGAAAGTCTACTGTATGGAATAAAATTTAAAAAATGTGTTAAATCAGGTATGTTTGAATCTCAACAATCCTATATTCTTTGTTCTCTTTGAAAGCAGAAGCCTGACATTAAAAACCACCTGAAGACCATCTGAAGCTTCGGCTCCACCTCTTCCAGCACAGAACTTTGATACCAAGAGTTAATTCGGGGCTATTCCTGCAGGGACAGATGATGATGAAGATGAAGAGTAGATGAGACTGTGTCCGTGGACTCTCGGTAAGGATAGCCCATGGCGTCACCCCGCACAGTTGCTCCTTTCTGCATACTTATAAGCCCTCAAGAGCCTTTCCATCTGTATGGAAATGCAGCCTCCACAGCTGGAATCCAGCAAAGCACTGTCCTTTTACTAATAGTTATTATCTCTGTGGACTACCCTTCTGATAGACCCTACAAAACAAGCAAGTCGCATCTTTATGGTAATGCCCTGCTATAGTGTATCAGCGCCCCGGGCGTCGCACGGGCCCGGGCGTCGGATTTCATTACTATAATTCCCATTATCACAGGCTGGGATTCTGGGTCTGTGATTGGCACTGATGGCTAACACGCTGATGTGGGGCTCTTTTTGATGTAATGTTCAGCATGTCTATCTGTCGTCTGCGAAATCATTCCCAATAAGATCTAACAACTTTTTCTTCAACTGCAAAGAAACATTTAACAAGTTGCATTTTACAACACCGATGCGTCTTTAAAGCAAGAAAGATGTCCGAACTGCATCTCAGCGTGTGCATGTGGTCATTTGTGTGTGCTTGAAAAATGATTGACAGCTGTGTTTGTTCGTGAAAAGGTTCGGGATGGCCTCACCGTCACACTGCCTTTTAGCACCTTTGTTCCCATCTTTTCTCCTGAGATCAGGTCTCCACGGCGACAGATGAGGCCCTGCTTGTGACAAAAGGGTTCTTGTGCTCTTGGACACATCCGCACATGGCAGATAACCTTTATAATATCTACAGTTTCTATGCATGATATACATTTAACTGGGAGGATCTCTGGCGATAAATACATCACACACACGTGTTTTACATTAGCAGTTTCAAACACAAAGCTCTCTTGTAGTAAGATAAAGTAATGTGCTTTAAAGTAAACAGCAGATGTAAGACAAAGATGTGTGAGAGAGAGGGAGAGATGTTGGGGCAGATTTATATAGCGGAAGATGAGCATCAGGGAATGAGAGGAATGATTTCTTGTTTACACATTAGCGGGTTGAAGAAACCAATGCTTTTACTCCCAATATATCACCATACTCCTGAGATTTCACTAACATTTCCGCCGTTTTTTTTTTAAGCTTGACACTCATAAACTCAATGACCAAGCACAGACCTTTTTCATTCAAGTTGAAGCTCGCTCTTAAAATTAATGGTGCTTTATGATTCCATATAGACATACTTTTTTTGTCTACATGGATTTATAAAGAACCTTAACACATCTATCTGATTTAAAATAGGTTCTTAAGATAACGAAAAGGTAATAAATGGTTCCTCAAAGAATCTTTGACTAAATAGTGGATCCCTGGCATTGTTGCAAAATCCCTTCAAGTATCTTTATTTTTAAGGAAGTGGTCTCTTGATTGACCTTGACCGGCTATGGCATACAAAGGTGTAAATCTAAACGACTGTGCTACTCCACATCACAATTAGTTAAAAAGAGACACTGTTCCCAAAATAACAGGACCAGCGCCGTGGAACTGAAATTGGCTGTGGTCGGCAGTCTGGGAGCTTTGAGCTGTGTTTTACTTTCATGGGAATAAAACTATTAGTATGTAAATCTGTAAAGTCCCCATTATTATACTGACCCTTTTAGCTACCACTCTCATTCTGCCAATCTACTCTCTCCTGTTTCCCCACTTAGCACTACTGGTGCTTTTTTATAGCATGCATAACTCAATGTAGCCATGCTATGCATATTGCAAGTCAATAAAACAGACTGCAACATAGTTTTTCTTCCATAAACTATGAACGTTCTTATGGAAATCTCTTCAGACACACACACACACACACACACACACACACACACAAACACACACACACACACACACACACACACACACACACACACACACACACACACACACACACACACACACACAAACACACACACACACACACACACACACACACTCTTTTCCTGCTGCAAACGCACTGCATCTCCCAACACCATCTAATGAGGTGATGACCAGCCACTTGTTATAATTGCTTTAGACTCCTTTTAATTTTCAAGCTTATTAATCATATGTAGAGTTATTTAAAAATGCATAAATTAATCTTGGATTAAAAAGCCGATCAAAGCCTCAAAACAATTAAAGAGTAAGGTGAGATTTCCCTAGGGCTGGCAGTTTTATTTTAATGGAGTGTTCAGGTGATTATCACAGTTTGATGTGCAGCCGGTGATTAATGTAGCAACACTTAAATGAGTTTTTCTTTCCTTCTGTCTTGTAAAGGTAAGCATGGTCCATGTAATGACCCTCCTTTTTTGTCTCATAATACATTTATTTTCTTGCTGTCATTGTGAATAAGGATGTACTTTAATGTTGGCATCTAGTTGTACTGTTTTGTTATTAAGTTCAGATAAGAGAAAAGGTGCCACAAGAGGCTCTTCAGAACATGTTATAGAAGAACCATTGTTGGTCTCCCAAATAACCATTTACTTAAAGGTTCTTTTAAGAACCCATCATATTTAAAGAACCCCTTTTCACTACACAGAACCTTTGATGAAACCAATCAACCAAAACTGGTTCTTTATTGGCATTGAACCAGCTTTTTTATTTAGGGGGCTGATAGATATGCAATGATGCCATCAGCATTTAAATTAATTTAAAACTAAGTAAATATAGAAGTAAATCTCATGAACTGAACTTTTAGAATTTACCAAAAATATTACTATATATTAGAAATGTTAAATAAATACTTATTTTTTCATCAAAATGCTCAAAAATATTTTTTATTTTAGAGAAATTAACTGTGGGGCTTTAAATCAGTTATTTTTAATGATTTAAATATGATTTTCAAGGTAATATAATTTCATTTGATATTTACTAAGCCACATGAAACATTTTTTACAGTGAAGGTTGAGGCTGTTTTTAGTACAAAAGATATAACAATTTAATGTTTGTAAATGAATCATTGTGGAGTCCAAGCATACTGACCTCATGTCAGGGGAACCAAGAGTGACAAGTTCGTTTTAAAGGCCTAGTTTGTTGTGTACCTAATTTTCTGAGTTGACAACTAAAATTACCGCAGCTGCCAGTCACAAATGGTCACCCGACTACATCATCAGATGACCCTACTCTGACCCGTAGACACAAAAGAGCAAAGACACAAAACCTGTTTACTTGAGCACCCATATCAATAAAACAGTAAACTTTCCCCTCCACAAAGTTCCTCTCTTTTTTTAAATAACTTCAGATTCATGGATTGTCTTTTAATTTATCTTCCTATTTTGCACACACTAAGCTGCTCACATTTTAGTTCAGCTGTGTTGACACTGTGTCCTAGCCCTCATACACCCATTACAGGGCCGCCTTTTCAATGTCCAGTAATTAAAATGTCACAGTTTAATTTTCTGGCCACACCAATCCTTTTGGAGCAATCCAGCCTTAATAAAGGATCTAATCGAAATGCTATTTCCAAGTGAAACAAAAAGGCGTTGAAAAGAGGGCCAAGTGTGGCCAGCTAAAGTGGGATCGATAAAGGAGAGAAGGATTGATTTGTCCCTATAAAATTAAATTTATTGGGGTCATGGTTTTATGCTGGTACCCCTATAGAGTGTTTACTCTAAAGCCCAATGCTTAGGCAATTTTAAGTGGTTATCTATTGCTCATATTTACATGTTTGGCTTGTAACTTGTAAAAGAAAGTTAAACAGTACCTTACACACCCCTTAGGCCATTAACATGTCTAAATGAGCTGTCTATCAAGAATAAATAAGGGGTCAGTGGAACCTCCTTTGCGCTTTATAGAGACACGACACGCTTTCTCCAATGTTCTTGTTCTAATCTGTCAATATGCCAGCGCATGCAATCCAATAGTAATTAACCTTGAAATATTGCGTTGGGGTAAACCTTTTCCATTGGCGTTACGAAGATATTTCGTAAAAAAAATGTGTCTGTATCATTTGGGTTATTCCCAGACTTTGCACTATTGTACACTTTAAGTTCAGTGTAAGTGGGGGGTGATTTTTAAACACGAATATTAAATTGAGCATTAGTTTATAACACCATAAATTAAAAAAAGTATGTATAATTCGTGATTTTTTGGGGGATTATAAAATGTATAATCAAATAAATAATAATGACAGTAAAAGGATGATACATTTATTTTTTGTATTTTACATGACCATTGTAAAATGCAATATTTAGACTACTATCTTTACCATTTTTTATAATAATGGAGGTTATTTCTTTTAACAGCCATTTTTAGAAACCAAAAATTATGCATTTTTTTAATTAAAATAAATGCTGATCGTTCTTGGGATTTACTATTGTAATTGGTTATTACGTAAGCATGGAATTCTATTGCTTCACGTTATTTCCTATAAATTGAAGAAGGAAAGGCTGTAGAATAAAATGTACCCTTTTTATTTTTAACACTTTTACATGCATAAATTGAAGAATGTCCCTGAACCGTGTTTTAAATAGTTCCTGGGCAGAGGGTTTGTTCCCCTTTCTTAAAGTTAATACAGCTTTAATTTGGGAAGTGAAGCTTCATTGTTAAGCTTAGGTCATTTTACACTCACATAATGTGTCATTTCAAGGATAGGTGCTTAAATATTTCAAGTATTTTGTTGAAGCAATATTAATCATATACTAAAATAATAGTACTAATCTCAAAATAATTGTTTTAACTTTAAATGCATGTTTAGAACTATTTTTCTGCGTTAATGTCAATTGTTTCGTTTATTTTGAAGTATACCAAGATAATTTTAAATTGTCAAATGTGTTCTGTTCAGAATAAGGTCTCTTATTTCTTAAAGACTACAAAGGGCTAAATTAAATATCTACAGTGGTGTCCGATTTCCGTACCCTCCCGAATCTAACCGTGACGACCGAGAAACAGAAATAATGGATAACAATACGGCATTCAGTTCGGTCCCTGAATAATTTAAAAGAAGTGAATAATTACAGTCCAAAATGGTAATTATTGTTGGCGAGAAAGAAAGTCTCTTGCCTGTGAAAGTCAATAGCACTGGGTTGGGTCGCATTACTCCAAACTCCCTCCTTAGGTCCTCCCTCCGCTATCAATATTGCAAAAGTGCTCGTTTTTGGATCAAAAGCATCTTGAACTGTTTAATTCGAACAAATAATATCAAATATATATATATCCAATTATTTTGTTCATGCATATCCCACGTTCTGTTTCTTTGGCCCTTATAAGTATACTTCATACCCCAAATAAGCCCAATTTTTCTTTTAGAGGGTTTTAGTGCATTTGGACATGTAAATTACCATTATTGTTGGAAACGAATTATGTCTCCTAAAAGTTAAACTAACCCGTGGGAACTTGAGCACATGGGAGCAACAGCACACCCCTAACCCAGACCCATCCAAATAGCCCCCGGAGACAATCTCTTATACCCCATAATTCCCCCGGCACCTTGCAATTTCAATAACACTATAGCTTATTTTGAAACACTGAATATAGATGAAACAGCTTGAGGCCATTCATCCTTGTTTATTCACTCTATTAGTGTATTCTGTTTCTTTTCATTTGCATGTGGTCATCAACACTATATAGAACTTAAAATCTGGACACAACATACATGCAACTCATAAAACAACCCCACTAGTGTATGTGGGCATCATTTAATAATGTAGTCAAATACACAACCCAAAAGTGTTCAACTATACATCAGTGGTGCATTACATGATCAATTAACAAAAGGCATTTAAACAGAAATCTAGTACATTCTTTAGCCTATTTAATCAAAAACTCACATCAATACCAAAAAGCACCTCCATAATTCCCCAACATTTCATCAGTGCCCTTCCTAGGGTACACTACGGTAATCCAAACTCTTCTAAATGCCAGCACACGTTGGCAGACAAGCGATCACTTTCGTGTGTTAAAAGACCACGTGGTGAACTTTAAACGTCTCCGGGCCTCGATGACAGCACCGACCGTCGTCCCCATTGGTCCCGAAGGCAAACAGTTAATGTAAATATGCTGGCGTTAAGTGGGAGTGCCTCGCTATTAGTTTGGCTGTCACTTGAAGGCTGTCGAGTGTCTTCAGTGCTTGTGTCGTTGAGGTCCACACTAGCATGTGGTCACCTTATGAGTGCACCTCGTGGGATGCGAGAACATAAGCCGGAGAGGAGAACACTCAACAACACATTGTGGACCGTTTTTGCCGGGGTTCTGGGGCGTCTGAGAACCGGGACGATCTAGTAGAGGACAAACCCAAAGCAGATATTTCGAGAAGTGCGCTGTTTTGGAGACGCGTATTTGTCCGAAGGTAACAGACACTTCGCATTCTCTTTAAAGGTGAGATTCGTTTGCAATGTCAATTATTGTCTTAATTGTTCATATTTGCGCAAAGGCAGAAGAACTGCGTAATTGCGCATCCGCCTTACGCACCAATTATTTAAAATTACATATGTGTTCTTGTTAATTTGCTTTAAGAGCACTTCTTAAAAAAGCCAAATGCGCAATTGCTTATTTGTGAGAATGCGCAATTTATTGCCACATAAGTTTACGTTGAAATAAATAAGGGATTGTTGTGCAAAAAAAGGTGTAATCAATATATTTTTATTGACACGTGGCGTAATCATTTAATTCAAATAAAATCATATTGTGTTTTACATTTCTTTGGCTCATCAATAATCATTGATAGTAATAAAAGACTAGATTGAAATTGTGTAACTAATGCATTTTTCATCGTTATGCTCAGAATGCGCACCTCGTTTGCGTCCACGATTTAAATGCGTTAAAAAGACTTGATACCTCACAAATATTTACATATAATTTCTTTTCATGGGAATTATTTAAACCTGAACGGACAGCATTTGAGTAATTGTGTTGTGTTTTATTAGGAAGTGTATTAATTATGTGTATTTGCTTGTTTATCAAAGTATAACTATAAAATATTACAATTAAACAGTGATTACTTGTTACAAGAGAATCATCTACTTAAAGAATAATATACTTTAAGAATAAAAGGCCTTAAGAATCATCTATTTAAAGAATAATATATCTAAATAATCATGTACTTTAAGAAATGTAAATGTACTTTAAGAATCATGTACTTAAAGAATAATATACTTAAAGAATAATATACTTAAAGAATAATATACCTTAAGAATCATCTACTTAAAGAATAATATACCTTAAGAATCATGTAATTTAAGAATAATATACCTTAAGAATCATGTAATTTAAGAATAATATACCTTAAGAATAATGTACTTAAAGAATAATATACCTTAAGAATCATATACTTCAAGAATTATATACCTTAAGAATCATCTACTTAAACAATAATATACCTTAAGAATCATCTACTTAAAGAATAATATACCTTTAGAATCATGTACTTTAAGAATCATATGCTTTAAGAATAATATACTTCAAGAATAATATACATTAAGAATCATCTATATAAAGAATAGTATGCTTTAAGAATCATATACTTTAAGAATCATGTACTTAAAGTATAATATACTTTAAGAATAATATACTTCAAGAATAATATACTTTAAGAATAATATACTTCAAGAATAATATACTTCAAGAATAATATACTTTAAGAATAATATACTTCAAGAATAATATACTTTAAGAATAATATACTTCAAAAATAATATACATTAAGAATAATATACTTCAAGAATAATATACTTCAAGAATAATATACTTCAAGAATAATATACATTAAGAATCACCTACTTTCATATTTTTATAATGATCACATTATTTTTAATCTAGAGTTTCATGTTTAAAACCCCATAATTGTATTTGTTTTATTCGGTTCACACATAACAAATAACATGTTTATTTTTGTAACCTTCTTCCTATCCATCCCCGCAGATTTCCAGGAATGGAATCTATTCCAAATCCGCTGCCGGCTGGAAGAGACTCCAGCTGTTCTCCGAGCTCCAAGCAAGACCTGCAGTCTTATTCTGGCCCAACACTGAAGCCGAACCAAGTCAGTGAGACTTCTCTATACGGAATACCCATCGTTTCACTGGTCATAGATGGACAAGAGAGACTTTGCCTTGCCCAAATATCCAACACCCTTTTAAAGAACTACAGCTATAACGAGATCCACAACCGACGCGTGGCCCTGGGCATCACCTGCGTCCAGTGCACCCCGGTCCAGTTGGAGATCCTCAGGCGCGCGGGGGCAATGCCCATCTCGTCGAGACGCTGCGGGATGATCACGAAGCGTGAAGCCGAGAGGCTCTGCAAATCGTTCCTGGGCGCACACAGCCCGCCGAAGTTACCCGAAAATTTCGCATTCGACGTGTCGCACGAATGCGCGTGGGGTAGCAGGGGCAACTTCATCCCAGCCAGGTATAACAGCTCGAGGGCAAAATGCATCAAGTGTTCATTCTGCAACATGTACTTCTCTCCGAATAAGTTCATATTCCACTCCCACCGCACACCCGAGTCCAAATACACGCAACCCGACGCTGCGAACTTCAACTCGTGGAGAAGACACTTAAAACTGGCAGACAAAAACTCACCCGACGATGTGAGCCACGCATGGGAAGATGTCAAAGCCATGTTCAATGGTGGCAGCCGGAAGAGGACGCTGCCCATCGGGGGGTCCGGCAGCGCATCCCCGCTGAGGTCGCAAGGACCAGGGGGTCAGCACCAGAGGGAACCCACGGAGGTGCCCCACAAAACTTTACGTTGTGAGGATGAAAGGGGCAACGTGGCAGTGCCAGGCACCATCCGCAGTTACCCGGTCATTCCGGTGCCTAGCAAGAGTTTTGGGATGCTGCAGAAAATCCCACCTCCTCTATTCCCACACCCTTATGGATTCCCGGCGTTTGGATTGTGTCAAAAGAAAGATGATGGCGTTGGGATGGGAGACACGAACAAAACGAACCTGTCGGGTGTGTTCTGGCCCGGCCCCAAGGACAGTGCCTATCCCTCATTCCCCATGTTCTGGCCTACGACGGGCGGCTTGGCCATGCCAACCTACCACCATGCCCAACCAAAGCCCGCAGCCGATGTGTTGGGCACCAGGCAAAGTGAGCTGGACCTGTCCGAGCAAAGCGACCGAAGCACTCCTAAAGACAGTCCACTGGACAACGAACGGTGCTCCAGCACCCAGTCCACCCGGAACGAGGAGGAGAAGTCCGGGGACGAGAGGGGGTCAATAGAAGGGATCCCTGCCAACCCACGAAAAATCAGCTATGTTTCTGCATTCAGACCTGTGGTTAAGGACGTTGAGAGCATTGCCAAGTTATATGGTAGTAGAGGGGCATATTCTGGACCTCGATCTGGTTACATGTCCCCTGATTTTTTGAGTGAAAGCTCCAGCTACAGGTCAGCATCTCCGGACAGTGTGGACGACCCAGATGTGGACGTGGAGTCCCACAAGGTCACAGAAGATGAGGAGTGTCTACAGCTGACTGTGGACGACAGGCGAAGTCCACCTGTTTTGTCCCAGAGTGAGAGAGAGAAAGGTCAAGATCAGCACAATATCCAGATGCATCCCATAATTGACATACACCCGGCTAATTCAAGTGAGACTCGACCGGCTGAGTTGGAGAGCCTTGGCAAGCCGTTTGAGGGCACCAAACACATAACCCGCTTTGAGGTGAGGAGACAGATGACCTCGTGTTATTTTATAGTAATTGTTCTCAATTAATAAACCTGGGGAATTTGAAAGACGAAATGTGAATTAATTTAAATCACAAAATTAATTAAATGTACTTAATTTTGTCAAATATAATAATTTCAATAACAAAGCCTACAAATGCTTTCGTTTTCTGTTTTTTATATAAATATATACAGTTAAAATGCATTTCCCAAATCAACTATTTTAATAAATAATTTAGTTAACTATTATAAGTCCATAAACATGCACCTATTGTGTCTTTGTTTGTAAATGGAGACATGGGTACAATCTTAGTTCTTTAAAAATGTGTGATCATTTCAATAGATTTTTCAATAATATATAATTCAAGTGTATATAGATAATCGATTAATTTAAGTTTAGTTATGAATAAATGTGTGATCTGTGCAGGTGTATGCGCATGATAGAGACGAGCACGCGCATCAGATCAGCGCTTCTTATTTTGGATCAGCTGGCACTTACCAACGCGAACCGATTGCGTCCAATGGTGAGCTTGTTTCATTTATTTTCATTTAGAATCATTTATTTGATAACATTTTTATCAGTTTTTTGCGTATACTTATTATTGATTTGCCTATAGTTAAAGACACGCATGAAGAAGAGCCTTCATCCACGGTGGAGGAGATGGAACCCAAAAATCATCAGGACCACTCCAGTGTCCCTGAAGAACACCCGAAGGACTCCAATGATGGTGTGTCCCGTTTATGGAACCACTTGAATTCAACTCGATCTGTTGACATTGTTCATCATGTATTTGTTGTGTTGGCAGATGAGGAAACAATGCGCAAGGAAGCCAGCAGCAGGGCATCTTTGATTGAGAAAGACATAGAGAACATGGCCAAAGGTATTTAACTCTTCTGCTCCATTTTGGGGTTATTTTATTCTTGTTATTAGTTAACACCAGAAAAAGCATCTGTAAAGATGAGATATTCAATAACAAAATACAAACACAACAGGGAATAGAAAGAATGGTGTGTGAACACACATACATAAGATTAAAAATAGGCTAAAAGAAACAAAAGAATCATAGCTGTGTTTTTTTTTAATGCAAGAAGAGTTACTATATTTTGTTTTTTAATTTCCCCTATTAAAGGGCAATGTAATCTTTCTTCTTACTTGTTGTTTTTACTTGACAATTCACTCTAAATTAATAATAATTTAAAGTTATTCATCTCTGTAGAAGTTTATAACCCCCTTGATTTTAAAATAGCGTGTTAACTAATTCACACATATTCTAATCAATTTGCTTATTGTGAGAAATTGGTTTGTAATATTTGGATTCTATGTTTTGTTATGTTGACAGAGGAATTGCAAAAGCAACTTGTGGAACAAGTCGAGCTTAGAAAAAAGTTGGAGCGTGAGTTCCAGAATTTAAAAGGTAGATGTGTGTGTTTTTTTATTAAGAATATAAATACATTTGTGATCTGATGATCAGTAAACAGAAGGCTGTTCCTCAAAAGTTTGGACTTGCTGGAAACAGCATATTTTAGGTTTCCACTTACCATGATATATGGAGTATAGTGTCACAAGCAAAGAAGTTACACAGTAAAGGACATGTTACTAAATATCATTCAAGTTGTAGAGTATTTATACAAATCAATATTGACTATGTTTTATGTTATGATAATCAGAAAAAAGCAAAAGTATTTTCTTATAATAAAGTTTTTGCAATTTAAAATTTTTTAACATTTAAGTTTTATGTTCTGTAAAATGGCCCTTTCTAACAATATACTCTTATATTTACTCCATATTTTCTTAGACAGTTTTCAAGACCAAATGAAAAGAGAACTCTCATACAGAGAGGAAATGGTGCAGCAACTCCAGATTGTTCGAGGTGAGCGTTCAACTTCCAGTTACAGTGTGCAGACATTCTATTGTCCCTTAAACATCACATCACATGCTTTTTAGTGCTACTCTTCTCCTTTCTGTTAGTTTAAAAGAGAATTGTGTAATTCTGTAGTGCTCTACGTTGTGTAGGGACACTTCCTTGATGCCTAAGGGAGTTACATAGGCAGAAGATTTCTTAAGTTCGTAAGTGGATGCCAGGAAAGCTAATACAGAAAATGGAATGGTTTTAAAATTTAAAATGTTTAGACAAAAAGGAAGCCTGCTGGTTGTACTGTGAGTTGGAACATGAAAGAAAGGCTTGCTATGCTATTCAGAAGAAGTTAAAAAGTAAATGATTCTGACAAAGGCAAGCAAGTGTTAGGGAAACTCAAGGACTTGAAACATTTCTGCAAAAAGTGTGAATATATATTTCCGCATTTGCATGAAGCCTGCAATAGTGCCTGTTACAGGGGTTATTGTCCTACAAAACACACACACACACACACACACACACACACACACACACACACACACACACACATACAGCAAATTTACATGTGCAACTTTTGTTTAAATAATAAATCCACTTTTTTCCTAGAAGCTCACGACGCGCTGCACCATTTCTCGTGTAAGATGCTGAGCCCTCGTCACTGTACCGGGTCCTGCACCTTTAAACCCCCTCTTCTACCCCCTTGATGTACACCATCCATTCAAAACATGAGCGTTCCTTACAAATACTGCTGTGTCAAACAAAATTTCTCTCTGCAAACACTGTCAAATTAGACCTTGAATAAGCAAGTGTGTATTGTAGTATTTTAGCTCTTACACTGTTATGAAGTCTTTTTCATTTGCACAACAGTGTTTTCAGACTCACTGTATGTACTGTATAATTTATATAAAGTTCTAGAAATTTCATTATAAAAAGGACCTTCCACTGTAAATATCCCCATCAGCTGTAGAAACCACTGGTATTAAATGGCTATGTGCAATGCATTTATTTGTTCTGTATCCTGTGATACTCTTTTTGTTAGTGATATGTAAGAACATTTTGTTTAATTAGATGCTCAATTATTTATTGTTTTTGTATTTATTTATTTATTTCATGTCCATGTTGGTTGTTTATCCTCATCTACAAATTTGTATATTATGGATGTAAAGCACTTTAAATAGGCCGTCTCTACTCTTGAAATGTGGATTAAATGATCTTGTTTGAGAGTCATTATTTTGTCTCTTTTCATAAAAGTGAACTACATTCCCATTCCAATTCATAGCTGCAGTTTTGCCTCCAGAGAAAACAATCCACAAGGCCCAGGCGTGTTATTGCCTTTGTTTCATCAGACAGATTAACCCACATGTAAATGTCTATCTCAGTTAAAAGTACTTCTTTTTAGGAGGTTGATTTCAACAAATTTTATTAATTAGGTGTATTTTTGTTTACCCCAGTAGTAAGATGACTAGAATTAAGCCTTTATTTTAGCCATAGGTATTTAGGAACAAGAACTATAGTGAATGGCCAGTCATAATTGAGGATTCAGGCGCTGTGCCTACGCTGGGTTGTTTTCAAAACAGCATTTGGTTCAAATTACTTCAATTACTGGTTCAATTAAATTAACCCAGAAAATGTTTTACACAACGTTGAGTTCAAACAACACAGAGTGTTAAACGTAGCCTGGAATCAGTTAAAAGGATAGTTCACCCCAAAATTAAAATTCCATCATAATTTACTCACCCTTGTCTCATTTTAAAACAGAATTAGATTCAAGGGATTTGTTGCGGTCACAAAGCTTTTAAAAACACAGAACACACATAACACAGAAATAGAATGTAAATTTAATAAGCGAAGTTAAGCAAATATAAATAATATACAAAAGGGTAAGTTTGGTATTGCCAGTGTGTCTCGTAAGTACTGTATTGCTATAGTGTGCTGTCCATTTATATAACCATACAAATATAATGTGTATCAAGGTGGAGGCTTTGCACATATTGCACTCACAACAGTGTATATGTGCATAAGTATGATATTTACAATGTCATATTGAATTTGACAACAGGATGGATGATGTGGGATTTGCAAGCTGTCTAGGAATGAAATGGCCTATGAGGAAAAAGTTGTCTTTGTTTGTGGATGTTCCAGTGTGCAGTCTGTTATGATAAAGATAGAACAAAAGGTTTGAAATGTCAAGAGGGTAAAATCATATCCATCTATCTATAGGAGATACCACTGTGTAAATATAGCATAAATATTATGCACACCCATTATATCTGTAAGCAAACCCATCTATAGATGTCAAGTAGAGGTCTGCCTTACCAGCAGTCAGGTGCGTGCCAGTTCCTTTTTTTGACGCATGATGGCGCTGTTTCATCTTTTACTGAATCGCATCGATTTCTGAGTTGAGAAAAAGGAATTAAACTCGTATAATGTGTTTTAAGCTAATGTGGCAACATTATTATTTTTACATTGCAATTCTATGATGTTTGAGAAAATTCTCAGACAAATATTTGTTATATAACATTTTCCATACTCGTCAAAAATGGACATCAATTTACTATGTGACTGATGGAATCAATTCTAATTAATGGAGCAATCCTGCCATCTAGTGGACACTTATTTAAGTGAAAGAAAACTGAGCCTGTGCACCTCAGTCCACATTAACCAGTCAAAAATATTTAAGCATTAAATGAACCATTCATTCAGATTTATTTTAATGTGTAGTTCATTTTATCATT
Organism: Triplophysa yarkandensis; assembly: GCA_033220385.1. Taxonomy (NCBI): domain Eukaryota; kingdom Metazoa; phylum Chordata; class Actinopteri; order Cypriniformes; family Nemacheilidae; genus Triplophysa; species Triplophysa yarkandensis. Next base: position 6,270,403 of record CM065669.1, on the reverse strand, counting down.
GTTAACCAAATGAGGAAATACCTTAAAACAACAGTACACCATTAAATAAAAAGTGTGTACACAATCTCTTGCTGTCTTTGTTTGGTTGAGCACAGAGAAAGATATTTGTAAGAATGCCTGTTACCCAACAGCTCTATGAAACCATGGACTGATATTTTAAGACAAACGACAATGCTAGTAAAAATGGACTGGAAGTTTTTACTGTCAAAATAATTTGCTCAGTGTTAATCAAAATATCTGAATATTATATTATATTATATTATATTACATTACATTACATTACATTACATTACATTTCATTGCATTACATAACATTACATTACATGATATTACATTATATTACATTATATTATATTATATTATATTATATTATATTATATTATATTATATTATATTATATTACATTACATTACATTACATTACATTATATTACATTATATTATATTATATTATATTACATTACATTACATTACATTACATAACATTACATTTCATTGCATTACATTACATTATATTACATTATATTATATTACATTACATTACATTATATTATATTATATTATATTATATTATATTACATTACATTACATTACATTACATTATATTATATTACGTTACATTACATTACATTATATTACATTACGTTACATTACATTACATTATATTATATTATATTACATTACATTACATTACATTATATTATATTACGTTACATTACATTACATTATATTACATTACGTTACATTACATTACATTATATTATATTACATAACATTACATTACATTACATTACATTATATTATATTATATTATATTATATTATATTATAAATATAGTGTAAATGCCCCTCTTGTATGTATAATTTGACGTTTCATTGAAAAGCTGAGACATGACACACAATGTTAATGATTTGTTATATTTTTTGTTGGAATACAAATGTATGCATAAAACATAATACATTAAAACATATGCTCGTATATAACGTGTCTAAATGTTCTGTTTCCCACAGAACCAGTCCGAATGTGTAAAATCAGATTTTTTTTATTTAAAAAAGCATATATTTTCTTCTTTATTTTTTTTAAAAACTCGTATTTTTTATGAACATATATAATAATTTTAAAGGACTTTGTATGATTTTAAATTCACAAATGTTTTCCCGCTCATTTTTGTTTGAATCAGCCGAAAGACGTTGACGCACATTCTGGTCACGTGCCAGGACTCCGATCGCGCCTGCGCCAGAGAAACAAGATGGCGGAGAGTGCGGAATTGAAGGTAAAGTGCAGCCCGCAAATTACTTCTGATTTACCCTTCATTCGTGCTGTTCGTGACCACTCCGGCGGCCCGATGCCGTCTCCTGGTTCTTTTTAGTCCGCTCGAGGTGTCTTATTTGATCTCAAAGCTGTTTAAATGCAGTTTGTGTGCTTTAAAACCAGTACTGTTATTGTTGTGATAGAGCCAGCTAGCATCCAGCTAACTCGCACATCTGTGCTCCTGCTCGAGAGAGAGGATCTCTACTGAAGATGAGCGTGGATGTAATACAGATTTGTCGTTTTATAGCATTTAAATATGAGTTATTATATGTTTATAACCGTTAGATGAGTCTGCTGGTGGTGTACAGTATGTGGGTGGTGCGTAGGCTGGAGATTCGATGCTTTGACAGTCAAGATCACAGATGTTCTGCTACTAACAGTTATACAACATACTAGTATATAAACCATACATTATACTGTTCTGTTTTTCTTATTAATATACAATAGTTTTCTCTTGGAACATAGAATTATGGGCATATCTTTGGTTCTGGTGTAGTCTAAGTTTGGAAACACATTGAATGTTTTGGGCCTGCTTCATTGAGTCTCCTTGTAAATTTAAGAGAATTATTAAAGATTGTAATGGACATTTACATTCAAGGTTAATATGTCCTTAAAATCAGTTTGTTTGTTTATTAGGTGCTGTTTACAAAGTGATAAATGCTTACTGTCCTTATGTTGTGGTAACCAATACACTTATAGAACCAAACTGATACCAGTTGTACTTTATTGGGACAGAATAAGCTTGATTGTTCTTTGGATGTTGTGATTTCTGACTGTGTTAAATAGACAATACTGTTTTGCTTTAGGATTGTTCGGACACTTTTCCAGGTTCCCACACTTGCTGTGGTTGTGTCACAGATTGACATCAGAACTATGGGCTTAGTCGGTTAGGAGATTGTGATCTGACTGTAAGTTACAATAAAACAGGCCTGATAACATAGCACCAAAGTACAAGATGTGCTTTTCTTCATTTGCACTGACGGCTTTATTTGGGCATGACACGGTGTATCGTGTTACTTTGCTTAGTAATAAAACCTAGAATCTTTCTGAGAGCGAAACAGGGGGATCAGAAGCACTCGGTTTGAATTGTCAATGTTGTGTATTTGTTACAATCAGAATATTTTAGGGACAGTACAACTTTGTAGTTTTAGATACAACTTGAGTTTGTTTGAATAATAGTTGAATATGTCGCACAAACAAGAAGGCACATTTTGACAACAGTCTGTAATTTTATTTGATCACTTATGACTTATTGTTGTTTGTCACTCTTGTTTACAACAAAATCACCATTAATAAAGATATTAAATGTATTTTTTATCATTTGTTTTTCATGTAGAAAGATTGTTGTATGTATTTTTCAGAATAACATCCTCTCTAAGCAGTGCTTCCTGTTATGTATATTTAGACTCTGTCTCTCATAAGTGTGTCAAGGCTTACGATAAGCATGCTTGATGGAACCAAATTAACTGAATCGGTAACCACATTGTGTTTTTCAAGCAGTTATACGAATAGTGCTTTGAGGTTGTAAATGTTCTGTTTAGGGGAAACAGGGGGACGTTCTTGTAACCAGTTTTTACTTGAGAGATCAGAATCAGGCTGTCGTTTTTTGAGTCTTATGGTCAACATGATGATATTAAAATTGACCCACATTTTTCCACCCAATAAAATAAAAGGTCATCAAGTATTTTTTATTCATTCTGTTGTAGTCAAAAATATATTGAAAATTCTATTCAAGGTGGAGTTTGAATAAATCTGATTACACACACCAGAACAGTGTGTAAACCAAAGTGTATTTTTTTAACATACATTTACATTTAGTCATTAAGATTATGCATTTATTCAAAGCAACTTACAAGTGAGGTTCGCAAAAGAAGCATTTAGAACATAACAAGACATACTTAAGTGAAATATTTACTAGTCCTTGTTAGGTAAAACACAACATATGAACTAAGTGCAGTCAATAAAAGGTTATTTGTTTATTTTTTTATAGAAAGATGTCTGGAAAGAGGTTTTTAAGTGGGTCAGGTTTAGAATGAAAAGATGAGTTTTATTTGGTTTTTAAAGATGGAAACGAAGTCTGACAAATGTGTTGTAACGGGAAGATCATTCCACCATTGTGGAACTGATCCAGAAAATGTGCGTGAGAGTGATTTGTTGCCATTTTGGGATGGCATCAACAGACGTCGCTCATTAGCCGAGCACAGGGATCTGGAGGGCACATTTGTATCTTCGAATGAATGAAGGAAGGAAGGGAGGGTGCTGAACCAGTGTTGGTCTTGAAGGCTATGGGCAAAGCTTTGAACTCGATGCAGTCGGCTGTAGGTAACCAGCCAATGTAACGTAACGTAGTGTAATGGGGTTTTTTTGGTTTACAGATGCAAACTGATATCTGTAGTGTAATGTAGATTTTTCTTATTATTAAATAGATGGTTCAGCTAAAAATGAAAATTCTGTGGTCATTTACTCCAATCATTTTCAAGCTTGCTTTCTTCAACAAAAGAAGATATTCTGAAGAAAGTTCTTATTTGGCACCAATTCACTTCTCATTGCTTTTGTATGAATTAAAATAGAAGTGAATTGGTGCCCATTACCAACATCAAGGTGAATAATTACTTCAAGCATTTTACATTTATAATGTCAGAATATTTTTATGTGCAGTTTAGTATAAATTAGTGGGGTATTGATGTAACATACTGAAAAATATTTTAGAGCCATGGTAAATGTTTTAAAATGTTGCATGTTTTTTTATTCTTTGGTTGAGCTAAGTATAGAAAGTATAGATGCCTCAAGTATGTGTTAATACTTCAGTGTTTTCCCTTATGTGTTCTTCCTGCTTGAAGAAGTTTTCTTGTAGTCTTTATCTTATCCTTTTTTTGTTTAATAAATTTTATCTGCGTTTCTCTTTTTTCCCCTTTGGACATGAATTTGCATCTATCGGCACAGTTGCATAGATGAATAGTATGGCAGTTTTGTTACTATGCCATTAAACAAAGTTTCCTTTATCTTAAATTTATTTTTATTTATTCACTTTTCTTATAAATGTTGACATTGTTGATCAATGGTTATGGTTCTGGTAAATGCTAGTAAATCCATTTTGTGAAGAGCTTACATGCAGAAGTGAAACTGTGGTGTAAACATTTTGCTTTTTTTTAAAATATATTTTTATGCTTTGATCATCAACAGTTTTTAGAGAGAATATTTTTTGAGAGATTGACAGTAGAATATAGCTCTGGTCATTTGTGAGGTTTGGGGTTAAGATCACATGAAGATGGTCCATTTCCTATTAATTTCATCCTTATTTATCTGCTGGCTAAAAAAATCCACTGCTTAAATATTTCACTAGTCCATACTTTTGAAACATGTTGGAGAAGATTTATCTAGTCTCATAGTCACCGCATATTAAACACAGTCCTGGTGGAACATGCTCAGTTAGGGGGGATGCAGTATTGATTTAGATCAAATATTCTAGGTTCATGGGTTCTTGTAAAACCACCAAAATTATTGGCCGCCTCTTGGTTTACATTGGAGGATGTTTCTCAGTGTAATGGTACAAGAGCGAGAATCTCTTCAGAAATAATGAGTAGCACTAGGGCTAGATGTTTGTGTTGAGGGGCCAGGCCGGTAAAATTAATAAAGAGTGTTTATATGAACTGTCCAGTTGGTACTTGGCAGTAAAATGAGGTGGGGACCCCAGTCTCTCTAAGGTTGAGAAATATGAGCCCATCTGTGATTCTTCTGTTGTTTCTGGAGTGCTGCTTTTGTTATAAAAGCTTGCATGCCCATGGCTCAGGTCAGATCTGCCCATCCCCCACTATCTTACCTTCTTCACCCTTGGATTTTAATAGAATCTAAATGCCAGGTACCACCAACATAACATACCCATAAGGAATGACTTTAGTCAAAGTCTGCAAAAATACCTTTGATCCCACATGTTATAGTGTTTGCCTTTGTGCGCACATAAACACACATTGGCCATATGAATTACAGGTCTGTCTTGCAGCAAAATTATGTACCAAGACAGTATAAACATACTAACCAAATATCTTAAGAAATCCAAAATCTCCCTCCTTAAAGGGATAGTTCGCCACAAAATGAAAACTTTGTGGTTATTTTAAACTTGTATGACTTACTGTCTTTTGCAGAACAAAAAAGATATTTCGAAGAATGTTTACTTTTTTTGTAAACCAATGCAAGTCAATGAGGACCAACAGTTTTATCTAACCAACATTTTTCAAAATATCTTCTTTTATTCTGCAGAAGAAAGTCAAACAAGTTTGAAATGTCAAGAGGGTGAGTAAATGATGACTGCATTTTTATTTTCTGGTGTACTATTCCATTAAAAATGTACATGATCTTTATTGCAAAATAACATGATTGTATTCACATGACTAGAGATTCATACTTTATAATGAACACTTTTCCTAGACTAAGCCTTAAGCAAGTTTAGTCCTGGTTGTCCCACATTGTGTACAAAGCCTATAAATATCTCGGCTAAACAGACTTAAAACTTATACAGTTTTGATTAGTTTACTTATGATTATTAAAACCTTTAAAAAGCTAATTGTGTATTTAATTCTAGCAAATCATATTTTTTTATCCTGTTTCCTGTCTTTGTAAAAACAGCAAATGGTGATGAGCCTTCGTGTCTCAGAGCTTCAGGTTCTTCTGGGATACGCGGGTCGCAACAAACATGGACGAAAGCACGAACTCTTGACCAAAGCGCTCCACTTGTTGAAAGCCGGCTGCAGCCCCGCTGTGCAAATGAAGATCAAGGAGCTCTACCGCCGCCGCTTCCCCACAAAGATGGTGTCCCCGACAGACCTCTCCCTCTCGGGTATACACGCCAGCTCCGGAGGGGCTCCTGCTGGTCTCCCCACCAGCCTGACCCACTTGGGGTTTGACGGGCACGGCTCACCCTCTCTACTTCCTGTCGCGCTCCTAGGGCCAAAGCATGAGCTGGGCCTGCCCCACATGCCCTCAGCCCTTCATCCAGTCCATCCAGACGTCAAGCTCCAGAGGCTACCATTCTACGATGTTCTCGATGAGCTAATCAAACCCACCAGTTTAGGTAAGTTGTAGTGAAGCCTCTCCCACATGGTTATAACAGTAATCTGACAAGAAGTCATTTATAGCTTTCAGATTGGTTTCTGGGTTTTAAAACCATGAACAGGGTTTATAGTGCCATGCTTTACCAGAGACAAAAACTCTATTTGTGAGAGTATCTTTATGAGCAAATTTTAAAAGCTTTCTCTTGTTAGTTCACCTAAAAACTCTGTAATCGTGTCCTCTCATTTCCCTTCATGTGATGTCAGACTTAAACCTACATGACTTCTGCAGAACACAAAATAATATTTTTTGAAGAAGGGTTGTAAGGGTAAATTGTTATTGCCCTTGCCTTGGTTTTTGTTTTGTCCCTACAATAGAAGTCAATTGGAACCAATGGTTTCCTAAAACCAGTCTTATTTTAAATATCTTATTTTGTGACCTTTAAAAGAAAGAAAATCATATAAGTTTGACATGACAAAATGGGAAGGAAATTATGACAGAATGTTTGATTTTTGGCTGAACTACCCTTTTAACTACTATTAAGTGTACTCTAGCCTTGAGATGTTTAGACCGCTTGTATCTGTTTTCCACTATATTAAGGTCCATTTATGATATTGAGATATTGTACAGTTTTTATTTAAAGGGATATAATTGCAACAGAGGGGTCCTATAGAACCAATGAACGCAAACATTCAGGCGGAATTCTTATATTTTCTCATTATGAATGTTGCATTTATTCCAAATGTATCAGGAGAGTCTTGGTTCTTAACTAGGGCTTAGCTCGTTTTAAAATGTGCTGGTAAAAGACCTTATTTCAGTGTGCTCCGTACATGCAGGGTAAGGCATGCTTTAACAAAAATGGATTTTGAAGCACACTTTAACATATACGACTTCAATAATACAACAAAAAACACTTTACAGACTTTTAGTAACTTTTTTATTTAATTGTTACAGTTAATAGAGCCACAAGTATTGGCAGGTCTTAATGGATCTTTTGTCTCACCGCCATCCTTTTTTTTTTTTAACTCTTCCCCTCACGTGGAATAGATCTACAGCCTCACATGACCGCTCAAGTGGTCTCTCTGAAAAAAGTGATTTCAGTCTCAAGTCTCTTTTATCAATGTGTGTACAGTGTGTTGGATCTGCAAAGTTGCAAATAGATCTTCCAGCTTTCTCCTCGCTAATGAAAGTCCTGCTTTATTTAAGAAGATTGGATTATGTAACCCTGGCTTATTTTTAACTCTCATGAAGTCTGGCTTTGAACTTGACTCCACAAGGGTTTGATGTGGATCCGGAGAAAAAAACACTAGCAATCCACTTTCTTAAATGTTTCTTTGTGATGGTTATCTTTCCTCACTGTTGAATTATCACAATACTCTTAATATATACTTTTCAGTGTAGTAAGGTGGACAAGCACTAGACAGTGAATACGAAATTAATTTATATTATATTTTATTAATTTATAAAATTAATATTTTATTTCATTGCATGTGACATCAGTGATGCTCTATTTCTTCCATGACTATGTTTTCTTTCTTTTCATTTTCCAGCTTCAGACAGCAGTCAGAGATTTCAGGAAACGTGTTTTGCATTTGCGCTCACGCCTCAACAAGTTCAACAGATCAGCAGTTCAATGTAAGTGCAGAGGAGGGATATTAAATAACATTGTTTGACAGGCTAACATGCTTCAAGTGTTTGCAATGTCTTAACTAAGTTTAAGCTCGGAATAAATAAGTAACCTTAACCAACATCATACTATAAATCTTCTCAATTGTAAACACGCACTAGACAGTTGATCTTGTACAGAAGACACTACCTCTTATCAAATCATCCTGAAGAATGTGTGGTATGCGTCTCTCCTATTGCTGTATTAAACATTCCTGTTCTCCCACCCACTGTCTCACAGGGACATGTCTGGGACCAAATGTGACTTCACCGTGCAAGTACAACTAAGGTATGAGAGGCCAATTATTTCCTCAAAAGAAGTCATTGAAAACTGTTCAAGTTGTAAAAATAGAGATATTTATCTTAATCAAAAAGTGTCTTTTCAACTTTGTGCAAGAATTTTGTTATTGTCTTAGATTATATATTATTCTTTAAAAAGAGATTTTGGAGACAGTGCATGTCATTGAATACTGCGTATTTGATCTGTGTCTTGTTTTTAAATGTAGATGCTGAAGATAAAATACCTTTATCTTCAGAGCTTTCTTTTGTCTGGCTTTCTGAGAGAGTTTTGGAAGTCGTTCCCACACATTCCTAACGGAATCTCAATGCATATTTCTTAGGTTTTGCTTATCTGAAACAAGTTGTCCTCAGGAAGACCATTTCCCACCCAACCTTTGTGTTAAAGTGAATGGAAAACCCTGTAACCTCCCTGTGAGTCTGGCTTCATATTCACACACATATCAGCAAGTTTATTTAATTCTACAGGCAAAAGCTAAGGGTCTTACACAAGTCCTAATTTTTCAACTTGGATTTTATCGAATGTCTTCAGGGTTATCTTCCTCCAACCAAAAATGGAGTGGAGCCAAAGCGACCGAGCAGACCCATTAACATTACCTCCCTGGTTAGGTTGTCTACAACAGTTCCCAACACCATTGTTGTGTCATGGACGTCAGAGATCGGACGGGTAAAAAAACATTTAGCTGTAAACCTGAAATATTACTGGGCACTTTGAGGGGTTCTAATAAACGCTTTGTTTATCAAACAGAGTTACTCCATGGCAGTGTACCTGGTCCGACAGCAGTCCTCCTCCGTTTTGCTACAGAGACTACGGTCGAAAGGCATCCGAAACCCAGACCACTCTAGAGCCCTCAGTATGTTAACTTTGTACCTATAACAGATACATGATGTTTGCACCTTTCAATAACTGAATGTATTTTATCTGTATTTGAACTGCTGATTTTCCATGTGTAGTTATGAAAGACGTTTACCATTATAGAATAGTGCAAATAGCAGTAAGGCTTGGCATGGAAACTTTTAAGGGATGATTATTATATGTACACTACTGGTCAAAACTTTTGTAGCTCTTGAATCAAATTCGTCTCATTATTTCAAAAAGCTTTTCAACTGAAGGCGTTATGTCTAAATGTCTGAAATTAATTTAATAGGAAAAAATATAATGCATGTTGTTTTCATGACAACATTTTATTTAATAAAAAACTGTCTTTTAAATGGATGACTTTGGCTGAATAATAAAGCAAGAAGAACAAATAAAAGAGCAGGAATAGACCTTAGAAAGCTGCTTGATAACATGACAAGAAAACAGTTTTGCTAATTAAATTAAAAGGTAACTACACTGATGATTGTCAAATATAAGATGTTTTATTTATTTTTCTTGTAACTTAATTCCCAAAGTGCCATTTGTATGATGAGTTTATTATTATTCTAAAACTTTGGAATAAAATAAATTCATAAGTGAGCAAGTGTCCCAGAACTTTTGACCCGTAGTGTAATACACTTTGTCATATTCAAATATGTCATATATATATATATGTATATATATATATATATGACATATTTGAATATGACAAAGTGTATTACACTACGGGTCAAAAGTATATATATATATGTCTTTAACGGAGTGAAGTGATTTATAGTCCTTAAAACAGCATGTTATTGGCTTTTTCTTCAGTTAAAGAGAAGCTCACCGCCGACCCTGACAGTGAGATCGCCACCACCAGTCTGCGAGTGTCCCTGCTCTGTCCGGTTTGTAATGGATCCTTAATTTCTGAATAAAGACACTGTTATGTGCACAGGGCTTCTTTTACTTTTTTTCTCTACAGTAGGTGCATTATTGATTTTGTAAAGTTGTCAAAGTCTTTTTGTTGTTGAAGCCAGAGAACTTGGAAGAGTCTTGTTTTTTATAGCATAATTCAGATGTCATCCAGTTTGCTCTCAATAATAATTAAAGCATGCTTACATGAATTTCTCAATTGACAGCTTGGAAAAATGCGTCTGACAATTCCCTGCCGATGTCTCACCTGCTCGCACTTGCAGTGCTTTGACGCTACGCTCTATATCCAAATGAATGAAAAGAAACCCACATGGGTGTGTCCAGTCTGCGACAAGAAGGCCCCATATGAACACCTTATAATTGATGGGTCAGTATTGATGTAAACTTTAACATTTCTCATCCTGTATTTCCTATGTTTGACCCCAGCTGTAAGTTTATCTTTGCTTGTTGCTTGTACATTTGAAATTAAATGTCTATGCCTATACATTTCATAACTCAAGGATATAATTATTTTAGGTTGTTTATGGAGATTCTGAGCAATTGTGTGGATTGTGATGAGATTCAGTTTAAGGAAGATGGTAGCTGGGCTCCTATGAGATCGAAGAAGGTGGTTCAGGAGGTGTCAGCCTCATCAAACGGCGTTGATGGTATATGCACAAAAATTTTTATTACAACATATTTGATATTTTATTCATTGTAGTTTGGTTTAAATATTAAATTTATCTCATAACTATTTCGTTTAGACTCATGTCGATCGGTTCTGTCAGACCAGAGAAATAGTTCGTCCCATGGCAGCAGTAAGAAAGTGGAGGTTATTGATCTGACACTGGACAGCTCCTCCTCCTCAGATGATGATGATGATAATGAAGAGCCTCCCCCTAAAAGAGCTTGCCCATCTTTATCACCCACATCTCCACCTGTTAACAAAGGGTGAGGATTTATATTCTAAATATGTTTGTGTAAACATGACGGTGGAACCGGTTTGTTGTAACATTTCTTTTCGGACCAGTGAAATGTTTGGGAACGTAGATCTCTATGTCATACTTGAAAACACTTACATCATTGCATTAGTTGTTTTTTATTATTTTATTCAATTGAAAGGCCTGTTTGTACACAGTGTAGTTTCATTACATTACCATAGGTCATGGTCATTAAAGTTTGGAAAACTAACTGCAATGATTTGAAGTTATACTCCATCCAAAAAATTTAATTCTGTCATAAATTACTTAAACTCAAGTTGTTCCAAGCCTTTATAAATGTATTTGTTTAAATAAAAAACTGTTTACTTTTTTTAATCTTTCTAAATATATGCTTTTGTGTTCAACAGAAAATAAAACTACAATCATTTTTTCCACTATTGTATACAATGGTGCCCCAAAAATCTCAGCTGCTAACACTCTTTTTTAAATCTTCTTATATTTCTAATGTTTTTTCTGCAGCGTGTTAAATCTACATCATCAGACGTCACCACTGGCACGTGCTCCAAGCATGCCAGCAGTGGAAACAAACTACATCCCTCCTCCTCCCCCTCTCATCCAGGATTACCGTCACTATTACCACACCAGTGACCTTCCAGGTATGGGATTAACATGCCCTGTTTTCGATCTAAAGAGTTGACCATCTAATGCTCTTATTTTATTGCTGAAGTGTTTACTAACAATTTTTTCTACATTTACAGATCTGAACTTCTTCTCATTTTTACAAGGTGACAATCACCAGGTAAATTCACTCTGTGATTTAGCTCCAATGAAAACTAGGGGGCAGTATTCCACATAAAAACATTAAGAGCAGCTCTTATAAGCAGATGTTCTTCATCTTTTTCTACAGCATTATAACATGGTCATGGCTGCTGCAGCCGCTGCCTCGGCCTCCGCCTCGGCATCAGAAGATCACGAGCTACTGCTAAACCGTTTCATGCCCTACAGTTCATCTCAACTGTTCCTGGAGCAGTCCGGGACACCGGCGAGCAGCTCATTAGGACCTGCCAACGGCAGCGGGGGCAGCAGCAGTGGGAGCAGCAGCAGTCTGGTGTCCTCCAGCAGCCTCAGAGACAGCCACCCTCACAGTAACGCCTCCCGTTCACGCTCAGACGCCGCCACCTCTGTCATATACGGCTCCATCCCCGATGTCATTTCACTTGACTGACCACATGAGAGCGCATCTCATACAGACTAGCCTTTATCATGAACAGCAGGAGGGTGATGTGACTTGTGCACTCATGATTTAGACATAAATGAGGTGGAAGGAGGAAGAAAAGAGAACAAAGACTTTTGTAAAGAGAAGAATACAATTGCTGTGTACAGAGAAGAAAAATCTATTTTCAGTTTTACTTTTGTATATAAACAATAGGACGCTGCCTACTCAGTGAGTGACTTCAGTTGGTATTTCCGTCAGGGATACTGAAGGTGTTTTTCACTGCTCTGTGTGTTGTTTCTGGATTATCTTATTCTGTACCTTTTATACTTTTTGCTATTTCACCACAAATGATTATTTCAGTCACAGTAATGAAAAGGCAGTCAGTATCACTTTCTTCTGTTAAGTCATGAAACTAGCCCTCATCCATCGTTTTGAACAATGAGGGAACATCATTATTTAATGCCATTATCCTGTGCAGGTAATTTATTATTGCTTTTAAGTTATGTAGGATGTATGCTGTACAGAAGCATTCCCTTACGCCAATACAGAATCTAGCCACGACATGCTTGGAAGTTGGAGGTCATGTCTTATTCCAGTTGCACGTTGTCTCTCGCTCGCTACCAGAAGTGTGTAAGACATGTATTTATGTTTTAAGTATGCATTGCTCAGCTCTTTTAGTTTTACGTTAAGGTTAACCTTGTAGAATGGTTTTCATAATTTGACTTTTTGTCTGTTGGAAAAAATATAAGGCACTATTGCATACCTCATCATGGTCAGATGGTTCCAGATTTGAGAGTAAAATTATCAGATTTAGCTTGGTATAGAGAAAAATACTTTCTGTTATGTTTATGGACTTTATACAGACCTTTTATTTCATAGAAAGCATACAGCTGTCTAAAGTTAAAATTGCAAAATAACTGTGTATGTCATGGATACCAATGGATTTTAATACTTAGATCTTGAAAGCACTATTGTTTATCTTAAAGAGTTGAATTGGATAGAAATACACAGGTTTTCACAAGCTGAAATCCTTTGTTCAAGTTTTGGCCGCATACATTGCCATGATCTGTTTTTATTCTTTATAGAACATAGTGTCATATTTCTCAAGGTCTGTCTAATTTGGATTTTAAGTAATATTGGTTTCCTGTCAAAACCTTAGTGTGCTGCAAGTAAGATTAGAGCCAACCGTGATCTGTAACATCATACAGGCATTATCTTGACCCCCCTCTGATTAACCTAATCGGTTTTCAAAGTGCGTTCGGCCGGGTGACCTTATTGCAACATCCGTGCTGTCTGTTTTTTCACTGTATAGAACTGAATTTATTTATTGTATCTATTATATTTTTACTATTTGTTTGATCAGGCATTACTGTCATGCGTTTATTTCACAATTATTATTTTCTGAGCTCTTAACACATGCTTTGCATTGTTCAAGTATTTAACTGTGTCCCTGTTTCTCATTCTCTCAAATTTGTACTATGTGAGACACCTGAGGCATTAATTCTACCATCTTAATTGCTGTGTCAGATTCAACATTTGTTTAAATTAAACCATTTAAAGGAGAAAATCTAGACGAGTGTGTGTATCCCCTGGATCTGTTTTGATGTCACCTTGTTGAGGCATTGGATACGAATAGTTAAGCAATTATCTTTCTCCATTAAAAGGGGTTGTAGAACACTGTCTAATGTTCGGTGTTGAAGAGAGTTAGCAAATACTTTGATTATAGCCAGTGCACAAAAAGCCCACTTGCCTTCCCTTATGAGTGTTTGCAAGTGATTTTGTCTTTGAGATCAAATGTTAAATTGAGTTTCAAATTAACCCCAGCGTGTTTCATTGATATCTTATTGAGTTGGCCACTATTCTTAATCTTCATTCTGCAATTCTTGCACTGAAACCATAAATCTCACGACCCCTTGAAGCACCATGACTTTTGTTTTTTGAAGTATACCACTTGACAATTTTAGTTGTACCAAAAGCTGGCAAGTACGAACTCTCTGCCTTAAGTTCTTTTACTGTATATGGTACGCTATGAGATAAACCATTATGTACAGTAAACCAGTACCAGTTTGTATAAAATATTATATGAATTATTTATTATTTCAATTGGAATACATTGTTTACCTAATGAATGTTACTTGTTTATGTAGAGCGCGGTTTAGCTGTAATAAAACAAATACATTCAATCTTCTTTATGTGTATCTGTATTTAGTATTGGATTTATGTTTCTACATCCACTGCATTATAAACCAGCATTGATGTGAGAAGATATCTTACCATTAGATGTCACTGGAGACGTGGATGCAAGGCTTTACAGTTAAAAATGTATGAGTGACCCTAGGCTGTTAGACTTGTCAAAGTCTCCAGCCAATGTTTGCCTTACATGGGTGGGTTATACCAAAGCACATGTTCTAAATACAAGAGCTTCCCTGGATGTTAGGGTCCATGAACTATTGAATACTTCATTATGGGTGACAATGACACCTTGGAAATCTGGAGGACATTGATGTCACCGCAGACAGGAACCCCATCCTTAGAATCATCATCTCTTGTTTATGTAATAGGTTTAATAGGAAATTGTTTGTGCATTTCATCATGAGAGTCAACGATGGCAAACAGTCTTCCTTCATTAATTTCTTAATTGTTAACCTGGCCATTAAAGGCCTTCAGTTTGCTTTGACTTTGCCTTTCTTGGCAGTGGATACTGCTGGCTTTTTATCACATGGAGAAAATATTGGTGGCTTTTGTTCTACCCATGTTGGTTCTTTCTGTGTCCTATGTGATGCTTTTGAGGTTTGACCAGAATCCATTCTGAGCGCAGATTTACCCAATCCATCACAGTTGTGGTGCTGTCGTTCTTTCTGTGCTTATATTATATTTTGGGGTGTGCTGGTCAAACTGAACATCATTTACTTGGATGAAGCTTAATATATTGTTCATACATGTGTGTTTCCTATGAGTGTTTGTTTGGCCTATAGCAATAGTTACCTTACCTACATCCGGTTATTTATTGTCTGATATGAAGGGCTTTGAGAAGGGAACTTAAACAATATTTGTCAAATATTACCCCTTCGTTTTTTATGAGGTTTGATGTTAGGAACTCTAGTGAAAATGCATAAAAGTATTTAAAAATAATTTTTACAAATAATTTTTAAATACCAACATTTAATTATAACGATGTCTTTATTCAGAAAATATGTCCTTTATCAGTTATGACTTATAGTCTATATTGTATATTGTATGTTGTTATTCATTTAAAAACAAAACGAACACTTTTGGATAATTTTGTTTATTTATAGTATTGCTGTGCTTATCCACGCAGTGATTGGACAGATCATTGTTTAAAATTAGGTCTGCTTAATTATTTTTCACTATTAATTGCTTGCATAAAAATTGTCAGACTCGGTCTCTATCTTTAAAAAACACCTAAAAACTCATCTTTTCCGGCTACACCTAAATCACTAACTCACTTCTTTTCTAACTACTCACTCTATCAAAAAATTTTTTTTTATATATATACTTTTTGTAACTTCGCTCTCTGTGTAACTCGGTAGCATTGTTGTAGCACTTGTTCACCTATTGTTGTATCGGCTATTTACTGCTTCATTGTCTCCTCGACTATTGTAAGTCGCTTTGGATAAAAGCGTCTGCTAAATTACAAAATGTAAATGTAAATGTAAAAAAGTTTGTGTTTGCATTATATATGTCATTGAAATTAGCATAGTGATTTTGTTTTAATAAGCACATACACATACATGTATATATACATTGCCAAAAGTATATGCTATTCCTAATCCATAGGGTTCAATATGACTTCTATCCTTTATAACAGCTTTAACTCTTCTGGGAAGGATGTCCACAAGGTTTAAGAGTGTGTTCATGGGAATTTTTGACCAGTCTTCCAGAAGAGCATTTGTGAGGTCACACACTGATGTTGGATGAGAAGGCCTGACTCTCCGTCTCCGCTCTTATTCATCCCAAAGGATTGATATCAGGACTCTGTACAGGCCAGTCAAGTTCATCCACACCAGACTCTGTCATCCATGTCTTTATGGATCTTGCTTTGTGCACCGATGTCATGTTGGGAGAGGAAGGGCTCAGCTCCAAACTGTTCCCACAAAGTTGTGATCATGGATCATTGTCCTTGGTGTGCTGAAGCATCCAGAGGGAGAGGGATTCTTTGGATGGGTAAGTGAATACTTTATAATATGTAGTCTATATTAAGAAAGACAATTACATGTATTAATTTAGATTTAACAATCATTTAAAGAATTAAAACATTTTCACTTTTGCGTTTGTGGGTGCGAGCGGGTGTTTGTGTGTGTGTGTGTGTGTGTGTGTGTGTGCGTGCGTGCGTGCGTGCGTGTGCTCAATATTGTCTGTGCATGTGCGTGCCTGCATGTGCGTGTTCACTATTGTGTGTGTGTGTGTGTGTGTGTGTGTGTGTGTGTGTCTGTCTGTGCGTGCGCTTACGTGCAGGTGTTCAATGTTATGTGTGTTAACTGCTGTGTGTGTGTGTGTGTGTGTGTGTGTGTGTGTGTGTGTGTGTGTGTTCACAGTTATGTGTGTGTTAACTGATATGTGTGCGCGTGCACGCTCACTGTTATGCCTGTTTGACACCGTTCTACTACCTCATCAGTCAGTTTAAGAAAATAACTGCTCTTTCACTTGTCACTTTGTTACTTTAATCAATCTGGTATAAGCTATTTATTGCACTAAAACTCTTTTTTATCTCACTGTTTGTTCACTGGTTTGCACTCTCTCTGACATGTGCCTTGTGCTGCTTTTTATTTAACCTTTTTTTTTTTTTTACTTTTTCTATTATGTCTTTTCTTCACATTCCCTTATTGTATATTTGTATAGTTTTTATCTTATTTACTGTTAGTGTTATCTGTATGCACCGGGGACTGAGAGTAACGCAATTTCGATTCTCTGACAATAAAAGTGAATTGAATTGAGATTGTATGTACTGTACATGTGGAATTAACAATAAAGCAGACTTGAACTTGTTTGTATTAACTGCTTTGTGTGTGTGTGTGTGTGTGTGTGTGTGTGTGTGTGTGTTAACTGCTGTGTGTGTTTGTGTGCGCGCGCGTTCACTATTTTGTGTGTGTTAACTGCTGTGTGTATGTGTGTGCGTTCACTATTGTGTGTGTGTATGTGTGTGTGTGTGTGTGTGTTTGCGCGTGTGTGCGTTCACTATTGTGTGTGTGTGTGTGTGTTAACTGCTGTGTTTGTTTGTGTGCGCGCGCGCGTTCACTATTGTGTGTGTTTGTATTTGTGTGTATGTTTTGTTTGTTTGTGTGTGCACGCGCGTTCACTATTATGTTTGTGTGTGTGTTAACTGCTATGTGTGTGTGTGTGTGTGCGCGTGTTCACTATTATGTGCGCGCGCTTGTGCGTTCACTATTGTGTGTGTGAGTGTGTATTAACTGCTGTGTGTGTGTGTTTGTGTGTGCGCGTGCGAGCCCGCGTTCACTATCATGTCTGTTTGTGTGTGTGTGTGTTTATGTCTGTGCGCGTGCGTGCTGGTGCTCGCGTTCACTAGTGTGTGTGTTAACAGCTTTGTGTGCGTGCGTGCTCTTTTCTATAAATAACTGACAGAAGTAAATAATAACTTGTATCTTCACACACGCGTGTAAATAAAGATGCCCGTGGAGTGTGAGCATAAGTCCGCGTGTCTCCGTCAGCGCTGAGTGTTTATTATGACCTGACAGGGGCGCCAAAAAACTTCCCGCCAGTAGAAACGCAGCGCGGCGCCTTCACCCTGCGTGAATGAACCCGGAGCTGGCGATGCCTGGATTTCATTTTCCAGCTGTTTTTATTGTTTAATCTGTGAATGGCGCCTAAACAGGACCCGAAACCTAAATTTCAAGAAGGTAAGACCCGTCGCCGGAAGCTGCGCGTCCCGAAAGCCCGACATGAGCTCGGCGTTCTGCACGAGCTGTGCCAGTGGACCCGGGCGCTGCCTCCTCCGCACAATGGCGGCTCTACATGATGCTATACGTGTGCACACAGACATCTTGCCGCGAAGTGCAACACGCTCACACCGCACAACGTGCTTGTGTGGCACGAGAATGCGTTTATGGTTGCCTGCGTGCACTTCCGGTCGCACACGCACCTTCGCTAACGCTAGCAGCAGGATGAAACAAAACATTAGCATTGTAGCACGTTAGCTGAGCAGGCCTTGTTTACAGAAAGCACACAGAACGTGGAGGAAGTTCTTCATGATCGATGTCTCTGAGAATGTGCCATGCTGTTGTGTTTATTGATGTCCTTCTTTAGGCTAAAGAGAGGATTTAATGCATTTATACACATTGATAAATGCAGGTGGTACTGTATTAGCTGTCTGACAACTACACATAATGCATTAGAGTCATGTGTTTACTTGGCTCATGAAGGGTGTTTTGTGTGTTTAACAGGGTTGTGCATCATGCATCATCACAGAGTTTATGTTAATGAGTAATTGTGCATTTAAGAAGTTTAAAAACTGTATAACACTGACCATCATTACACTGTTAATAAGTCTGATCTATTACAGGTGAACGAGTGCTGTGCTTTCATGGGCCATTGCTGTACGAAGCTAAGGTATCTGGACCATTCTGTTCATGTCTTCATGTATTATGTATCCATCAGGGCCTTCAAAAGCCTCTTTGGTAACAACAGGAAGAGAGATTTCTTCTTCAAGTGGAAATGGGGCTGTGTAGATTTTTTGTCGGGCTTTTAAAGCATGTTCTGTGGAAGCACTTCAATATGGCACTGCAGCCCTTCATCGACATCTTCTTTTTGTTTGGTTGTAGTTTCGGGATTGTGTTTTCACACACGCTTGTTAAAAGGGTGTGCTTGTACTTTTTTCTTGTTTCCTGGTTGTGGTGCCACAAGTGCAGTGTTCTCGTTCTAGACGTCAGTCAGTGATTTAAATCACTTTTTGCTGTTTGTCGTGACTTGTCCCTCTGTTTTTAAATGCTGTGTTTCTTTTTGCAGTGTGTAAAAATTAACATTAAGGATAAACAAGTGAAATACTTCATTCATTACAGCGGATGGAATAAAAAGTAAGTGTGTGTGCATTCAACGTGTGTACAGGTTTGCATTTCAAATAATGCGCAGAAAAAGTTTGTACGTTAGTGCTCTAAATGTCTTTTCGATGTGTTTCTAGCTGGGACGAATGGGTTCCTGAAAGCCGTGTGCTCAAATATGTGGACAGTAACCTGCAGAAACAGAAAGAGCTTCAGAAGGCAAACCAGTGAGTGTGTGCTTGGACTACAGTAAAAGAATTAAATAAAGTGGAATAAAAACACTTATTTATACCATTATTTATATACCGGGGTTGTGAAATTAATTTCCGACAATAAGGAAAATATATTACGTTAAACTGTTATTGTGCCACATTCAATTTTGCATTTCTTTTCATAATTGTTTTGAGTCTGTGTTCATATTCAATTTTTTACATTTATTTTTGTTGGTAAATTTTACACCGGGTACTTATTTATCAATCATTTATCTATTTACAAACTTGAAATAAGTAAACTTGTTAAATAATGATGATAATCATGATTATAATTTTTGTCGTAATCGAGCTTCCCTATTCAAAAGTCACTTGTAACTTAACCCCTATCACAAAATTTCCTCAAAGAAATGCAAGAAGAAATTTGACAGGGTTGAATTTTGAATGCTCCCTTTAATGCTGCCCTTTGAATCGGACAAAAAGATTCAGATAAAAAAAACTGGAAACATTAAAACTTAAGACTCTTACTTTATGTGAAATTTGTAGTGTTGCCTCAATGTTATAAACATATAGTTATGTTTCTTTCCATTGTAATGAATGCAAACCTTTTTTCAGAGACCATTATGTTGAGGGAAGGATGAGGGGTGTCGCACCAAGCAAGAAGATCGCTGCTGTGCAGCAAAAAAATGTAGATTTGTAAGTGGTTTTTTGTTTGCTTTCACCAATTAAAGTGCCTTTAAATAAACTTTTATATTAATCTATCTGAAGTGCAAACTTATCTGTTTGTGTACTGGTTTATGTTTAAAGCTGATATTTCTGTTCTTTCACCAGAAAAACAAAAAAGAACAAGCAAAAGAGTAAGTTCCATTTCATGTGTGTATAGGCAAGAATTTTGAACAGTGTATTTGACAGTTTGATGCTCATCCGTTGGCGGTAAATTTAATGAAATGCAATTTGGTTTCGCTCAGCACCTGGAGCTGGAGAAGGCACCAGCACTGGAGATTTGCCTCACCCCCCTAGAAAGAAGAGGGCACGTGTTGACCCAACAGTGGAGAGTGTATGTCACCTCAGTACATGTTCACAATTGAATGTTTGCAATGTGCTTTGAAGTAAGGTATGAGTGAGGCTGTTATTGTGTACAGGAGGAGACCTTTATCAACAGAGTTGAAGTAAAGGTAAAAATTCCTGAAGAGTTAAAACCATGGCTGGTAGATGACTGGGACCTGATCACAAGACAGAAGCAGGTACAAACCTTCTCATGCAACTCTAACCTATATACTGCATGGCTCATCATATAGCACAGTTGCATCATAGTTCCACAAATGCAGCATGGAAGGAATGTTAAAGCAACAACTAAAGAAAGGAAAACGGGACAAAGGCTTGCTTTTTTTGGAGTATAACGTCCATTGAACTGGAAACAAATCTCCCAATGGAAATAAGCTATACTTATTATATTGAGTTGTAATAGTTATATTTCACTTCTTTTATCCCAAAATGATGTACTCCGATGTGCACAATTAACAGTACAGTAAATATGCAAATTTCTTTATTTTGTTTAGCTCTTCCACTTACCTGCAAAAAAAAATGTGGATTCTGTCCTGGAAGACTATGCAAATTACAAGAAGTCAAGAGGAAACTGTGATAACAAGTATGTTTGTATGCCATATCGAAACTCGTGATTTAATGATCCAGTTAATTGGAATAAGGCTTCCGATAAATTTTAATCATTCATTGTCAATGAACTCCTCATGAGTTTTTGACATGACATATTTAACCAAACTTGGGTCTTCACTCAGGGAATATGCCGTAAATGAGGTGGTCGCCGGAATCCGTGAGTACTTCAACGTCATGTTGGGCACACAGCTGCTTTACAAGTTTGAAAGGCCACAGTATGCAGAAATCTTGGCAAATCATCCAGACACTTCTATGTCTCAGATATACGGGGCGCCACACCTGTTGAGGCTTTTTGGTATGAACATTATTTCATTAGAATCTTTTTGTTTCAATTTTTACTTTGAAGATCTTTCAATAGATACAATGTTACTCTAGTGATGGTATTAATTTAAAGGTGGTCCTCATTTTATCCCCTGATCTCAATTTGATTGTTATACCAAAAAGATAATAATTTTGCCAATATTTTCATATTGACAAATTTATATGTGTATAATGTTGTCACACCTTTGTGAACTTCAGTGTTTCTGAAATATTATTGACAGTGAGAATTGGCGCAATGCTGGCCTACACACCATTGGATGAGAAGAGTCTAGCGCTGCTTCTCAGCTATTTGCAAGACTTTTTAAAGTAAGTTGACATTGTTTTAAAAGTTGTAATGCAACACAGATTGTAAGCATAATCCATTCAGCTCTGTGATAAGTTCTGTTTTTGTATTATTTTAAATGTAGGTATTTGGTGAAACATTCATCGTCTCTGTTTAACGCAAGTGACTATGAGGTTGCACCTCCAGAATACCACCGCAAAGCTGTCTGAAGGCAGAGCATGAGGATGTTCGGTGCTACGATCTCCCATTATTTTTAAAGATTATTTTATAAAAGCCCGTCAATGGTCTCTTGGAAGATCTTAGTACCCACAGCATCAGACATTACAACAGGCTCATCGTTTGGTTCGTCGGTACTCTGAGGGTCAAGTCTGGTGTTCCAGATAATCTGTCGAGATTCAGGATTCTCTGGAAAGCTGCTGGTCATTTTTCCCCAATTTTTTGTTATTGTAAATTTGATAACCAGGATCCGGTCATGTTAAAATGATGCATCATTTGTGTTTTGTTTTTTTAATATGTCTATCAATAAATTGTCCTTCACAGATGTGAATCTGCTGCATCGTTTGTGAAGCACATCTACTCCTGCCAGTAAACATGATAATGTAATTCATTTTATTCATACAATTAAATCTAGAACTTGGAGGGTTTCAGTTAGAATTAAGTTTTTTGATTGTATCACATCTCGATGTAAAAAGTAATGCTTTCTAGTTAAAGCAATCTAATGGTGTGTGGCCATGTAAAAGCAGACACTGTACTTTAATCATACTCTCAATGTTTAAAGTGTTTGATTAAAGGAATAATCTATGTTTCTCAGTTTATTGTTTCAATACTTTTGAATCGAAGATTTTGAAATTCTAACTTGACCAGTTTACAGTGTTATACTAGCATATGTTTTTCTATATACAGACAGTCCATCCGTAATAGATTACTTATTGTTTGCTTTGAGTCTTGTATGAAAGTATAGCTCAGCTTCAGATGAAGTAATGACAGTTTAAAACTAGTAAAACCGCTTTGAGGGGCAGAATGAATGTGGTCTTTCCAAAGAAATATCTGAAACAGGTTTGAGTGCTTGCATTGACAATTTCACTGTTGAATTCTTAACATTCTAACTATGACTGCAGGTTAATATCTTGGAAAATATTTCTTGTTTGTAACATCGCTCAGTTCATGTCAAGGAGTTCTTCCTAAATGTATAATTCTGAAATTTGTACCCATGCTATAGTCATGTCTATTCTGTATCATTTTCATCCGCAGAACACAAGAGAAGGTATTCAGTTATCCACTGTCCACCATTCACTGGCACTGGTTTTGTGTCGACACAATAGAAATGAATGGGTGCAACTGCTATTTGGTTACCAACTTTACTTCAAATGTACATTGTGTTCTGCAGAAGAAAGAAATAATATAGGTCCAAAGTGTAAATTTTGACAGAATTTTGTGCTTAAGTTTATATGTAATGAGAAATAAGTTAACATATTTGATTCATAAGATGTGAATATCCTATTAGTGGTAAAACTATTTGATTATTGTTACAAATGATTTTGCTGAATACAAACTTTATCTTTTATCTCAGATAACACAGTTACATCTATTATGCTACCAGTGATAATCAATTGCCAAATATATACTGTATTATTATCAAAAATTAATTGCCAAAGAAACTACATATTACAGAAATTATAAATTACTCTCAAATTATGCTTTATAAAAATTCATTTTTAATCATTTAACAAGACAAGTCTGAGTGGCATTTCTCAAAGATGGTTCCAAAACAAACATTTGTTGTCTAACTGGTTTTAAAGGCAGAGGATGTGGAATCCATCCCATAAATCATGTGAAACAGCTTTCCATGCTGACCCTTTATAGGATAACACTTCGAACGCGCCGATTGGATAAAATAAGTATCCTCGATTGCATGAGGCGCTGCGCAGAGCCGGCGCAAACTGGCATCAGAGTCTCGCGAGACTGCAACTCTTTTTACAGACTCTCGCGATAGTATGTTGTCATAGATTGATCGTGCTGCGCAGCGCCTCATGAATTTGAACACACTTAGAGTTGTCCTGCCCATTGGTTCACGAGTGCGTCAGGTCTCACTAGACTCTGAACTTTGCGATCGAGGGCAAACTTTCGCAGATTTGGACACCCGGACAAGTGCACCGGTTTACCCGAGGGAATTATGAAAAGTTTAAAACAGCGACTTAAGAAAAACGAGGTAAACATTAATGACACTTAATACAAGGTTTCGAATTGCTTTTCAGGACTTTGTTGAACCAAGCCCATGTCCTGAAAACTAGTTCTGGATCAGAAGAATGAGTCGTGGGTGGTCAATCTTGCTTGTTTTGTGTAAGGACTAATACGAATACATGTTATTCTGTGACTAAAGGTAAAAATCTATCTTAGAAAGTCGAGAAATGTGTATGTGTTAACTTTTTGTAAAACTCATAAAAGTTTGTTACATGATTGTTACAAGTTCCTGTGTGTTATTTGACTTTTGGTGTGTTACTGTAAGTTTAGTGAGGCTTTAATGTTATAGTATTGTAAACCACAGTGCACACTGAGGCTTGAAATCCATCCCATAACTGCATCCTGAAACACAATATTAACCTGGAAATATCAACCTTAACATGAAAATATCAAAGGTTTTTTGTATACTTATAGCACACATGTCAACATTTGTTTGTTTAAATACCCATGTCAATTTTTCATTGTCAAGTAACCTTTTTTTCAGGATTTTCACATCCATAATGCTACATTTTCATCATCTAAGGACACATATTAAAATTTAGTCATTATTGTTCTATAAAGAGCTATCTCTTTGACATATATTGGATATTTTCATTCTGGCTTTTGCATTTTAATTCACGTAACCTTAAGAAGTTTATTGTCTCCCAAAATTGGTGTTCATTTTTCGTCACGTCTATAACACTTGTCAAAAAATCCAACTGGATTCTTATAAGAAATTTGTTTCAGAATTTAATAAGATGTTCTTTCATATTTAAGAACCATTCCTATTGGATTTTTAAAAGAAATTTGTACTAGATTTTTATAAGAATTTCAATCTTTTTCTATTTAAGTTTAAGAGAAGTCCAATAAGAAATATGATAAATTCTAATAACAGTTCAGTGCGACTTTTAAACCATTTCTATAGGATTCCCATGAGAAATTACACACACATATAAATTAATAAACACAAATTTCCCCTCAGAATTTTAAGTATTATTCAATAGGATTTTAAGAATAAAGTAGGATTATATAGGGTAAGCTAAATTTCTAAAAGGATTTTGTGACAAGGAATGCAGGTTTATCAACTTTTTTAAAATAGAAAACTTGTTCATAGACTGAAATTTTTCTAATGTTTAAACAACAAGGGTTTTGTATATTAGAAACAATTGGTTCAGTTTGCCGGTAACAATTACATTCTAAGAGCATTTTAATGTGGCGTCAAAAATGCCAAATGTCTGGTCCATAATGCTGTCTTTATGCATAATAGTCAGTCTTGAAGGAATAGTTTACTCAAAAATAAATGTTCTGTTATCGTTTACTCTGTGTTTTAGTTGGTTCAAATCTGTATACCTTGCTTTGTTCTGATAAACACAGAGAAAGATGTTTTGAAGAATGCCTATAACTAGTTATTTTTCTTTCAATTGAATACAAAATTAGATATTTTGAGAAATATAGAACAACAAAATGCTCTTGATTTAATATTCACTACTTCTTATTTTCCTACTATGGTAGTCAGTGGGTTCCCAATACTGTTTGGTTACAAGCATTCATCTAAATATCTTTATTATTATATTTGAAGGTACTATCACTTTTAAGTTAATTCATGGAGATACAAATGTTTGATTTGGTTTAATGAAATCTGATTATTATTTGTATGTTACCAATTATCCAAATGAGTCTACGCTGTCTTTAAATAATACTGTATGGGCACAGCGCTTTTTCTTCTGTTTGCAGTAAACAATGTGTATTCTGTAATCCTACACAGAGTACTGAATGGGGGAAGTATGATGACCGGTTGATGAGGGCAGTTGAGAATGAAGATACAGAAAAACTAACTGCAACTATCAAAAAAGGTGCCAGCCCCACCAGACTTGACCCAAGCGGCCATTCAGCGTGAGTGCCACATTCTTTTAAAAATTGTGAAATTATGTATCCTTACAGTCTTTTTATCTTCCTCACACTCTGACTCATTTAGTGCAACTGCATTTGACTAATTTTGCAATATTAATGTCAGAAATAAGTACTCCATTTTATCTACCTATTGTGTCTTTATTATAAGCTTTCTGCTTTTTTTTGTTTTTGCCACTAAAGAAAATTTTTAAATATGTGCAAATGACTGGCCATGAGAAAGGGCTTGGGATTTTGATGTCCTAATTTTGATGTCCTCCCTCATCCTCCTCTGCACCACACAATGCACTGTTTGTTGTTGAATTTGTTTCCAGTAAACGCTTCTGAATAGAAAATAGGGAGTCTGTTCAAGCTCTCAAGTTTTGCAGTGTTGTGTTTATTGCGTTTGAATGGTTCGGATGAAGATTGTCACATGCTGATTAACCTTATGCTTAACTGCCTGAAAACAAATTTAAAGGCAATTTAGTGCCATTTGAATCCCTCTTTGCATTGGCTTTCTTTTAAGATCATACTTTGTTTATCTGTTTCGCATTTTGTCCTCAGAGATAAGCCATCCACAGTACTTTCCACGCTTTGTGAAATGTTTTATATTCCTTTATCGTATAAATTATAATGGTTAAGACTGCATAATGAAGACACCTTGATTTCAAGGGGTTTATTTATCTAGAGAAGTACTTTCAGGGACAAACTGTGGTACTCTTACAATAAGTGATAATAAGATCTATATTTGTCCTGTTGAACGTGGAAATGAAAGCGGTATGCTGGAAAGAGAATATGCATTTCCAAAAGGTTTATGATTAAAAATCATTGTATACAGTTATTTAAAATGTCATACACTTTCAACATTTACAGCAAAACAGAACAGAATTATATTAGAACTATAGTTCACCACCGAGTTAAAGTTCTTTCATCATGTACTTACCCAAGTTGTTCCAAACCTTTATACATTTCTTTGTTCCAATAAACGAATAGAAGATATTTTTAAGAATGTGAGAAACTGAAATTATAATGTCATTTAGGCCCAATTTTTGGATGAACTGTCCCTTTAATTCATATTAGCTTCTTGCATTGCCACTATCCGGTTTAGATAGGGTCTCTTCTTGCAAGGTTATACTGCCAGATCATATTCAGATGGCTACTTTTTGCAAACTTTTTCCACGTACCTCTCTATTGTATTGTTATTCTGTTATTGTGGAAAAACAGCCTTTCATTAGTGTGAATGACAAGGCCTAGTTTCTAGACACAAACAACAGGGGTTTATTTTATGAACATTTCTTTATTTCTGGAAAGTAATTATTACAATGGTTAAAGTAAATGGCAATTTGTGGTAAAATAAGTGTTCTTAAAGTTGTAATATATCCTTATATCACAATAATGTCTTTTTTTAATTCAATTTGATCTTTCATGGCCTTTGAAACACATGCTGTTGCAGCCTAAAACTTTCTGCTACTTCTAACTTTTCCTGTCACTTGTTTTTGAAAAGGGTTTGTTATTCTTTGGGTGTGCCAGGACTCCTGACATGATATCAGACTCAAATAGGTTTTGGGATTTTGTGGAATAGTATTAAGTCTTTCCAAACTCTCTTCTGCAGAACACAAAAGATATATTTTGATAAACACTCAAGCCTCTACCACAAAGAAACAAAACCACTCTGGTATTATTTTAAACATCTTCTTCTGTGTTTCACAGAAGACCAAGTCATACATAAGTTTTGAACAACTTGAGGGTGACGAAGAAATTACAGATTTTTGTGTTGAATTTAAAGAGTATTTCCTTGAGAAAAGAGTAATGTATTTTATGATGACGCATAATAATCTCAGCAAGGTACTAACATTTCTTTGTAGCAGACAGAACACAATGCATAGAATACAAACCATCTACATTAAACTCGCTAGTAAGTTTAGTATAGAGATTAATTTTTTCCTGTGCATTTCATTTTTTTGGAGTCATTAGCTATTTTCTACAAAACATGCTTGTACATATGATTATTACACAGTAGTACCTCTTATTCATCCTTCTTTCGTGCTCAAACTCCTCCAGATCTGAAGCGATAACAGCCCTATTGCTCTTATAATCAATGATGTATCATGACTGCATTCTGACTGGACTCAAGGAGTGGTTGTGTGTATTTCCTGTTAAAACAGATCACGACTTCCATGTTGTTACATGTTTTTCTTCTTGCTCTTAATTCACCTTACCATCATACGCAAACTGACTTACTTTGTGAATCTTAAGTGTGTGCACTTTACAAATCTATATTTACATATTCATTAGCCATAATGGCAGTATTGATTATTAATATTATTTATTATACATGTTAAATTAACATGGTTTAGTATGTTTACGTTGACAGCAATAATAATGCTAAAAATAACGCTCAAATTTTATTTTTGTTTAGGTTTCATGTTGCTGCCAGCAAAGGCCTCATTAATGGTCTGAATGTTTTCCTGGATAATGGGGTCAATGTGAAGGCTGTTGATGCTGCTGGTTAGACAACTGTTACATTACTTTCATTAAAATCTTCAGTTGACTGTTTCTGGGTGTAAATGTCTTTTCTTTTCTGGATGTAAATGTCTTTCTACTTTTCTTCTTACTAAAGGTAAAACAGCTTTGCATCTAGCTGCAGGAGGTGGTCATTCCTTATGTGTGCAGAGGTTATTGCAGGTACCCGAGTACAACTTTTCCATAACAATGACAGGAAGAAAGACTAGCGAGCAACCGCTGTGGAATGTCACAGTGCTGACGTAAAAACAGCGCCTTCAGCGATTGCTTTGCCAAAGACCGCTCAGGCCTTTTCATTTCTCTACCCACAATGTTTTGGGTTTTATGTATAAAGCCCTTGTTTATTTCTTTTATTCTTTGGACACTCCTTTGCTTTTCATCTCACACAAAGCTTAGCTTAAGGCAGGACTAGGGAATTTAAGTCAATTCCTTTGTATCATAGCAACACGAGTTCTGCAACGTCTGGTGCGAAAATGTGAATTCTCCCTATTCATAAAGTTTCAATATTAATCAGCAATATTAAAGGCCCCTTAAAAGAAATTATGAGATAACTGAAAATGAGTTTCAATGAATGATATAATAGTCGGTTGCATTGAAGGTGAAATGTAAAAGTAAATGATAATCACACAAAATAAGGCAAGCATGTAAGTTGTGACAATGTTTTGAGATGCATTAATGCAATTTATATAAACAGACTTTAACATACCGTTGGTTCTATTTCTTATAAAATATTGTATTTTCTTCTATTTTAAACTTTTACAATATTAATTTGCTTCTATTTGTTTGTCATTCATTTCAACAGGCTAAATGTCCTGTTGACAGTGTGGACCTGCAGGGACGGACACCTTTACATGACGCAGGTGTGTAGATTAATATTTTAAGTTTTTGTTATGTGTATAAAAGGCTTTAAACAGAATATTCGTTTCATTCTAGTTTGTACATCCTGTTTTTGTTGAATAAGTAACTACAATAACTAAACAAACATGCATGAAAACATCCATAATATCTAGCTGTCACAATTGATGAGAAGATTATACTGTCTTGTCTTTGTTTTTCAGCTCATGTGGGCTGCAAAGCAGTCATCAAAATACTTTGTGAGAGTGGTGCATCAGTCGATGCAGTCGATGCAGTACGTAAAATAGGTTTAAAAAATGCATTTTGAATACCATTTTTACAATACTTAGCTGCTGAGGAATAGGTTGATTTTAGAAGTGAAAGTAAAAAGTTGCTGTAATGTATGTTGACACTGAATGTCGATACTGTTTTAGGATGGTTTGTCACCCTTATTGTTAGCTGCTAAGATGTGCCAACCAGGATCATGCCAGTTATTAGTGCAGTATGGAGCACGTACTGTTCTACGGGATAAGCAAAACAAGTAAGGGATAACTTGAGAATACAAAATCTAAACATCATATGTCTAAAACAAACAGCAGTCCTATACGTATGACCCCAGCTTAAATCATAATGAAAATGTAATTTAGAGTCTTTAAATAGTGACATTTACAAAAAGCTTTAAAGAGTTAAATATTTATATTCTATAAATGTCCCAATAATAGATGTCTGTCCATATCAAGCTAGGCTAAGGGAACAATTGAAACTTTATTGTAGTGTCAAGGATTTGGAAAGCTTTTAAGAAATGTTATCTTGATGAAAACCATAAAAAAAATACAGCAAAAAGCTGTTTCCACTAAAACAGAATGTATTTCTTTATTTTAAGATTGAAAGCAAATAAACTAAATAAATTCAAACGTTGAGGTTTATTCCCCAATAAATTGTTGTCAGTTATAGTAGCTGTCTTTTAGGCATCAAGCATATTGCAAAGATCAAAAAAGTAAAGAGGAGAGAATTTCAAAGCACATAATTGCTCGCTCATACAAAATGACCTAAGTAGTTACAGCAATGCCAAGTGATAAATTATTCTCTTTGATCTCTTCACTTCTCAACAAAACCTGTTGGTTTTCTCTGTTTTGTCTAGGACTGCACTTATCCTGGCCTGTGAAAACTCCTGTAAAGAAACAGTAGGGGTCCTCCTGAAGACCAAGGCAGATGTGTCTGCAGTTGACATATTTGGTCGCGATGCTTACCAGTATGCTAAACTAAGCCAAAAACAAGACTTGATTAAACTGGTAAAACAAGCCTATGAAACTACTACCAAAGGTAGACCTTGTTCTTTGCTATATTGATTTAACAAACTATTAATTATGTGTATAGGACTTCTTGTAGCTTAGCTTTGGCTGTTATGTATCAAAACACACTCTTGCGGGAATCAGATTTGGGAAGTTAAGTTAAAAATGTGGCATGGCCATATGTAATCGGCACACTTTCATTTAGGGTAAAGTCTGTATTGCAAGGGAAGTGCATGGTAGTTTCAGATCCAGTTTTGTTTAAACGTTTACCTACAACACTTAACTGTGATAAAATTGGTTTGAAATGTTTTATTGCTTTTATATTAAAATGAGTATTTGCATTATTATGCTTTAGGTGCATATGTCATGTGTAATAAATACCCTTCTGGTTGTTTTCAGCAAGAGATACTGTCTCAGTTCCACAGAAGACACAAAAGGTAATAATGATATTTAAACAGTATTTATTTCATTTGGATTGTTTTTTGTAATATTCAGAATCATAATGTATTATAGTAATGATGCATAAAATAGAAAATGTGTGACAGTAGACATTAATGGATTCAGTCATGGATTAAATAATTCCAAAATAACCCTTATCTATTTATGGATTTTATTGCCATCTAGAGTCTAAATCATAAATGTGCATTTAATATTAAAAGTCACATTTATATTACCCAAAGCACCCGAGAGTGTGTAAAAACATAGATTTCTTCCTCTTACGTGTTTTCTTTTTCTTAAAAAGCCATGTTTTGCTTTAAAATAAGTTTTGATGAAAATAAATTTTCAAGATATCAAATGTGAGGATCTACTCGATTAGGATTGTAGGTGCAAAGAAAAAGAACAGTAATGTTTCTGGAAGAAATGAGCAGAGCATGCACTACATTAAGCTATCTACCTTTTGCTACATTTTTAAACAATGTTGAAAGAAACATAGAATATACCTTAACATTTTATCTTAATGTGAACACTAGGTGAAGAAGATGTTTAATAATGATACTTTTCTCAATTTTAATTAGTTTTTTTAATTAATTTTCAGAATAGCAATCAGTCCATTAATTATTTACATGGGCTTGTATTTGTATTGCCTTTTTATTTTGCCTTTGTAAATTGTTTTGGTCAGTGCTGGTTGTTTTTAAGAGTGCTATTTGAATTTTATTTTATTATATTGTCTAATGTTTCTTTAACCACCTGCTAAGGCTCCACCCCCAACAGCAGGCATTGGTTGGAGCAACATGGAATCAGTCAAGATGGAGAAAGTGTTGTCAGAACCTATTACAGTAAGTTTCCTTATAAGACAATTTTAAGTTAAGGCTTGCTGTCTAGAAGTTATTTCTCTCTTAATTGGATCTAGTGGCCTGTTGTTGTTCAGTTGTGAATCACATAAGTAAAAGGTTGTCTGAATTACAGAAGGTACATGGCAGCCATGGTAGCTCCATTGAAGGTAAGGGGATTTTTTTTATATAATGGAAATCAAAAATACTTCAGTTGTTCTGAAAATGTTTCCTTTTTCTTTAAGGAAAAGATGCCAAACAGACCCATAACTTGGATGCCATACAGGTATCTCAACTAATTTAACTCTCTGGACTATTTACTTAATGTTGCATTTAAAAGCTCTTTTTACATATTACTTGTATAACTTAAATGATTTACGATAACTTAATCTTAATCTTTTCTGCTACAGTCACTTAAAGCAAAAATGAAATTTTGTCATCATTCACTCAGCCTCTTGTCATTCTAAACCTGACTGTATTTCTCTCCCAGAACACAAAATTAGATATTTTTTCTCTATTTTTTACATAAAACAACTTCTGATAAATGTTATTGTTGTTTTGATATGACATGTTTCTAATTACATTTTTGGGTGAAATACACCTCCAAGACCTTTCCCACTAATTTATGCATTTGAGTCCCTCTTTAATGTTAAAACTTATTTCCAAAAGAATGGGAAGATTAAGGAACTGGATTCTCATTTGACACCAGTCACATTTGAAATCCCATTCTTATTAAACTGAAATGCAAGGGGAAATCATTTTGAAAGAAAAAATAATGTCATTCCCTTGTGAAAATTTAGGTCAGGCATGCACAGGCAGCTCCTGTCCCAGTAAGATCCGCACCCATATCTGTGGACTTACTACCTGGTGAGGTGGAGGCTCTTAGAAGAGAACTGAGAGATTCAAGGAGGAGACAGGAAGCAGCAGAGGCGGATGTTCACAGGTTAGATGCAGCGCTGGCAATGCATAGCCAGGAGTATGAAGGATTAAGGAGGAGCAGCGAGCAAGCCCTTCATGCTGCCCACTCTCGGGCGTGGGAGCTGGAGGAGGCACTGGGCGAGGTTCAGAGGAGGATGGCCGGATCTGAGACCCGAGTACGACAGATGCAAGCACATCTAGTGGCTGTCAGGGAGCATCTGGTGGAGGAACTGAGAGTCCAGCTTCAAGATGTCAAGGGTCAGCGAGAGGCAGCTGTAGCAGAACTGGGGAGGATGCAGAAGGATCTCAACCAGAGTCAAAGAGACGTGGAGCAGCAGAAGGAGAACCAGAGCTCTTTGTTGCAGGAACTTAGCCGGCTATCCCAGGAGCTGCTTAGTAGAGAGGAGCAGATAAACACACTGAAGATCAGGTTATCGGCTATGGAGACACATCGTCTTGAAATGTTGTGTAAGGATACCCAGACTCCATCAGAATGGTGCCCCACGGATACGAAAACCACCATGACTGATCCCATCACAGAGACACGTAAACCAGCCGTTGACTTGGAGAATTACATCAGCAAGGCTGAGCACACGGCCATAATAACCTCACTGAACGCGTCACTGACACAAGCTGAAGCCAAAGGTCTTGAGAAGTATCAGTGTTTACAGGAGGAGAACCAAAGCTTGCTGAAAGAGCTTCAAGAACAGAAGGCAGAGCTGGATACTATCCAGGAGGCCCTGCATGCCAGGTTTGTCCCAGTGGCGTTATTGGAGGAAAAAGATACAGAGGTGGAGCAGCTAAAACTGACCATTGAAGAGATGGAGAAGAAACTAAATCAGAGTGTGAACATCTATCACAAAGAAGACGAGGACACTCATAGGGACCAAAACAGGTTCGCAGGCCCTGTCCAGGTACCAAGTGAGGTACAGCAGAGTCAAATGTCTTCGACAAGTGATAAAACAGACTGTAAAGTTAATAGAACTGAAGAGGAACATGTGCAGCCGTCTGAAACAGAGAGCAAAGGCAACACAGTTAAAGACAGAGGGAGCATGGCATCAGTTCAAGTTGCTAAGGTTAATTATTATTGCTTGGGCATTTATTTAATTATTTTTTTCTTGTATATACAGATCATCAAGTCTACATTGAGACCTTACTAAAATCCAGATAATCAAGACAGATGCTATATAATCATGTTAATTTCATTAGGTAAAAATAATTTATGAAAATTCTTTTGGGATTTTTTACATTTTATTTGTGTTTTATGTGATTCATTTTAATATTTTAATTAAAGTGATAGTTTATCGAAGAATGAAAATTGTGCCATCATTTACTCTACCTCTTGTAATTTTAAACCTATATGACTTTCTTTCGTCTGCAAAACACATTTTACAGAAATATACTTTGAAGAACTGCAGTGTATCTCTTGTATTCACCCAAAACCAATGCAGGTGAATAGGTGCCGGTTAACAACATAATAACCAAAATATCTTATTTTGTGTTCTGCAGAAGGAAAGAAAGTTACACATATTTTAAATGTCAATGGGGAAAGTAAATAATGAATTAATATTATTTTGTGTTGAACTATAACTTTAACATTAAAAAACATCCAGAACCACCTAGAAACTGTAGATTAAAATTTTTTTTTACAAAGAAATGTAAAAGTCTATTCATGTCTTTCAGAGTTCTGAAGAGTTGGTGGAAGCACAGCAGGTCAACAAATCATCACCCATTAATTCATGTGAACCACTTCAGTCAGAACACGTCCTCCAGGCTCAGGTCTGCAGACTACAACAACAGCTAGAGGTTAGTCACTTACTGAATTCTACATATTAAAGTTGTCTGTTGATGTTGTGTTGATTACTTGGACTTCATGGTGGTTAGGGAGTCACTAATAAGACATGAGCATTAAATCAGTCTGGTTTTGGTTTCTTTTTGTTATATTTTTTTACTCTTATTTAGAGTAATTTGTGAAAAGGTACAATATTGTAACTATATATTCTACACTTTTATTGAAATGAATGTTTCAGTAAACAATGACAGAATTTTAATTTTTGTGTGAACCTCCCCTATAATGCTTGTATTTTAATGCCAGGACACTGAAAAGCACTACAGACATGTGCTTACCATATATCGGGCACGTTTGCTCAGTGCAGCACAGGTAACTTTTTATTAATTTAATTAATTAATTTGTATTTGATATGTTATGTATGTTATGTAATATATAATATTATAAATCCTAAAAAAATAATGCACTATTTAATTTACTAGTGCAAACAGTAAAACCAATTTTTTTTGCAGGGTTACATGGATGAAGAAGCCAGAATGACTCTTCTTCAGATTGCCAAAATGAGAGAGGAGTGTGTGTGTTAAACAATGGAAATGCCTGTATATGTGTATATAATTATCTGTTAATTAGGCTTTATATAATGTGTTAAATTATCCTTCTAACAAAAAATATGCAAATTAAGTATACAAAATATTAAGAATTTATTGATCCTATGTGTCACATCAGATTACATTTTCTTTATAACAAAAAACTTTAATCTGTTAAAGTGGTGCTTGTACATCCATCCCATAATAACATGATGTCTGGACTGCCCTCTTGTGTTCAGACTTTGCCATATCTCATAATCCTTAAAAAAAAATTGGTTTGTAAAATACTTTATAAATCACTGTGCATATTAGCATTTATACTTGTTGTATTTGTAATGTAATGTATATTTAAATGAATAAACAATTAAATTAATTTCATTAAAGTCATTTGCGCATGCGCACTAACAGCCAATTAACGTGACGTCAGCAGTTTGCACGAGCTCATAACCGTTAGAAACGTCTACAACTTGGGTCGGTATTCATGTTTAAAAAATGTAAAAAATTACAATACATATTTATGTAATCATTGGTATATCTTTGTTTTGCTTATTTTGTAGGCGAACTTATATCTAAACGGGTAAGTTTGTCAAGTTTGTTTAGGTCAGAGTTTTGTTGCTGACAGGAAATGAGAGTTAACCTTCAAATTGGTTCCAGTTCTCTTTCACAACAAAAAGAAAGTATATAATGTTTTTTAGTGTTTAAACTCTTTATCCTGAGGTGTTATGAAAGGCCTATGATGGTAAACCTTCTTTTAAACCCATAACTCAAGTACCGTGTAGAATTACTTAATGTTTTGTATTAATAAGACTGAAAAGAATGTAAAGAAGATGATGTTTGTGTATTTAATGAAATCTATCCTTCGGTTTGTGTATTTTCCCCCACAATAAGCAGGAATACACACTGGGAAACCCTCAACACATGGTTATGATTTCAGAATTGAATAGAAAACTGAGAAACTTGTTCCCGGATATTCACCTCAGGGCAGTCATCCACACAGACTTTTATTGGTGTTAATACGATTTATTTTATACATTGAAATTTCACTGAGCGTTTACACATGCATGTTTTTCCTCTCTGGATGAACTGACTGTGGTCATTGTGGGTTTTCAGTTTGTTGGCTTGGCATTGTAACTATAAACTATCAAAGCTGAGCTTTCTGGCACAGCCTTAATGTTTTATTTCACTGAAGTCGATGGATTTCTAACAGGAATGAAACATCATACGCCATTAACTATCAAAGAAATCTGCCTTCCCCGCATACACCCTAAACTCCCACCATCCACCTCAATTAGTTCTGTTGAGTCCCACTTCCCTGCTTTGGTATTATTATGTCTCATGTTTAATAGAGGAACGAACCACAACATTGGTTTCAAGTTCAGGTCTTTGTGGTCTGATCTGTCTAAGCTGTTCTCTGTAATTACGGTGAATACATTTTAACTTGCCAGGAATTTTACTAAATCAGATTTCCAAAGAACTAACCAGATCCAGATGCCTGCATGGCTTTTCTCATATTACTGTGTGCTTTAAGATCACAGCGGGATGATTGCTTTTAACAATCCACTAACATATACTGACTGCTGGCGGCCACACCTCTGTTCCTGTGGGAGCGTGACCCCAGTAAGTGATGCTGATTTTACTTCTGAGCCGCTCATTTGGAAAACAAGTCGTTTCCCACCCTCTGGATTCAAAACACAAACCTTCTTGAGACTTTTCAAGTTCATAAGTTTATGAATTTATTAATTGATTACTAGAACTTGCCTTTATAGCAAAGATGAGATTGGCAAACAGAATTAATGACACCTTTAGTTGTTTATTTTTTTGTCTTGTGATTCATCAGCACTGAAATATAGACTTGAAATGAGAAACTTTGGCTCATTTTACTGTGACTTTCACACAAAAATGAAATTTGGTTACATTTGCATCACATTTATGCATTTGGCAGTCAAGAATATTTTTGCTTTTAAGTATGTTAAATACCTGGGATCGAACCCATGACTTTGGTGTTTGCTAGTGTCGTGTTCTAACCACCCTCTTATCATTTTAAACATTTATTACTTGCTCTTGCAAAACACAAAGGAAGATATTTTGAATAATGTAGGTAACTGAACAACAATTGTACCCATTTACTTTTTTGCACTAGACAGTCAATGGGCACTAAAATTTTTCAAAATAGTCTTTGTGTTCTGCAAAAGAAAAGTCTTATAGGTTTGAAATGACAGATATAACAAAGTATTAACATTATGATAAATACTGTTATAGAAATAAACTTTTGAGGTTTCCATTAAGTTTATTCTAGAAGGTTGTCAGGCTGTTTATTTGCAATAGTAATAATCTCACTGTCATGGTTTAGCAAATTTATTTAATTTTGGGGATTAATAACAAGTAACATGCAGGAAAACTGGTTCGAACAAAACGATTTTCACTTCAAATTACCTTCAAAAGATGTGAATGGTGTTTTACGATCATATCAAATGTCTTGAGTTGTGTTGTCTGTGTGTTTGTCTCACCTCATACCAGGCCTCTTAAATTAGTCTTGCTCTGCCCGTTGAAGTGCTACTTTGAGCTTTGTGACATCTGAGTTATAGGTTGCGTCACTGTTTTTCCCCTTCATTAAGCTATGGTTAACCACCAATGGATGAAAGCCCTATTCTCCTCACCCTGCTCCTGTCCCTTCTCAGCAATTACACATGCCTGAAGGAGAAGACATCCCACATTCACACATCTCATAAGCCGGGGACACAGCCCATATCTCTTACAGCAACACTTTAGTAGGAGAAAGAGAACAAGCTTAGGATTTCACTCCCCTCTAACCCAAAACCTCCGCATTAGTGTTTGAAACACTGGAACCACAGGGCACATGGGATGTATTTATAGCATCAATGTCTCAGGTCTTCACAAGGCTGTGGTTAAACGCTCTGCTGACAGATACACTTCCTAGATTGTTTTCATCCCATCATCTTTCTTGGGCTTGAGCCTGTTCTGCTGTTGTGCTTTAACAGCAGGCTTCCTATATCATATTGTCTCCTACATCTCTCTCATTACATAAACCGCAGAATGAGGAAATCATCTGTCAAGTCCTTCGAGATCTTGTTAGAAACTGTCAAGACCAAGACGTCTTTTTTTTAAAAAGCCTGCTGTGAAGCTAAAACTTTGTAAGTTGTTCTGGCTGAGAGCATTTGATGAATACCATTCAGACCAAAAAATTTCGATTTTTATAGCAGAACATCTATTACACCCATTCACTACTATTGTGTGGACACAAATCAAGTCAAATCAAAGTGAAATGTTGCCAGTTTCCAACATTCTTCAAAATATCTTCATTTGTTCCATACATGTTTATAATGACAAGAGCAGCATGATGTATCTCAGTGTCAATTGACCCAGCAACTAACTAAAGAAAATACAAGCAAGATTGTGCATTATTCAGGAAGCTGTAATTTTATCTTGTGGCATGGCTTGGCGACCTAATGGTTAAAGTGCAGCGCTCCATAGAGGTTGCGGGTTCAGTGCCCAGAGGTACTTTGGATATTGAAGCATGAGTGAGATCAGAGTCCTTTTGTCATCGTACACTTGAGTAGGTTGCAGTAAGTAAACCGCCCTTGTAATTGGTGTGCTGTAGGTCAGGCCTTATATAATAGGAATGTATTACTTCTCTACATAACTGCATATACAAAGGCTTTTCTGAGGTTTGATCACTCTGGTTTGTATACTTCCTGTAATCTTTTCCTCATTACCGGTGCCAACAGGGGTGTATTAATGTGGTTATCAGTGTTCCCAAGGGCAGAAACTTGGGGTGGTTTATAAAGTTGGCACAAAGCCAACATCATCCAGCTAGTGTTTGTGTGTATTTCAATAGAGAATCGTTATGTACAACTTTGGATATATTTGCACTGGGCAGGTAAAACATCTCAAAAATAGATTACGTTTAATTTTCACTTGGTAAAAACTAGCTCCCTGCATGGTTGTTTCTCTTTAAATCTAACGTCAATAGGGTTGTGTTCGAGTGGATCACCAAAAAATGAGAATTCATAATGGTTGTCAGTCAAATGCAAATAAATTATAGATAGATTTTGAAGAATTTTGGCAACTGGTACCAGATAACTTGCACTGATTTTATGTCCATACATTAGAAGTGAGTGGGTGCCCTCAACTTTCTTCCTCAGAATACAAAAGAAAATATTTTTTTAAGAGAGAAAGTTTGAAATCAAGTAATGGTGTCACTCATTCACTTCAACTGTTTGGGCACAAAATCAGTGCAAGTGAGTGACAGTTCCCAACATTGTTTAAAAGGTCTTTTGTATTTTGTGGAAGAAGGAAAATCACACCGGTTAAAAAATTCAAGAGGGAGAGTTAATGATGACAAGGTTTTATTTTTGGTTGAACTATCACCTGTCTTGTGTGTTTCTTTTGTATGTTTATGTTCAATTGACTGATGATCATTTGTATTGGAAAACTGCTTGGCCGCAAAGAGTGGGCCTTGGTCTCCCCCATCCATTAAACTTAAAAGATCAAACCCCTCTCGTCTAGAGGGAGGAATCCGCAACATAAACAGCCTGTAAAAATGGAAAACTACATCTGTGTTCATTTGTGTCAGCCACATTTGGTAATCCTTACTGAAAATGATTTCCAATCGCTGACATCAGAGGGTAAAATGTAAGCTCCATCCATCTGTTTCCTATGTGAGTTCAATAGAGGAAAATGTGTCAGCAGCGTAAGAGTGTGGACACCCAACCCTCGCAAACTAGACACACCAGCTCTCGCCTGTCATGCATCACCTCCTTTTTCATAATGTATTTAAGACATGTTTTGAAAGCCATCTTGATTAAATGGAAGCCATGCTTTGTTTATATATAGTAAACTTCTCCTGAGATGGATAGTACAACAGCGAGTCTTGCAAAACATTGATGTCTTCCCCGCTCGGAGTTGTATTGTTTTGAAATGTTAGATATGGGAAAGACTATAGACTATAATACTTGCCCTCCGGGGGTATTCATGTTGATATGGATTAGGCTGTCATTCATGTAACAATAGATAAAGGAGCAATTAGAGAATACATGTCAGTCTACACCTGATACTCTTTTAATGAGACGTCAGGGTTGTTCAGCAGTGATCCTGTAGGCTGCATGTTGGAGTCTCGTAGTTTGCATAGTATAGCACTTCAAAGCAAATCCTTACAGATCTTGTTCCATCACAAGCCAATGTGCCGCATGACAAATTGACTTTAAGAATGGTATTAAGTAATATGCTTTATAAAGCATCACAATGTCTATTGAAGGCAGGGACTAAAATAAGCCAGATCACCACCTTAGCAGAATGAAGTATTGAGTCTTTTGAAGTACAGGGCAAATCTGGGTGTTTGAAGAGAAACATGCTTGACAGTACTCTCTTTCTCTCTTTGTCTTTTTCTTCTCATTAGTCTGCACAGAGAGTAAAAACTCCCTCTAATGTCACCTTTACAAGCGGCCTCCCCTGCCCCTTTCATGTCAGATCCTCTACAACTTTTTTCTTGCAATGATCCTCCTGCGATCCGGAAATTGATTGAGACTTTATGCTACAGATTTGTCTGTGAATTAAAAGGAAGGTTCCTTGATAAATTACTTTAAGCAATATAAATTCTTAATTATTTTATATCCATCTGTAAAAAGGGAACGTTTACTTCGTGTAGTGCTTGTGAATATGAATGGATGAAGATGAATCTGTTTTTTGGAAGTTAATAGATTGAATGTTTTTAATGGCAGAGTAGGGAAAAGAAAATATAATGAAGAATTAAATAGTTTAGTTAGTTAGAAACTCAAAGAATAAGAATTAAATTAAAAGTTTTGTTGAATGGTATGATTCAAGTGATATCACAATTTCATCTCAAACCTGTATGAGTTTCTTCTGCCAAGCCAAAAAAAAGATATTTTTAAGAAAGTAACCAAACAGCACTGACACTACAACTATTTTATGGAGTCTGTGGACGCAAAACCAATGCAAGTGATTGGTTGCCAGTTACTGACAATCTTTAAAATATCCTCTGTTGTATGTTTTATTTTAAATAAATAACTCATACAGGTATAAAAGGACAGTAGGATAAGGAAATGATGAATGCATTTTCATTTTTGTATTAACTGTCCATTTTACAAAGAACTGATCGTTCTCAATATAGGTTTTAATGTCCAAATCATGCTTTAGTTCATTCAGTCATCGTTCTTACTCTAGTAAGAACTAGTTCTTTACTTTTGGTCCATATCAGTGGATTATTCTGTAATTGCTTATCCCAGCAGAGGGCAGGCTTGTATTGCACTAAGACGTTTTTAAAAGCTTTGTCAGGCCCCTGGAACACGTTTCTATCAGCCCAGCAGATGGTGCTCCCAAAAGCTCAAGTACATCTTTAGCTGCTTTGAATAAGAACTGTGTTTGTAAATGTGTAATCAAGATCAATATGCCTGTGAAATATTACATATTAGCTGCATGTTAGGTGCAAAAAGA
The DNA here is from genome assembly GCA_033220385.1 of Triplophysa yarkandensis. Classification (NCBI taxonomy): domain Eukaryota; kingdom Metazoa; phylum Chordata; class Actinopteri; order Cypriniformes; family Nemacheilidae; genus Triplophysa; species Triplophysa yarkandensis. Next base: position 6,228,883 of record CM065669.1, on the reverse strand, counting down.
GTTTGAATGTCTACAGACTAAAAGGTTTTCATGGATATAGATAAGCATAACAATGTGAAATTGTTCAAAAGAAAATATAAGTCGTTCATAGCATTGTGGATGGTAAGAGTCAGTGTAGGACCCCTATGTAAACCACAGACATTGACGGGTTCCACTCCCTGTGGGTTTGGCTGGCGGTGTCCTGGATTTGACCCACAGCCTGTGGGCGCTCAGGGGAGCTTGGGTTAGTACTCCAGCTAAATGTAATGGAGATAACAGTGCACTAGCTAGAAGAGCAGAATTTCTTTCCCACAGATTTCCACTGAGGTTACAGCTGGGATCTACCGAATATTTTCTAAGTGCAAGAACAAATTAATAAGTGTGTGGTTTGGGAGGAAGGGCAGGATTCTCTCCAACTACACCAAGAACTATTAAACATGTTTTTAGTTCAGCGTGTATATGTATTTCTGTGACCTCATTTGTGGTGAATCTAAATGTTTTCGATAGCGTGTGGTCAGTGGTAGTTTTAAGCAGTGGCAGGATTTATTGAAAGGTCCGACGCCGGACATAAGGTTTTTTTTAGCAGGAGAGCATTAATCCGGAATGTTCTCTCCTCTGCGGATCACTAGAGGAGCATGTTGGAAAATCGCTGATGTCTTTACAAATATTTACTCTTGCCCTGCAACATCTGTTGAATTTATTGTTCCAAATCCCCCCACTGCTTACCGCTGGATTGAAGCGTCCAGATGTTCCTAATAATGGCTGCTAGCTCAGCTGAGCAGGAGCAATAGAGGTGCCCTTGTGCAAGAGCGGGCCAGCGCCTGTCTTTTCTGCGTTGACCGTACCAGATTAAGGGGTAAAGCAAGGTTTGGAAGTCCCCTTTATTAAAAGGAGCTCTGTTGTGGTTGAGTTTAACATTTGGTATGTGCTGGTGCTTGGTTGTTTTGTCTGCGAATGCTTCCGCCCCCTGCACCTCAGCACTTATGTGTGATCTGAATGAAGCAGCAGGTATTTTTGTCTAGGGCATTAATGATTTATACAGCGTCTGTTACCCTAGAACGTTTTGAATAATAAAAAGTCCCCCCAAGATGTTTAATCATCTGATACCTTTGGACTGGAACGCCAAGCTTGTCTGCGTGCAAATTGGGATATAGTAAAAGTATGTTTTGTCATTCTCTGCTCAGGTCATTGGATTCTGTGGATTCGGCTGGCCTTCTTTTTTTAGTGTACATTGTATTTAATTCTCTATATTCTCCACACTCACTTTTAAATGGGTTTTACATGAAATAATTTACACTCAAATATAATGGTATATTTAAAAGCTTTGAAATTAAGTATAAATACTCTTTAAATTTTGTGTACATATAAGTAAAAAAATTAAGTAATTCTAATTAACTCAATTTCTATTAGAATTCACCAAAACTATTGGTATATATTACAAATATATATATTTGTTTAAGAAAAATTAATATTAAATATTAGTACATTTTAGAGAAGATAAATGTTGTATTTTTAATCAATCATTCAAATATTTTCCACTTTAAAATCTATTTCATGTTTCTAAAAGATTTTATGATGTTAATATTTTTGTTATATATACTAAGCCATAGGGAATATTTTAAATGCATACCACTATTTTTATCTAGCTTCTCTATCTCAAATCTGTTGTGCAAGCATGCGTTAATATTGTATGTATGTGTTCCCACACACTTTTACAATGTTTGTCTGTATTTAAGCCAATTAAACATGTTTACCTATATAAATCGCATACCTTCTACACTTGTTTGGATGCATATGTTTATGTATTTGTTTTGACATTTTCCGCTCAGGTTGTTGGATAGACAAGATTCTGTATGACCTTGGTCTTAACGTTAAATAATAGTATGGATTGATGGGTATTTACTCCCTATATTTACTCCCTGTTGTACCTGCATATGTCATGCATATGTCAGTGTTGTATGTATGCATTCCTACACACATTTGGGATGTTTGTCAGTATTTATACCTATTAAACATGTTTACCTATATAAATCTATAGTGCATACCTTCCACACTTGTGTGAATCCATATGTTTATGTATTTGCATCCCTGTACACATGCATTCACCGCCGTAGTTTATCCACGAGTGCATTTGACAGGCGTTTTTTCTCGCAACTTGGAAAAGGCTTGTCAGGGGGGGATCTAGCGCCCGTTAGTGAGGAGGACGGCAATGGGGGAGTGTGCAGTAAATTATTTGTGCTGGCAGATGTTCACAGACCCAAATATGCATGAGTTTGTGGACCTGGCAGCTCTCGCCTCCTGCTTTTTCATGATGCATGCGGGAGCAGTTGTTATTCTGGCGGAGTTACAGCAAGCATTAATCTGAACTGTCATCACCTCCAACCACTTTGGTGGAAATTATTTCACCCCCTTATTAAGGGAACGCCAGTGAAACATTACCAGTGGCTGTGAGGTCAACATTGTTGGCGGTTCTTTCAGCCGCTGCTGCGGGCCTTTCTGCGCTGTGTATGGGCTGTAGCGTAAACCACAGATAAAGCAGAAAACACGGGAGGTGAGGGCTAGGAGCTTTAAAATGCAGCACTCCCTAGGATTTTTATTGTCATCTTAGTAGCGTTTGTTTAAAAACCCACACAGTGATTTGATTCCATTTTAAGGGAAAGCTCTTGCCAATAGCACACTGCTGTACAGTGCCAGTGTATATGGGTTTGGAACGGGTTCAAACCGAGTCAAGCTACTGTTGTGGTGTCATATTAATGGGACTCTCTGTGGCTGTTTAGCCAAATTTGTCTGTTTAACCGAACCATTTGAGCTGATGATTTCACAATTCATTTGAAAGCGATCTCTCCCCAGCCAGTTTGCAGTCCAGGAATACAATTTGCTAGTGCTCAGTGGTTATGGGACTGTTCTGCGACCGAATGTCCGGTCAGGTTGACCATTATCGACGATTGTCATCCATAGCCTATTACCCACATGCTCCTAAGCAAGAGAGATAGAGATGAAAATTCTGCCTGTTGGAAAAATAATCCAGTGTTCATGTTGCTTTGAATAGGCAGAAGCTCTGCGTATATCAAATACAGATGCGCAGTCTATGTCTATGCTTTGTGTCTTTCATTGGTATGTTTTGGCAGCTCTGTGGGACGGGCTGTCATGCTGCGTAAATTGCATAAGTATTCAGCCCACGATGCCCATTGTGACCTTTGCACTCCTTTCCTGTTGTGAACCAGCGCCATTTAGTCTGTCAGGGCCTCAACCTTTTTGTAAATGTCACTTTGAGAGATGCGCGAAAGCCATAACAATAGCCATCATGTAATCAAGTTATCAGCGATGCCCAGAAAAAAAGTGCAATTATCATAATAACATATCCAGCCAGTCAGTTACTGTCATGCTTGTTCTAGCTACACACTGGGGTGGGTGGGAAGGTTCATATGGGGGGGTTGACGGTTGCGGAGGGGTGATTGTAAGTCTTTTACAAAGGAGGTCTTTGGCAGTCTGCCATAGACTGCGCTTTTCCCTCGAGGCCTCTTACTCACCAGTCAGAGAAAATGAGAATTACACATATTAAAGAGGGTAAACGGCGGTAATCAGCGCGCTGGGAGGAGGAAAGTGGATTCATCGGGCCTGCTGAACATGTAGTGCTGGGAGGAGAGTGCTACTTGGTTCACGTGCACACACGCGCACGATTTTGGAGGAGCGAGCAGAGCTTTGCTCCATATGCTCTCAAGAATGTGTTCCATAAACTTCATCCACTTGTAGACTTGAAAGTGCTGCGGTTTGTTGTTTTAGGTGCTCTTAAGGGTAGCGCATAGGATTTGGCTCACATTGTTGATTGGAAAGATAAGCAGTGTATTCATTACAGTTCATTATATTGGTCTAATGGTTCAACAGGTATGAAAAGTTTGATCATGGGTAAAGCATGTGTAATATGTGTCATTACCCGTAATTCTATTTGATTGCTCTTTACAGTATAATTGTATTATATGGGTCATTCTATAATTGCAGGGATCTCATGTCCATGGGATGCTTTTAATAATACATAGTTATCAATATAAATCAAACGCACCATTCAATGGGAAATGTCATTTAAAAAAATACCAGATAAAACTTTTGTAGATGTCCAATTTTGTTTCTCAGTAAAGTTGCTGTCTTTGTTCAGGAAAATGGTTCACAGTAAGCCTTCAGTTAGATATGATTAGGTTATGTTTCTGATAAACGGCTGTCAACTCTGAAACTGGTAAACCTCTTTCACAAAGAAAAAAATTCACCCAACCTTACGTCAAAGGACGCTTCATTGCAGCCATTTGTTGAGTCAGTGAAGTGAGTGAATGAAAAACAAAGTGACACATTTGTGGAAAATTGTGAACCATATCCGAAATATGACCTCTGCATTTAACCCATCCCATGAATAGTGAACACACACACACACACACACACGGAGCTGTGGGTAGCTATAACTGCAGCGCCCATCATAGCTGCCAAGGGACCTTCCAGGGGGCACGTCAGTCGTTAGGTGCCTTGCTCAAGACAATTTTACTAATTAAATTACAAAGCATTTGTCAAGTGTAGATTTATTCATTGTTAACACTGTTAATTAAATATTATTTTTGCAAATAAAGTCAACAATTGAGTAAAAAAGTATAGACAATTTGTTCTGGATCTGGAGATTTGCTATTTGAGTTTAATGTAAGTTGTTTTATGTAAGGTCATGCTTGTTTTTGTTTTGTAGAAAAAAACTTTTTTTAATTGCACAGACCAGATGTTCCTGCTGTTATAGAATGTACAGTATATTCGAATATTTGATTACAAAATAATAAGAGCAATGTATTTCTTTGTAAATAAAAATTGATGAACTAAAGTTATAGATTACAGAGTGGTTAAGCTTGTTTCAGATGCAGTTATCGTACAAATTTGTGTTATGATCTGTTTACAGTGCTGCGTTTGATCTTTGTATCCTGGGTGGCGGCCCTGCACAGCTCATGTCACCGCAGGGCTAGTTAGAATCCAGCCGGAGCGTGAAATCATCTGGCTTTCACAGAGTCTTTTTTTGAGCTGTGATGTTTCCTCTGGTGCAGTCCTAAAAACATTGACCCCCAGGCTGTTCTGTTTCCATGGCAGTTGCTGCGAGATCTTAACAAGGAACAGCCTGTTTGTTTGTTTGTTTGGTCTGTAGAGGTCGATCAGCGTAGGTTGTGTTTTTCAGGTCACTAGTACTGAGTGGCAGTAAGGGCCGGAGTATGGCTTTTCCTGGAGAAGATGAACAGCTGAATGGTAAAGTCCATATACTAACCCTTTCATTTATCATCCTTCCCCACATGTCTCCCTCCCTTTTTAAAAACGATGCTTGTAGTTGACAACGGACCACCCCAACCTCTTCGGATGGAAGGCTTCACCACATGCCTCACATGAGAGGTCTGGAGCAGATCCAGGTGCATTAGAGCTTGGTTGAGCTTCTGACACAAAACAGCCCTCGGGGGGAACCACAGGCATCCATAAATATTTAGGCACCAAAGAGGTTTATGGAGTTTGTTGTAAAAGGATTTACGAGGGGTTGCGAGTCCATCCAACAACTCAGAGAGGGAGCTTTTTCAGGACCCATGCTTAATGCACCACTGAGCCGCGTGCTCTCGAAAGGTCCGATCCAAACACATACTTTACACACCAGAAATACAAACAACACCTCAGGGCCAGCTAGCTTTTCAGAAAACAGGTGTGTGTTATAAAAGGCTTTTTACCTGCTGCATGAACAGTGGATTTGGAATGCAGAAGAGATCAACAGTTATTTCAGACCTTATTAGGAGAACACAGGACTTGCATGTATCTTGTGAGCAGGGTGGGGATTTAATTGCTATTTTAATTATTGGCCCATTTTCGACCTGACAAAAACAATTAGCGGATAGGTCAAAGAAATTTAGTTAATTGAACAGCTTTAGAAAATGATAGTTTTAGGTATTTGAATAACCTTGCATTTAAATATGTATAGAATGCCTATGATTTTCCAGACTTCCAGACTTGGTTCAGTGACGGCAATGAAAAATGCAGAAACAATAACTGAGACTGGAGTGAATTATACAGATGCTGCTGATGATATGGGTCAGTCCTTGATGTTGATTTACTGCATATACTGCATCTGTTATGGCAGAAGTTAAAGGAGATGCTTCTTAGACTCAACGAGCAGATGCGTGCTTATAAAAGAAAATGCTGACAGGGACCAGACTTAAAGTATTAGTTTATTCAGAGGTGAAAATTTGTCATTAATTCATACTTTTTGGGGATAGTTCTCCCAAAAATGAAAATTCTGTCAGGAATCATTCAACCCTAAGTAGTTCCAAACATTTATTTTTTAGGTTGAACAAAAGAATTGTATTAGGAAGAGTTTGAGTAACTTAGATTTCTGGGGCACCTAAATTCTTCAAAGTTTATTTCTTCAAAACTTTCAACTGGACAAAATTGATATATATTTTTTCTGCTATCATTGGTGACATGTAAGTCTTTGTGGCATTCTTCCAAATATCTCACTGTAAGTGTTCAACTGAAAGAATGTATGCAGGTTTGAAACAATTCATGACAGAATTGATTCCCAGACCTGTACGATTTTCAAGGTTAAGATGTAAAATTTCCTTGTTCACCATTTTAAATTTTGTTAAAATTGAAGCTCCAACTTTGTAAGTATTTGATTGCAGTATTTTCATTTGTGGGTGAACTTCTCCTTATGATGTCAAAGCAAAACAAAATTGATTATTGATAGGAAGTCATGGTAGAAAAACAGGTTATGCATTCAACACAAATACAAAAATTGTACTTCCTTAGAACATGTTTATTTTCACATGTTATAAATTTTTGACCTTTTCATCAGTTACCATGTTAGTTGTTCTTATTAAACGGAAAGCTGTTTCTGCTTTGTTCTTTAGTTTCCTCTTATGGCTAAAGGCATATAAAGGCTCTCTGTGTGATGTGGTTTATGAATCCAGGCTTAAGTTCCCATGTTGTTTTTATTCCTCATGTGCCTTCTCTAAATGTACACTGACCATTATCACTTTGATGACCAAATGTGTAAATCATCTCTAGACAAATCTAACCCTTCAGACGATTGCCACTCCAATATCCGGCAAGGTATCTTAGGCGATCTTATGTTTTCGTTGTCAGCTGTCAGACAGCAGTATAATAAAACAGAGACTTGGGCTAGTCTTTTATATCAGGAAATATGAATTATTGAGCTGTCTGAAGATGGGGCTTAAGATTACAAGGGAACGTATCTCCAGCAGACATCTTATAATGAAAGAGATTTATCATTTTAATATGTGCATGCTCTAGCTGTAAACAGGGCCCGTGTTAGTAAAAGACCCCAGGTAGGGTCCTTATTGGTGAGAGAGTAGGAGTAAGCAATAACATTCTACCCGTGATACCTTAGATTTTGTCTGAGAAAGATTTTTCCTGACCGCAGCCTTCTCTACATCCATATCTGTGTTTTAAATCTGATAATTCAATTTAATTGGAATTGGAATTTTTTTTAGCTGCAAGCCACAAATCTTTACAGTGTAACTACTTTTCATTATCTGCATCTCTGCTCTCTGGCTAAAGCACACTTTTCCTTCTTCCAGTCATGTGTCCATCTCTATTCTGGGTTCCTCAGAGGGGGTCAGAGGTCGTCTGTCTCGTAGATTGCCAGAAGATCAAGAATCCTCATTATCCTGTTAACTGTACATTTATCAGACAAGACAGTAGGGCGGCAGTGCCCCAGCCATCATTAAGGTTTAATCGAAAGAGGGCAGAATGAGCGTTAGAAAGCTGTAACGGGAACTCGCGTTTCTCTTTAATGTCTCTGATATCCCTGACAGGATTATTAATCAGGAAACTAAAAGAAATTTCTGGACCTTTTGCTCCCGGCTTCCTCACTTTAGAGTCTTTTAGCTAGTGGCATTACATAGCAACTGACAGGTCATGAGGTCCAGCGCTAATTGGTTCTATGGGGTTTTGAATAACAATGAGCCAAGCCCAATTACCGCAGCTACAGAGAAGCACAGATGAGAGCGTGTTGGAGCCCAGTAGACTCATGGAAACGGGTGTGGGGTGGTGGGGGGCAGGGAACTGGATGGGTTTGGGGGGATAAAGTTATGTTTCATCCCTGCTGTGCTTCTCTCTCTCTCTCTCTCTCTCTCTCTCTCTCTCTCTCTCTCACTCTCTAAATCCCGTTTTTTTGTAAGGGCATTAATGAGATTTTCAAATCAGCTGGCATGTGCTCTAATGGAGAGCTGAGCTAAACAGTTGCATTCCTGCAGGACAGCTCTGCCTCATTGACGATTCCATTTGAGAAAGCCATTCACATGTTCTCTGGGAATTATTTTAACATCCCAGTTATCTATTTTTTTTTTTTGTATCTCATTTTCATTTATTAGTGATATGTTTTGCTTTCTTGTATCTTACACCAAGGATCTAAATTAGGGTTCCATGATGATTGGCTCTAAGTGATCTTCATTGGCTCTTTAATGTGTGCTTCAAAGCAGAATGCTGCTTCAAAGCTTTGAGTTTGTTATGTAGATTATTCTCGCATCTCCTCTACTGGAGTCTAGTTCTAAGGTGCTTTCCTCCCATTGCGCAATTCATGTTTTTTTATTTACTTTATATTTTTGGAGAACTTTGTAAGATTTGGCAGATGCAGTTTATCGATATGTTCAGTTTCGAATACCCATGAATATTATTTTCTCCATGTGGTAATGTGATTAAATGACAGATCTTCAAAGCATAGATATTGCAAGTGAGTGGTCGGAATTGCAATCCAAAAAGTTTTTTTCTCTCCAAGGAGCACTGCACCTACTTCGTAAAGGCTCCACAGTCTTTGCCCTTGAACTGATGTGTCCACATCGGGTGCGAAGGCAAGAATTTAATTTGATCCCCGTTTAAATAATCTGCTTCAAATTCATGGATTCGTACAGTGCGGTCCTCCCCCTTCTGAGTATTCATCATTCTCAATAAGTCCTCTGAGAAGCCGTCATTAGGTTTCGGCCTAACCCGCCTGCAATGAACGGCACCTCAAGGGCTGCAAATTGGAAATGGGACTTAAATACTGCTTGAAATGGATACTTCATATTCACCTAAGCCCTAAGACCTGGCTGTCAAGCGCGAAGAAGGTGGAAGACGTGCGCTTTCTGTGCCCACCGTACTTAAGGCATTGAGCTGAATCCTTTTAATTGCCCGTGCTGAAAGGCTTTACCCTGACCTTTTCAAAGTCGTGGTGCAAACAATTCTCTCCAAGGTTAATGCAACCTCCTTGTTTTTTTTCTTTCTGCGTGTGCTTTTTAGGTTATCGACCGAATTGATGCAGTGCTTGTGACTCGTTGAGCTTTTGGAGTGATCTACATTTAAGAAGCTACACTTCGGCTGTGCTCGAATCAACCCATGAGCCGGTGGAGTGCAGTCACTTCGTAGTCAAGAGCCTAATCTAATTTTCATTTTTGAATAACAGTAACCACAAATGCACCACGATGAGTGTGTGTTTCAAAAGAAGTGCTGATTGACCCTGGCTCCCATAACCCATGTGATTGGATCCTCTGTTCGCTCGCAATCTGCCGCTGCGTGACGGCCAACATATCAGGTTCATTTGTTCTGTAACACAGTTTAAGCTCAAAAAAGGTTTCTCTGCAGTTTGTGAACTGGTCTATGTAAATACAACTCTCAACACAAAGTACTGGCGAACTGAAAATCCCTGCGGTCTTCCCGAACTGAATACCATCAACTAAACTTGATGGGATCTAATTATGCATTAGCAACTTTCAAATATGCATATATGCATGTATTTCTGGAGCCGCATCTGCTGTCTCTACAGACTTTATCATTATTTTACGTTTATTTTGTTTCCCTAATTACCTAATTAATTCTGTTGTTTTGATTGTCATGTTTACCATTTGCTTTGTGGAGGCATTATCCTGTTCGGTTTGTCTGTTTGAAGAAGGAGACATCTCGCTGAATAATTCATGCCCTGCTCCAGCATCAGCGTAACGTTTAAACGATGGAGTTTGTGAAATTCTGTATTAGTCTTTGACAAACATCGAGTGCACACACACAAAAAAAGGTCTTTGTATATGTATATATATATATATATATATATATATATATATATATATATATATATATATATATACAAATATATATATATATGTATGTATATAATGCCTGGGGCGATTGTTGGTGGAAAGCAGAAAAGGATCTCGGAAAGCTCACACGATTCACCTTATAAAAGCTGTGACATACAAAAATCCCACCCTCTTGTGTCTCACAGAGGTTTAAAGATAAGTGGTAAATCTAACTGGACAGTGGTGTATTCAGGCCTGAGATTAGCTTGGAAACAACACTGACTTCGGTGCCAAGACTCTTAACCACTTGATTTATTTCATAATGACAATAATTTGGGTCCTTATACTGAATAAGTAACTGCTGAGTCGTGGCTGGCCACATTTGCAGTGTATTATGGATCATATCTGGACTGTGTGTTAGCTTAAATTAAAGACAGGGCAGTTATAGTTGGTATAGTTTTGTTTGGTTTGTTTGGATAATTATAGATCATGTTAACTGGTCCAAACAATTTTTTTATTAAAACATTAATTATGGTTTGTTCAAATATGGGGAATATTAAACTGAGAGATCTTCAAGACCAGTGTTTATAATAAAAAAAAATATATGAACCTTCACCTTTTTATTTTCCCCTAAGATGTGTGCCTTGAGTAATTTAGTAATTTGTTATTGCACTTTTTCACTTATTGCTATCTTTGCTATTTACCGTTCGTTGTCTCTTCGATTTTGAAAAAAACGCTAAATACCTAAATGCAAATGCTCTGTACATATTAAATTCTTATTCATAAAGATAAAAACATACTTCTACATATGTTTTGAAAATATGTACATGTGTTTTTAAAATTTAAATGATTAATATTAGAAACAAATGTTTTACATGTCATATTTTTCTTAAATTTAGAATGTTATTCATTCTGATTTTTTTAATTAATCTGTTCATTGTGTTTTTAGTGTCTGATCCAGACCCTGCTATGTTTTCTCTCTTGGGCGGTTTGTTTAGCCTTCATGAACATTGCAATCAAAACCAAAATCAATGTTAGATGACCTGAATTATGTAACCTTCCACAACACCTAAAAAATGTACAGTACTTAAGTGTATGAACAATTTAAAAAAATGTTTTTTCTAAGTCCAATGGGCTAAATCTGCCTGTAGTTGATGAAACATCGTGTGTGGCATGTCAATGTGCTCAGATGCTTTGGTGTTGTTTTATGGATGTTATCACATCCAGAACAAAAGTGCAAACAGGTTTTTCCTGTGATTTTAACCCTCTATCTCTATACTTGTAAGATAATAATCTTCCCTCTAGGCAAATGAAAGTCAGAATGCCTTTATGCAGTATTCAATTGGACCCAATGGGGGCGATGTTCCAATCGTTGGTTCATTTCCCTGTGGCATCTACCTGCATGGCTGGGGGGAGGGCGGTCTCGGCTCATATCTTCATTAACAAATATCTTCATTACCGCACAGAAAAGCGATGAGGAAAAAACAACAGGCGTGCGATGAAACTATGGCAGCCCCTCGGGGCGTTCTGCTGTTTGTAGTGACACAGAGGACAAGTTATGCTAATTGAGTGTTCTTTGCATAATTAGAAAAAAGAAACTTTATCATTATTATGAGTACAGAATAGCCAGACTGTGGGTAATTTAGAGTTTCCCAGCAGGGTGCTGGTGGAAAATGAGCGAGATAGAGAGAGAGATAGCGTGCCCTCTCAATGTTATTCTTTTTGATATAGAAAAGCATGTTCATCAAGATGCTTAGCCAAAGTGCGTCTTAATGATAATTACTTTCCTCAATGTGCTCTTTTCTAGGTGATTTAGTGAATTTGTTTTTGAAGAGCATTCATTTGCAATGGAAATTCGTGAGGAAATATTTGGATTGGAGCAATTGGTGTATATTCAGGCAGATTGCCAGTGTCTTTTTATCAGGACAAGATGCTGCTGAACCAATTAGACCTCTTTGAAATATTAAAAGGTCTGAAAACTTGCGATTTTCCTCATGCACTGGGCTTGTCAACTTAGTCATTCAGCTTGCTATCTCCACTCTTCTCCAACATGGCCGACTGTGTAGTGTACCTTGAGACGGCAGAGAACATCTTCTCCTGCTTCAAAGGTTCTCTCGCCTTTTTCATCTCTGTGTACCAGCCCACGGCCAGAGCCATGGATTAATATTTCAAAACATGTTTCCCTCTCCAACCCCCCCAACTCCTTTCCTCATCCTACCCCTCCCCTGCTGTCTCACATACACAGTCCTCGTTCTCTGTGCACCACTCTCTCACTCTCACCCTCAGCCTGGCTGCAGACACGTGTGATATTTTCCCATATCTCCTGTTTTGCTGCTCCGTTGCTCCCAGGGCCCAATCACTGGAGCAGTATGTTTTATGAATTAATAAGAGATGATCCTGGAAGGTCCATGGAGGCAGCTCGGAGAGAGCCAGGAACACAAAGATGGAGGGAGGAAAAAAGACAGAGAGAGAGAGGGAGGAGGCTGCAGTCGAATTTTAATGAGCACCAAGGGGAATATCAGATTTTTTTCGTTCTCGTTCTTTCTCTGGATATCCAATGGCACACTGCTCTAAATCACTGTCATGCAAACAAGGTATTTCCCATCATGCCCTTGGTTTTTGGCTGGTAAGTGTGTCACCGTGTGGTACAGCTTGGCTCACTGGGTGCACCTGCTCCGCTGTCCTAATTGAACAGATGATCTGCCAATTTGTCATGTTTATCTTCAGCTCCTTTCCTCGGCGGCTTGCCCACTCCCCACAGCCCCCTCGCAACACGCTGCAGATGTTAGCAGCATTTTTTATGACAGATCTTGTAGTCATTACTGAATAATTCATGCTTGCTTTAATGTCTTCAGATAGCATCTCCAGCTCCCCCTCCCCACCTCTCTCTCTCTCTCTCTCTCTCTCTCTCTCTCTCTCTCTCTCTCTCTCTCTCATGCTTGCATTTCACCCAATACCCCCTTTTTCCCTTTTTCCAATCACATGGGAAAACTTTATTATGCCTCCCTCCGACGGCAAAGTATACGGATAAAATACCCCCTATTGATATGAAAATAGGATTTAAATTATTCACTGAGGTTTAAAGGTTAGTTGAAGGTTATTACTTGGGGACAGGCATAAAGGGAGGAGAGACTGGCTCTTGGAGCATTGTTCACTGGCAGGAAGACGAGGCGTTGGTGAAAGGCTGATTTGCAGCGCATGCTGCAGTGGCCTCTTGTGAATAAGCCCAAAGCCTCTCAAGAGGTTTTAACATGGTAGAAGTCGATTATTTATTAGGAAATTATGTCTTGCTTTTTTCTCTCACAACATTTCTGACTGTCCAATTTCTTGTGATTATTATGACGTGTCGTTTTTCTGTTCAGCCCAGCCAGGCGAAGATAATAGGAGAGCATCTTGGAAAGGGAGGTGTCCTTTGAGATTGCCTTCAACATAAATCAGATGAGTTGAAACGCTTGCAGGTTTTTTATGGGTTGGATAATGGGGCTTAGAATACAGTGGACTTAATAAATCATTCCCTTTGTTGGTGCCTGCGCTTTTTTCCCTCTCCGGGTTAAGAGGCTGAGCTAGTTCAGTGGTTGGTCCCTCCGTTCTTACGCCACACAGTATCACCATAGCAACCACGCGTGCAGGTACCGTGCTTAAGGAGTCACAAGGAGCTGAGTGATGTAGACAGACCTCCTCCTTTTACCTCACCTACACCTCCTCACTTTCTCCATCACAGACAAACACATTCACACCCTCCTTTTTTAATCTTTTCCTATTCCCACCTCCTTCGCTCCTAGTTTGGAGTAACCCGAGGTGGTTTGTTTACAGAGCTTTTATGTATGTTCTCTAAAAATTCACTGTCTCTTTATCTCTGTCTCATTTGCATATTCCCACACAGGACTCCGCCTCTTCGCTGCCAAAACACTCCATGGCTTTATCGCTTCTGTCATTTTTCCCCTGAATATATGACCCCACCCGTGCGTCACGTTTATTTAAAAACTCCATCATTCTGATGCTCCCAAAACTCTAAGGGACTTATAACAGTGAATATTTTGTCATTATTTATTAACCCTCATGTCATTCTAAATATGAATGACTTACTTTGTGGAGCACAATTGAAATAAAAAATAAAACATAGGTTCTGTTCTATTCTGTGCAATGAAAGTGAATGGGGACCACAAGCTGCAAAAAGGGACATAATTTAGTTTTGACAACTTGCACTTTAAACTGACTTATTAATTATTCAGCCTGAATGTATATTTTGTAATGTTAAAGTAAAAAAAATTCTTTGGAAGAATGGAAGTTATTGGGATTTTTGGAATATCTCTTTTGTTTAACAAAACAAAACTGCAATTATTTTATTAATATTGTAGTTAAATGTGCCTCAAAAATCTCAATGAACATTCTTGCAAATGTTTTCTTTGTTTGACTAAACAGAAATTTATAAAGGATTGGAACAACTTGAGGGTGAGTAATTCATATCAAAAGATATAATTTTAGGGAGTCTCTATTAAATTTTACTTTTTTTGGTAAAAAAATAAAAAAAGGTTTTCTTTGATTATTGTAGTCTCCGGCATCCTGGAAATTGATTTTAAACACCTTATTTTTGTGTTTTACCAAAAAAGGTTTTAACCGCCACATGGGGGAATAATACCAGATTCTTAACTTTTGGGCGAACTAGCCTATAAATGTGGTTTATTCCTTTAGTGTGGTTAAATTATATTTTTCATTCTCCAGACGATAAACACATCCCCTTTTGTTTTGCTACATTTTCCAAAGCGTGATATTTCTCATTTTGACAAAGCGTTTTATTGTTGTAAAATGAACACCTCCTGTGGGGATTTCCTCAGATTGCTTTATAAGATAAGTAAGAGTCATTAGTTAGCAAGATCTGCACTGGCTTTCCTAGGCTCCAGTGTGTGTGGGTGTGATAATACTTTAAATGGAAGTGTCGTCACATCAAAGATCTGCAAGATGAGAAGAGGAATTAATTACATCCTTGGGAAACAGAGAAAGGGCTTTATGTTGTAGTTTGAGCACAGTCTCTTGTTTCCATCATTTGTTCCTGTTCTCTGGATTTCCCAATCCATCCCTGTTTTGTCAGAAACGTTTATCCAGAGCTATAAGCCATCTTTTACAGTAGATGCCTCAGAGCGATGTTAATCACAACTGTTACCGCGATTCATGCCGAGTGTCAATTTTCATCCCTTTAGATGCTCTCTCCATTTTCTCACCAGTCGAGTATTCATTTTCTACGAATAATACAGAGCTTATCAAACTCAATCAGCTGTGAAACTCATTTTCAGATGGAAAATTTGAGGCTATTCTGACTTAATTTGGTAAAAACTGCTTTATTTGCCCGCTTGTCGAGCCCAGAAATGCGTCGTTTGGGCCGTGACAGCAGAACGCTTTGTTTTTGATAGTTTGTGAGTAGAGCGTTAACTGAAAATAAGGAACTCGTGAGAGGCTTGACTGAAGAGCTCCAGCGGAAAGGCAGTTCCAGATGGCCGAGCGCTTGTCGAGAACGCAGATGTGCTTAATAGGAACACACACATCACGCTGTTCCGCTTCTTCAAATGGAGCATGGGAGGCTTCTCTGTCATATATCAGTAAAACACATATACCCATGCATTCATGCAAGAAAACACACATGAACACTCAGCGCATGTCTATTGATGTGGCTCAGTAACTCACAAGTTACTGCTTTCATCTGATGGGGATGCTAACTGTTTTGACTGCATGTTTCCCACAATGCTAAAAGTGTGAATCTTCCGTTGTAACGCCTTGGTTGTATTGTTGAGGTGTTTAATGAATGTTGATTAACTAAGCTTGACTTGATGTGTCGTGCATTATGCCACTTATAAAAACATGGAATACACAGATGCATTGACTCGTTGTGAAGTCACCGGTTTGCTATTTCCTGACAGCCCCAAATGTAGCATACACTGTCATTGACTGTCATTGTTTTGCAGAACACAAAATATGATATTTTGAAAAACACTGATAAACAAACAACACTGGCCTTCATTGACTACAATTTTATAGACACAAAACCACATTTCTCAAAATAGCTTCTTTTGTCTTCCACAGAACAAGTTGGGCTGCTCGGTTTTGACAAAAATTATAATTACAATTGTTTTGCTTTATGTTGAGACCACTATTATGTAACACAATAACATTGGCTTTTGAAAATTAGACTTTATTAGCAATTTACATAATGAATAACACAACAAACATGTAAAAATAGATATGTGCCTTGCTAAACTTCACATTTTTTCTCTCCGTTGCTGTCGTAGTTTGGACGGCACCATCAGACACAGCCGGACTTAATAGATGGTGTCAGTAGATGAGGATCAGTGCCATCTCCCTCCCCACTCATCCTTCCAACAAGACTCCAAAAACTGCACTCCATGTCTGGTGAAGCCAAGAGGCACTTCTGCAAGAGTTTTTCCCGCTGCTCCAAACAGCTTGTCTGATTACAAGCTGATCAATACTTGGCCTCTCTCCCCCTCCTGGCAGGGGAAATGATGCGACACGAAAAGCTGTGACATTGACTGGGCCCTGGAGGGGTTGCCTCAGTATTGGTCTCAGAGAAATGGTTGTGCTATTAACTCAGCTGGCCTCCTCTGCTGTGTCATTGTTAAATGCTGGCAAGGATGAGCGGCTCGTATTAAACGGCTGACAAACGCCATCGTAATTGCGCTCTTTGATTTTAATCGATAAAATAAGAGGGATTTTTAAGGCGTGTCCTTGTCAAACTGATTGCTGTGGAAATGAAATGCATCTGTTCGCCCCTGCCCTGCTGTTACCATTTCAGGGGGTTCGTCAATAAAGTTTTCCTTTGCCATGTTTTAGTGTTATAGAGTAATATAGCTAAACACTGCTCTTAATATTCTTTCTTTGATGTTTATACTTAAAATAGTTACGTGGCTCTATATGTCAATTCTATATATTTGTCTATTTGTCCCCATGAGATGCAATACCTCGTGCATTGATTTTGTGATTTCAATAGCTAATCTATATCTATGATGTATATACAGATCATGCATCTCTTTTATATATTTTATGCTTTCTCTCTATATAGAGAAATGAATATGTATTCCTTAATTGATGGATGGCATTTTACAGCTTTGCCAGGTTAGATGATCACAGAGATGGCATTTTTATTAAAAAAAAATTGTTCAGCTGGACTTTTATGTAAAAACCGTATGTGAGCTTTAATTTAGAAGTTGTTCATGCCCTTTTAGGATTTGTGCAGTTTGTGACAGTTTGCTTTGTTCGGATGTCTTTTTCACGTATTGTAAGATGTATGCAAGCGTTTACCTGAAACCTTGGAGTGTACTATTGGAACAGATACAAAACCACATTTCTCAAAATAGCTCCTTTTGCCTTCCACAGAACAAAGAGACGGACTGCACGATTATGAAAAAAATATAATCAATATTATTATGCTCAATGGTGAGTCAACGATTATTTAACACAATTACGCATTGGATTTTGAAAATAAGTTCGTAAATAGATAAATGATTTATAGATCAATGAGAAATTAACAACTTAATATTCAATATTCAACAAAACAACAAATAAATAAAATAGATATGAATACCTAGATTAATATAAATGATATATAAATAATCAAACATTTGATATATGTTTAAATATACAATAATTGTTTCAACTCTAATATTTTGCTTTCCAATTCATTGAAAGCCAAAATGGAATTTGAAAATAGATTATGAGTTATTGCAAGGTCCTTACAAAGAGTTATACAGTTTTGATGATAGATTATTATTATTTTTTGGGGTGAATTATCCCTTTAAGACATTTTGGGCAATATGGCTGTCCATATTAATGTAATGACACGCTGGAGAATTGCCCTTTCCCCATAGTGTGTGAAGCCCACTGACCTGTTCTTGTGTGTGGTTCACCCTGCTTATCTCTCTATCAAAGGCGGTCAGGTAGCTTTTACAGTGTCTGTTATTTATAGCTGAGCCAGCATGTTTCTCTCTCTTTCTCCGTCTCTCTCACTGTCTCTCTGAGGCCCCGCCATTACTATCGAACACTTTTATAGTCTTCCCACCGTTTCCTTGTTTGAAACAATATAGCCGGGCTGTTGTTATTGATTCCACCGGATTGTGCCCTGGGTAAGTGCTCCTTTGAGCCTCGCTGCTAAATTAAGCCATCATTCCAACAGCGGCTGACAGCACTCTTCAGATCCTGGCTGTCTTCTAATGGCTCTGGTATTACTCATATGTTAATTGATTGGGCGGTGGAGGAGGAAGCCGACAGCAAGGTGGAAATGACTCTGCAGAGCGCAAAAGTTGCTGCAGACCTTTCAGAGAAATAAGTTACAAAAGCAAGCGACAATGGGGTCAATCAGCTGCCCGAGAGAGGGAAAATTACTTTGATGATTAAATTGATCGGAATTACCGAAGCATCATAATGGACTACCTGCCTCCTGCTGCTATTTCAGGAATGCGCCTTTGAAGCATTTAAGCTACGTCTCGGTGCATCGCTTCCCGGCATGCCTTATTTGTGTGTAAGAGGACGTTCGACTGGCTTCAGATCAAAGCTTGATGAGCCGAAACAGCCTGAGAAACTATTTGCATTTTAAAATGCCTGTCACAACATAATCTAATTGGTTACAATAGTGATTACAATACTATTTTTCTAGTATGTTTTCTCTTACTTACTCAAAAATTTGATTTTTGATAAATAATTCCAAATAGCAATTGCATAAACGAAAAGTCTGTGATAGGAAAAGTCATCCACAATAAATGCCCAATTCATCCTCCATCTTTGGCCCTCTATGTGTCTCTCTTTTTCGCTGTTCTGTCTGAGGCCTCATTTCCTCTCATGTCCCATGGATGATTAGGAACGGCCTGCAGCATTTATCATTGACTGGCAAAAGCAGAATACGATGATATGAGGCTGAGAAGCCATCAAGTTTTTCGTGGTAAAATTAAAGAGTATTATTTTAACCTGTTAAGTCTTAAAAAGCACCGATATGAGATGGCCTTTGTTTTTTTTGAGCTTATTGGAGTTCCTAGGCATACCATTGGTATCTTTGAAACTTGAAAAATACATCATCAAAAACTAGATGACAAGCTATAGAGGACGAGTAAGTTCAGTAGCTTTTGTTATAAGTAGTAATATATAGATTACTTCACAAGATTTAAACACTGGTTCAGATGCATGTCCGGTTTCATTTTTGTTCCTTTGCCCCTTTTAAATCGTATATTCATAATTACATTTTAAAGATATTAGTTTTTATTTTGTTAAAAATGTTCTGTTGGTTGTGTTTTGTTTAATTGTGTTTATGTGTTGGGTCAGTGTGATCGAAGTGGTCTGTAAGTTACATTATATATTATTAGATTTAATCAAGCAACCTTCTAACTGAACTATACAGCAGGCCTGATGTGTTTTCATTGTATAGAGAGTAGCAGCTTTGACATCTTAATAAGTCTTTTTGTGTTCCAGAAGAAAAGGTCTTACAAGATTTGATTGACATAAAAGTGGGCTTATAACAGGTGAGTAGGCGATTTCCGGCACAGTGTTAGACTACAGCTATTTTACCTAAAGTACTCTTTCAATTTAATGATCAAAGAAACTTATTTGGACTTAAAGGGATAGTTCATCTAAAAATGCATTTATCCTCATGTTATTCAAAACATATAAATGGGCAATTCCACCGTTATGGACCTAACATTTTTCATTATGCATATGATAGAAAAACGCTCTTAGAATGTAAATGTTAACTGAACTAACTGTTTATATTATACAAAAACCTTGGTGAATGTGTTTAAACATCAGAACAAATATTAATCTATATGCATAAGTTTAATACATACATTTTTGTGTTTGTGAAAACTAAGTTCTTAAGATTCATGTGAATCAAAAAGCACAAACCATAAGGAATAATATCCAATAAATGGGATATCAAAGGGATAGCTCTGTATAGAACGTAATCTAATTTCTGTATTTTTATTGCCATGTGTCCATTTATGAGCAAAATGTAAAGTTGTGGTAGTGACAATCCTGAAAATGGCCCTTGCTTTACTATGAAAAACCATGCACAAAAATAATGATCTAAAAATGTTAAAAGAAATCTTTAATGGGAACAAATTTTGACGTGTGTGCTATAAGCGTACTAAAAACCTTTGGTAAAATCTCAATATTTTCCTGTTCGTTGTCCATATGAATGTTCCTTCTATAGCAAACAAAAAAAGTTATTTTGAAAAATGCACTTGTGGTTTTGTGTCCATCAACTGGAAACAATGCTTAGCAACATTCTTCAAAATATCTTCTTTAGTTTTCGGCAGAAGAATCAAAGCCATACAGGTGTTAAATGACATAAGTGAGGAAATGATGAAATAATGGTCATATTTCAATTTTTATATAATTTTGTAATACAGGCTTTTTTTATTGGCTAAAAATGGTTAGAAGACTACATGTTCACCGATTTCACCTACTGACATCCAGAGACACAATACCAGACACACAATTAAATCTATTCCTCTATTTATCCTAATTTTAGTTTCTCTCTAATTAAATCGGCATCCCCTCTACAGTCCATTACCTTATTGTCGTCATCGCTACGTCTTCCCTTAGCAATAAGTGGTCTTGAGATGCTCTGATGGTATCACGTCGGTGCGGCTAATTGGCTAATGGAAGGGCCTCTTTTTACTAGTCGCTAATTATTATTAATCACCGCTAGTTACACATGGCACGGTTAATTTAGTTAGCTGTGCGAGGGTGCAATTTTCTGTTTACGTGTGTGTCCGACCTGGTATCCGCGAGCGAGCATTAATACCCCCGCCGAACAACACCTACCACCCCCATGACTGGCTGACTGCCAGGCAGAAGCATTATTATGATCATCAGTCAGAGAGAGGGGCGGCTAAATGTCATTATTGCATGCTGCAAGTGCCTCTCGGGAATTTGCGGCTGCCCGTTTAATTTCTCTAACAGCCTGAGAAAATGTTTCTTTGCATCGGTACTAGGGTCTGTGGCAAAGAAAAACGCATTTATCAGCCACCGCGCAATTAACGGCATAGATCATTTACATAGTCACACAGCTAATTTTCATAATGTTCCCTTTATTATCAGAGGAAGAAATTAACCCAGGAATTTATTTACATATCCACTGCAAACGGTAACAGTGTGCTAATTGGCTGTTAGATGATTAATAGGCTTACAGCAGATGCTAATGAATCATGCACTCACTGTTCTGAAGGTGCTCTTGCAGTGTGTTTGTGTTTTGGCAGCTTAATTAGTCTGATAATTATGCACTTGTTGCGTTCGCTTTCAAGCAAATACAATCAAACATTGAAAAGATTAAAGTGGATTGTATTAGCGAGAGCAAGTGTTAGCTCGAGCACTTAACGACCTTGGCTAAATAATCACATTTTTTTCACTGCACCTCGAGGAACATTTTTAGATTACACCAAAAATAGACGTGAATGAGCTTTTGACGGTTGAATCAAAAAGAATATTGACGTGTCGTTACACACAACTCAGTTTGACTGACAGTCTGAGGCTTAATTAGGCAAATTAGATCATCTGGCTTATAATTCAATAAAACATCTGTGTTCATTTCTAATTGAGAGAGGATGTATTAGTGCTGAAGAATAAGTTGTTTTTACTACGGTCTTATGAGTACTGTTTGGGTTGTACTATATATACTATATATGTCAGTCGTGGTCAGGTGGTTAGAGAGTTGGATTTGTAAGCAGAAGGTTGTGAGTTCGAAGCCCATAGTCAGCAGACAGTAACTGAAGATGCTTTAGCAAGACATCTCACCCCTGTTTACTCTGCAGTGATAATTGACTACTGCATAATACTTGTCCCTTCGGATCAAAGTGTCTGCCAAATGAATAAATGTTAATGTATACACTGAAATATTTAGGATCACCTTACAAAACTGTTATTATGATCATGGTGTATGGTGTTTCAGTTACGTTTGTGAATAATATTTAACTGTGCAAATGTATTAAAATGATTGCACACCCAAAAATGACAATTCAATGTCATCATATTCTGACCATATAGCAGCGATACCCACTCAATTTAATTGAGTAATCACAAAATTTCATAGTTAATCTGTGTCTTTGTGGGGTGACCAACATTCTTCAAAATATATTTTTTGTGTTCAGAAAGTCAAACGTGCAAAATGACAAGAGGGTGAGTAAATGGTCACAGAAATTTAAAAGTATTCATGATAAAATGCCAATGGTACAATTTTGCATTTTCTAGTCAAAAGATTACTACTTTGATGATGCTGAAATATGAGCTTTGTCTTTAAAGATAGGGTAAGCGGTTTCCAAAACAACCTTGGAAGGTGCACATGATGGTCATCAATCGAGTGACCAAAGTAAGTGAATGATAAGTGTAGGGGCATGTTGTTTTGATGGTTTAAACATCAACAACAGCTACCCTGCCAGGCAACCCTGCCTTTAAATAAAGGTTGTGAAAATGTGAAAAAATATATATAATTAAAAAATGGGTGATAATATTTTTTTACCTTTGAGTTAGTATTTAAGCACACTTATCTGGTCAATGTGATATTTTGATTGCCTATTCACAATTAATGCCCGGAAAAGTCCCTACTGTCATGTTTCTGTAACATTGCTGATCTAAATTCACAGACCAGAGATAAAAACAAATAAAAAAAACCCAGTGACATCATCGGGGGCTTCAGATGTGTACGGTTCTGTAATTAAAAGCCCCCGATAAGTCCATTGACTCACAACATCCTATAATAAAACCCCCAAATCGGCTCTGGCTGGAGAACCATTAGAAAGCCATGCTTATGAATATTTGATGCAAATCCTCCTTTTTGTCTTGGACACAGCTTGAAGCGGGAATCGCATTGATCTGCTGTTATAATCGCAGATTAAAGTTAGCTCTCCCCAAACCATTCCCTGATTAAAGGCCTGTTTACATGCCACGCTTGCACACCAGTGCTGCTTTTCCCGGGCATTGAACAGGCCCCCGTAGGCTGCGATGTGCAGCAAAAACCGACTGGCACTAATGGGCCCCTCACTGACTGCTGAGCGCAGGGTGTCTTTTAGATTTGTGTTTCAACTCGTTAGTTTCCAGATTTGGCCGGAGTCTACAAAATGTCCCTTATGAAATATTAAATTCAGCAAATCCTCTAGGAGCTCTGCTGAGGAGAGACTTCTTTCACTTTGTCTGTGGCGAACGCTTTGTTGCTTAGCTCCATCTTGATCATGTTTTGCATATGATTATTAGCAGTTTTAAGGGTTTATGGAAAGTAGAAAACATTGATATGTGTTGTTTCGTATATGTGCTGCTGGTTGTTGCATAAGGACAAAGAGAAACTTGATTGAGAATAAAGATTAAAAATTAGTAGAGCTGTAAACAATTAATCCAGAAATAAGTTTGTGTTTACATAATTAATATCTGTGCACTGTGTTTTATTTTGTATTTATAAATACATACAGGTTTATTTTAAAGAAAAATATTAATAAAAATGAATAAACATTTACATGTTAATTCAATTACTAAATTCATCTTAATATTTCCTTTATTATACTTACATGTATATGCATGTCTTTGTGTTTATAAATACAAAACATGCACAGTTCACAAACAGTTATTATGTAAACACAAACTTTTTCCTGGATGCTATTGATGACAATTTATATTTTGACAGCCCTTAAAATTAGTTAAATTAAGTTCACTCAAAAAAATCTGTTATTATTTATTCACCCTTTTGTCTTTTCAAACATGCATGACTGTCTTTCTACAGCAGGACCCAAACGAAGATATTCTGAAGAATGTGTATACCTAAGATTTGTATGACAAATGCAAGTCAATGATAGCCGTTGCTGTTCCATTGACAACATTTCTTAAATAGCATAATTTGATTGTTCAATTTTGCAAGTTCAAAAGTCACTGAATTTAAGAAGATTTGACAGGTTTTTATCTAGTTATTATTTTTGCCACATTTTGTTTTATTGAACTATAGGGTGCAGTCGATTTTATTTCATTTCTAGGGTTTCCAGGAGAATGAATGGCAGCAGGTTAAGTGCCCTTAGCAGTGGTCAGTGTCTTTCAAATTATCGGTTACAGTTTGTGCCAATGGTAGAAAACGGCTTAAAGCATAGAAACCACATAACGTATGCACCGTCTCTTACCTTCGCTTGTCACCGTGGCCGTTTCTCATTCGCAAAGCCACTCCTATGAAGTGGCGTTGAAAAATTGCTATAATATAAAAGATTACATAATAAGCTATTTGCATCTCTCCGAGTGTATTTGCAACGCTCGCTTAAGCTCAGTCTAGTGCAGCCGAACTCTTGTTCAGTGGAGCCTGCTTCACATCTAGTGCGGATGCAAAATTGGACGGCAGGTCAGAAGATCAGCAATCAAATCAGTGTAGTGTTGGGTTGTGGAGAGCACTTGAGTGACAGCTGTCAGAGGGTGCATCCAGAATCACACATTATAAACTCTCTGGCTTTCTGGATGAGCTCTTGTGGTGACGCATGTGGTGGTGACCTCGCAGTAAGAGCAGGCTGATGAGAGGGTTTGGGACAAGTGAATTAGCATCACTCAGGTTGTGCGTTTGCGGCAGGTCTATGGAGATTCACGCACACTTGAGTTACCCACTCGCACACTGTTCTCCTAACCTTCACTTTGTGGCTGTGCGATCAGTGAGCATTTAACGCCTGGCTGGATTTTAAGCCATGCTGAAAGTGCCGGAGAATTAAAGCACCGCTTTCGTTAGTGCTGGAGCGTGTTCTGCCGATGGGAAGGGTCAGCTTTGTACGATCTGATTTCCTAGCTTGTCAACATTGATTATGATGTGTTATGTTTGAGAAAACACAGTTTCAGCCATTCCAAAGGGCTTTTCTGAGTTGTTATGAATCAAGGTTATACTTTTTTAGGAATATTCGTTCTGTTTTAGCTGTTTTGAGCAAACTTTTAAGAATTGAGATACTTGGTTGGGGTGCTAATACCCAGTATTAAGTAGATATACTGTTTAAATGTTGTGTATATGTAAGTAAAAGAATTAAGTAAACCTGATTAACTCAAGTATTTCTATTAAAATTCACCAAAAATGTTGATGGATATAAAAAAGATATAATTGTTAAATGAATAGTTCTCTTTTCATTACATAAACGTAACACATTTACAATTTTCGATAAGAAAATGGTTGGATTTTCATTTGAAAAATGTATTTAATGTTTTTAAAGATTTTAATAAGTTGATATAAATTTAAATTTTCATGATATTTACTAAACAAGATGAAATATTCTCATGTTGACAAGTTGACAAAAAGTGATGCACAGGTGACGGTAGAAAATGTTGTCCTTATTCAAAACACACTGTGCCAGTCTCAGCCGCAGATGGTTTTCCAACTTGTATAACATCCCTGATCTGTCAATCAGATAGAGGGTGATGTCATAGTATCTGCTTTTGGGGAATCGTATTCCAGTTGATGAGGGCTGTATAAAACAGACTTGACCTTGTGAACTACAGCGGGGGCTGCTTGTAGAATATATCACAATACTGTTAACCGAGGTTTACAGCCCAAACAGTAGATGATGATGTTTCTTTGACTTAATGTAATGGGGGGATTTGTTTTAACAGTGTGCTTGTTGTGTTTATTTTTTGAAATATCTATGTGGGTGTCCACAATCCCTCTATTACATAAAGATTGATATTAGCACAGGTTGAGATGCAAGTCAAGAGAGTCAGGGCCCTCTTGCATTCTGTTGAATACTGATTGTCTCTCTGTATTTCCCCCTCTGTCACTGAGCCGTGCAATTGCTCTCTTTCATTTTTCAGCACTTGTGTGTCTCATCGCAGATGGACAGCAAATTTATAAAACGTCCCCGCTGAAAAGTAACATTTCTCATTTTGCATCTGATTCCTCCCTAACAAGGCGTTTGCACCGTTGCATGTGAATGCGGAGATAATGAAAAATGTTATGAATATTTCAACACCGCTACAAAAGGCAAGTTTGTTCGATGACTCTGTCCTTTGAATCAATCCCCACCGGACCAAACAGGCTTAATAAGAGAAACAGCGAACCGACTTATCTGTGATGTGAATGTGTAATGTTGGGTTTTTTAATAACTGCGGTAGCCTCGGGGGCTGTCTACAAAATGGCTGGTGCACTTTGGTATTTGCGCGTTTCATTTTTGTTAAATCATTAATGTTTCTCCAGGCTAACAGCTCCTCTGGCAGCTGCAGTGGGATCGAAGACGGGTCGAGCTAAACGCCTGCATCGAGCGGTACTCCATCAAAGGCATCAAGCCTTTTATTTATTTCGTAAATGCATGTGTACTATTCTGAGGTTTTTTTCTACTCAATGCTTTAGACGCTGCACCTAACTTTTTAATCCCAGGTTACAGGTTTGACCTTTGACCTCTACCTTGTTATCATGTTTCATCAGTAAATAGTGGCACATCTAACTTTTAAGCTGGTTTTCTTTTTGCCTTTGTGGAAACAGATGCAACTCAAGGTTGAGAATTCATTAAGACTCTGAACGTGAATCTTTGCGCTCTTAACTTATTTGTTTGGCTAAAGATGCATAGTTTTACAGAATTAATTGTAATTGGATAATTGGATCAGTTTATCTGGCAAAGGCTGTCAAGGATACAGGAAAAAACAGTCATTCTTTTGCCATATCTTTGTAAAGACACGGTCAAGGCATTAACAGAAGTAATGTTAATATTTGTCCTTCAAGTTTAATGATGATGTATGTAAATGGATCAGGCACATCTTCAGGTAGAATTGTAGTGTATGTGTAGACTGTAGAGGAATGCTGAATTGCAACAAGTGTTATGATCTGAGATGCGTGCACTTAAAGGGATAGTTCAGAGAACCAAAGAAGATATTTTGAAGAATTTTAATTGAAAGTGACCCATTTGTCATATATGGGAACCCCTACCCTGAAATGTCACCTGTATTTAACCCATAAATCGTATTGTGAACACACACCTGGAGGAGTTGGCGGCTATTACTGCAGCGCCCGGGGTGCAAACTGGGGTTAGGTGCTTCATTACCTGTCTGCCCTAAGAATTGAACCGGCGACCTTATGATTACGATTTTCGACCCTCTAACCAAACAATGGCCAAACAATGGCCAACAATTAACATTCCTTTAATATGTACTCAAAACTTTTTTGAACAGGAGTTGATGTTTACAATAACTTTCAGGTTACCGACATTGTTCAAAATATCTCCTTTTCTTTTATGCACTAAAAAGATGGTATTGAAATTATGCAGACAGAAATGGTTAAGCTGAACAAAGTTCTGACATTTATTCTCATGTCCGTTCGCTGGGCATGCTTTCTTTTTATTAAAAAACAATAAAATGTTGAAGTATCATCTAAGGAAATCACAACATAGATTTATAACATTTGGTAACCAAACATCTCCCTTTATTGACTTCTGTTTATTGGTCACAGTTGTATTTCTCAAAAAATCTTTTTACAGTTCTATAGAAGAAAGAACCATTTACAGTTTTGGATTGACATGGATATGAACAAATGAAAACTTAATATTTATTTTTGGGTGAACTGTACCTTTAAGATACTGAAACCAAGAACCGTTTGTTTTTAAATCATGGTGAATTCGTGATTATACATTGTAAGCTGTCGGTGCTGCAGGGAGGGCAGTTTATGTGCAAACTAAAGAACATTTGAATGTAAACAGCGGTGTACTTTACCCATCTAAAGCCCTGATTTACATTGCATCCTAAGCAGTCTTTGTGAGCCCAGTGAGGTGTGAAGAGATGTAATGAAACAGAGCCTCTGTTTATGAGGGGAACATTCATATTCATTAGCAGTCAGTCATTACCATACGATGCCTGTGACGAAACCTGATGCATGTTTTATGAGCACAGTTAATGGGACATTGACAGCGCAATAAAAACGAGGGAAAGTGTGAGAGAGAGAGAGAGAGAGAGAGAGAGAGAGAGAGAGAGAGAGAGAGAGAGAGAGAGAGAGAGAGAGAGAGAGAGAGAGAGAGAGAGAGAGAGAGAGAGAGAGAGAGAGAGAGAGAGAGAGAGAGAGAGAGAGAGAGAGAGAGAGAGAGAGAGATATGCTTCCCCTGAAAAGCCACAGGGCACCGGGCGGGTTATTGATTCTCCCCAGTGTCCTATTGATCTCTGATGTTTTCATCTCACAAAGGCCCTGCTAAGCTGCCGTGTATCTGCGAAACACTGACAGTGCAGCCCATTGACTCTGGCTATCAATAGCCATGGAGCTGGATATCATTAAATCCTCATCATTGTGTTTTTATCCTCCACACATCACTGACTGCCTCTGGTGACCTCCAAATGGGGCTGCACGCTGCACGGTTTGACTCTGCTGGGCATGAGGGCGTGTCAGTGGCACCTCTTTTAAAATTACTCATCTGCCATGGTAACTGTGGTTGTTGGTCTGTTGTTAAAAGTTGTGTGGTCATTTACTAACCCTCTTTTTGTTTCAAAACTGGTATGACGTTCTTTATTTGGCAGAACACAGAAGAATAATGTTTGTAACTAGCACACTTTCATTTCATGTGTCCATACAGTAAAAGGGAATCGGTCCCACTGCTGTTCAGTTACAAACTTTTTACAAATTACATTAATGAGTGTTCTAAAGAAGAAAAAAGCTGTACAGAATTGAAATGGCAAGGTGGATAGTGAATGATCACATTTATAATCTTTAAGGGATACCCACAACCTACTCTCATTTTACTGTTTGGATGGGTACTGCTGTTGTTAAGTGATCATTATTCTTCAAAATGTCTTTAATATTTGAAACGTGGGTTTGTAAACAAAGACATCATCAATTCAATGGCTGCACAACTGGAGTGCAATGAAGAACCAAAAATCATACTTTTTTTGTTTTTGTGTCATTTGTAAATGATAGATACAAATAAAAGAGATAAAGAGATTTAGAGCTGAGTAAGGTGCTTTGGGATACCTTAATGCTCACAAAATGTTACTATAGCAAGCTAAGCAAACTGTAAGTATTTCAATTGTTTTTTCTTATTTTTTATTTCAATTGTTATTTTCTTGTTTATTTTTTAAACTGTTTTTTAAAACAGATTTTATTACATTGCCATTGTTGACTTAAAGATTTGAATTCAACATTGCATCCATTAAGAAATTGTTACATATCATTCTTTTCTCTTAACATTATATAAAACATGCATTTTTGACCTTGCTAGCAGCATAATCAGTACAGTTTTTATTACAATTTAAAGGTCTGAGCAGAGTTAAATCTGAATAGCGGGTTATTAAAATGCTGAAAATTCCATAATTTAAAGCACAGAGACCCATTCCTATTGCATAATGCATGTAGAGAAAGATCAAAGGGAAGTCATTTGTGAGACACGGTGGGATTGCTGCGTGTGATGATTTCGACGCCTGTTAATGGATGTTTTGCTTTTCTTTACTTTACAGGCTGTTAACCTAAAGCAGGCCAGCACCTTTTCTCTTTGGAGATCACAAATAGGCAAGTCATCATTGAGGGAATCCTTCCATAGATAAGAGAGCTTGTCCCCTCTATAACGCCTCTTGGGCAGGGAGGGGTGAGGACGCATCATGCAGAGATCAATAGAGCTATGGGGGAGGAAATGCTGGGAAGGCAAGGACAGGTGTGGGAAGGGGGGATGGGGTGGGTTGTTCTGATGCCATGCTCCATTAGAGACTGGAGACACTCTTGGCTCACCAGCAGACAGCCTGATAAACAGCCTGGCCTCTGATAATAGTCTGGCTGATCAATAGCCCTCTCCCTCTCTGTTCCCTGGGGTGATTCGTGGGAGAGGGGCAGGGCCGGTCGATGACCCTGGGGTCAAAGGTCATGGGTTCTTAAGGAGTGGCTAGGGGAGAGAAGAGTCAGTCGTAAACATCCCTTCGGGGCTGTTTTATATCAGTGTTTTTCATTGTTGATCAAAGAACGGCTCTACCAATTACAGGACACATAATCTCATCCTAGACTTTTTAAATCTGTGTCTCTCCACCCCCCATCCACTTCTCTCAATGCAATCATCTGTCATTGTTATTATTGCTTTGGCCCTTATTGATCATATGATGAAGGGTCTTCTAGAGGAAGAGTCGCCGTGGCTCCACAGATCTAATGGATTTCATTTTGCTGCGCAGGTTATTGATGGTTATTTTCAGCCCCTCAGTCACTCCATCCATTTAGTTTCTTTTTCAGTGCAGCTGTTGACGGGTTATCGACACCCACCACTGCCAAAATCCACACCAGACGGCATATACAAACATTTAGAACGGTCTGTGCATAACATAGTAGATCTTATCTTAATTTTATGCTCTTGTAAATGAACTAGATGGTTATTGATAGTGAGAGATGTCATGCTTCTGATTCCAGGAAGGGATGAAGAAAATTAGAGTATGTGCTGAACATCGATATATATGTGACATTGACTTGTGGGCATCCTTAAGTTAATTTACAGAAATCATTTAGGTCAATTTACTTATCTAGGAATGCCACATTATCTTAAGGAATCGGATGTATCACAACTGTTTTTGTACAGCGGAGGTTTTCAAACAAACTAAATCTTATTCGTTTTTATAAATAAAAGTTCTTAAAGGAATTAAGCGCCCAAAAATAAAAATTCTGTAATCAGCTTCTCACCTTTGCACTGTGGCAAACCGGTATATTTTTTTACTGATAAATGCAGAGAAAGATATTTGGGAAAAATGCTTTTAAGCAAACAGTTTTTCAACCCTATTGACTTACTGTATCATTTTGTTCTGTTCTTTCAGTTATTTTGTTGAACAAACATTTTTAAGTAGGCTGAACAATAAAAAGTTCTGGGGCACCTTCAACTACCATTGTAAATTGTCCTGCTACAGTAGTCAATGGGGTTCAATAGTTTTTGGTTACGAAGATTTCTCCTAATATCTTTCTCTGTGTTCAACCGAACAAAGAAATGTATTCCGAACAAAAAATAAGATATATGGAAGAATATTGGACTGCAAAAAAAATGGGGCAATGGGGTCAACTATTTTCCTACTATGGTAATCAATGCACTCTAAGAACTGTTTGGTTACAACAAGGCATCCAAATATCTTTTCTGTGTTCATCCAATCAACAAATACTTCACAGAACACAAAATAAGATATTTTGAAAAGTGTAGGAGAGCAAAACGATCTGGGCTTCTTTTCACTGCCATTGTAATTCTCCCTACTATGGCAGTCAATGGGGTCTAAAAACAGTTTGTTACAATAATTCGGCCAAATATGTTTTCTGTGTGCAACCAAACAAAGAAATTAGATTTGGGAAAAACTAGAGAATGAAACATTTTTGACAGAATTTTCATTGTTGGTGAACTTAACTTTCTGAACTACTGGTGAACACCAACAGAGAAAAGTTTAATATTTGCGTCTCTTACAATATATCAGACAAACAGGAAGAGCAAATAAAAACAAAAACCCACTTCATTGGCCTGGGGAAAATTGCGTGACCTGTTTAATAGAGCTAATGATGTTTTAGCATGCATGATCAAAAAGGATGGCATATGTGGCACAGCCGCGTTCTGCATCGCTGCTTGGTTTACGCAGGCCGGATGGAAAACTGTGAGTCAAAGAGCCCAGCGTGTATGATGTTCTGTTGTGGTGTGTCAGAATCATGAGTTTAGCAGAACTAACAGGGTTAAAAGAATTAGTTCCCTTTATTTGAGGGTAGCGTGTGGGAGGAAGTAAAATCTCTAAAGTCTGCAGCCTTACACTACAACCCAGAACAGGGGGTGGAAAAAGCATGAGCACCGCCAGTACACAAGCTTGTGTTGTCGCGGAATGAATTGTAACCGCAAGACTGTTTTAAAACAGCCCTTTTTCCCGTTCTATTGCGACGTGCCACTGTTATCTCAGAATGACAGTTGTGGCTTGAATGGTGGCGATATATCCTGACTGGGAAAGTGAGACACCCTATCTTGAAAAGCGAAAAAGCCCACAGACCAAAAACCACATGCGAGCAGAGTCTGAACTGCTGCGCGCCTTGACTTCAAACGCTAACAAGTTGGAAAAACATTTTGCTTGGGGAAGCTGCTGCCGAAGGCCTTGCCGGTGCTGGCAAGCTGATTTAAAAGAAGCCGGATTTATTACAAGTTGATTCGGGCGAAATCCCATCGCGTAAATAGCAGGGGGGTGTGGGTGTAGGGTGTCTGTGATTGCGTAGGGTGTCAATGCAGACTCCATTGCTGTGTCTTAGCAGTCAGGAGTCTGATCCTCATAGAACATGGCGAATGCTTTCAATTCGGAATGTAAAAAACAGAACTTGCGCATCTGAACATAGAAAGAGTTCCTGGCATGTCTAACTCTTTCTGAATGTGCTGACAGGGAGGTAAATTATGCCGAAGGGGGGAGTGGATGTGTCAACTCTCGGTAGCTGGGGCACAACGGGCTCTCTGACAGCATGGGGCACAATGTTAGGCTCCACACTAAATTCCACTTACACTAACTGGCAGGGCTGTCTGTTGTCATGGAAACAGCCAAAAATGTTCACAACTGACCTCCCAGCATTTCTTGCCAGAGTGTACCGTTTACCACGCTTCACAGACTGCTATATCTTTATCTGCTTTTATCTATGACTGTCTCTCCTACTCTCTCTCTCTTTTACTCCCTCTCTCTTCACACCTCTTCCACTCAATCCAGTCTGATGTGATAACAGGAAGTCAGAGGACGGCGGCCAACGAGATCCAGACATCCGTGCACAAGTGTAAAGATCACACACACATGCGTATGCAAGTAAACACACGCATTAAAATCGTGCACGAAAGAGCCCGCTCTCATCCGCTATCGTACGCGCCCACACGAAACCAAACGCAGCGAGCAGACAGCAGGCCCTAATGCGATAACTTCTCACACATGTCTGAACAAAGTTGCGGCTTCGCTGGTGGGACAGAGACTCATGCGCACCATCTGAGGCGCCTGTGACACGCAAAATAAGCTAGTGTGAAAACAGAAAGCGAGAACACGCTAGTTTAACTATACCACATAAAAGGAAGTGGCATGGAAAGTATGGTGTGGGTCTTTGGGTTGAGGTATAGATGATGTTTGTTGTGTTACAGAATTAAGGTCAAGGACGCAGGCTTTCATTTCTTCAGTAGTGTAACTCTGATCTATTTGTGTTTTTCCATCACAGAACAAAAGGGGAAATAACATCAAACAAAAAGATGTACATTTGTTTTAACCACATAGTTACTGTTTCCTCAGTTTCTAATTCCCATCCACTGTCTTTAGAGGGATAGTTCACCCAAAGAAAAAATATTGTTATTGTTTGCTTTGTTGCTGCAAATCTGTAAACATTATTTGATCTGATACATGAAATATTATTTAGTATTTGAAAGGATGTTTGAAGCAGTTCTTGGACTCCATAGACTATCATACTATATACTGTGCTTTCTTGCTGTTGAACACAATATGAGATATTTTGACGAATGTGAGACAGCAAAAAGTTCTGGTTCACATTAGACAACAATTTTTATTTTTCCCACGCTAGTGCTCAAAGGGGTCCAAGAGCTTGTATGGATATTTATCCCTGTATGTTTCTTTGTGTTCAACCAAACAAAAAAATCCTTTAACTTCAATCTTCAGTCTCATGTTCAATTTCAAGTAACATTTCACCACAGGTTGTATAACCATGTATGTGAAAAATAAAATTCTTCAATCTGCAATGTAAGATTAACCGAATTATTTAGAGCTAGTAAATATGTTTCTCCTTTTCCCTCAGCAATTTGTGTGTGTCATAGCTTTTGCATTGTGACATTCTTGACCTCAAGATTTGAAGTATCTATAGCATATTTTAACTTGAGGACTTGCATGCCTCTGTAGGTTACATAGAAATCCAAACATCTCTATTTAGATGCACTCTGAGGAGAAAGTATGTAGTGACTTGAAAAATGCATTCGAGGCCGTTCAGACCACCCACCTTGTGACGGAAGTATAAATCGGGCAGAGTGTGGTCTGGATGAAATGAAGCCTCTAACCAGATAAGTCTGTGCTTTCATCAACCACATTAGAGGAACCTACATCTGCAGAACATTTCCGCCTTCATACGACTGAACAAAACTCTCCATTTAGACATCACAGAGTTGAAATTTAATGATTTTATTGATGGTAATAGGAAAAAAAGTTTGGTTTAATGTATAACTGTATGGTGCGGGGTGTTTTTTGCACCCCTAGTGTCACCAGATGTTATTACAAAAACAACACCGTTTCCAAATGTGAATCTTTGATCTATCACATTCAGATGATTACTTTTCACCTTTCCATGAGGAAACTTTTCTCACTAACTCTTAATTCTCTTGTCATGGGCAATCAATTCACAGCAATGATTATAGTGGTTTAGGGGTCCTTTGTTGACATGCCAAGACCTCCCCTACCCTTTATTTTGAGCGGCCGCACCACAGTGTTCACTGTATTGGACGAGTGACCAAAGTTCAACCTGAAGTGGGCTGAATCCAGGAGAGAGATGAATTACGGGACCTTGATGTCTGTGCCGTTTTCATCCTTTTTGTATTTCATTGATTTACAGCGGCGAGGGAGGCTTATTGTCCCAGCCACTAAAAATAACAGAGGAGGAAAACAACAACAGTGACACGGCAATGGTATTGATTTTAATGGCCAGTCACGGTCTCCCTGCTGCCCTGGGGTGTTTTTTATAGAGAGCGGTAAAATAACAAAAGAGATGGGCTGGAAGTTTTCCATGTATACCAATCAGAGTTTATAAATTGCTCCATTACCTTCATTTCCCTTGGTTACTCCGGGAGCATTAGCAATTATTTTCTCGCGGGCTTCGCCCATGAAACTAATAATCTGGTGATTTAGTGCCTTGTGGCATAGTGCACCCTCTTCTGCCTGCTTTAATCCATTCATCTTGCCACCTATCAATTTGACTTTTGCAGGGACAGATTGCTTTTCCGAGTACATCTAGGGGAAAATAGGTCAATAGGTGTTTTCACGATCATTCCAAAAGTCATTTCGTTTTCATAAAATATGCTCCAGGCGAAATGTTTCCCTGTATGGATCCAGTCTCGTACAGATGCTTCTGTGGGAATCTTTGAGCGGGTGTGTGTCTCTGTGATTATCTGGATGTATCCACAGCAGCGTGCTGGGCAGCGGCTTATTTTCCTTCTGTTAGTACTGTAGATGGAGAGCAGGATGTAGGAGTGGAGAGGGCAGCTGCGGTGTTGTGGCTGCAGCATGCTGTCCCATTAGTACACCCCTGGGGAGGGACAGGCCTGGAGGACAAGAAGACAAGCCTGGATTAGTTCATAAATCACAGCTCAGGGGACCCACGAGAAACCGTGACATCATCATTTAGAGACAAACACAACTCGGCCGAGGGCAC
Organism: Triplophysa yarkandensis; assembly: GCA_033220385.1. Classification (NCBI taxonomy): domain Eukaryota; kingdom Metazoa; phylum Chordata; class Actinopteri; order Cypriniformes; family Nemacheilidae; genus Triplophysa; species Triplophysa yarkandensis. The sequence goes on along the minus strand of CM065669.1, from coordinate 6,193,513 downwards.
GCTCCTGTCTATTTTAGGTGACGTGAGCTGGATGTATTTTGCTTTAAAACACAATGACAATGCTTTTAGGAAGTCTAGATCTGTTTTTGTGTGACAGACGCCAAAGAGAAAGTAATTGCATTTCCAAAAAGTGCATTGAATGCTCTCTGGGTTGCCATTATTATTTTTGTTTGTATAATTATTTATTTGACCCTCTCTATGAAAACTTGAATTGATGATAACCCATGTACTGTGTACTGCTTAGAATCCTTTTACACAATGTAAAGAACATTATTTGAAAATATAATAAATAATGAAATTATAGTAATGTTATAGGCCTAAATCAAACTTTGATGCTCATTATTGAAATTTGGACTTTGTTTTCACATGCAGGGTTAAAATTTAATTTAAAGATTCGTTTCCTCCTATACAGTCTTTACATTTTAAGATTTGGTAAAAAATATGATATCAATCTTATTCAGAGAAATCTCAGATGGACGATTATATCAAAGTTTAGTTTCTATTTTTTTAGTAGAGTTTGTCTTTAAAGATGGTGTGTGGGACATGTTTGTTTTTATGTAGGCCTCAAATTTGTTCAGCTCTCTATAATTCTAAGTCTGTAATAAGTCTTGTGGCTCTTTCTCCTTCTCACACACACAGATATGCGGTTCCGGCGACCCAGGATTGGCCGGCAGCCCTGACCTCAGTTCTTTCCCAGGCTGGGTGGGATGGCGAGTGCTGCCAGGCCGCAGTTTCACCCAAATGGGCTAAAAAGCGCAGACACCACAATGTGCCAATGTGTATATGAAGCGAAAGGGGATGTGGTTGTTCCACCAATGACCCTGTTATACCAACGCCACATACCGGCGTAGCCCACCCAAGAGCTCCTCTACACCAGTAACCTAATTATCCATCCAGCACCTGGCAACATGGCTGGATTGGCTAGGTTCATGGCCGTGCATCAAAGGTAAAGGGCTCTACCAAATGTGGTGCTTTCTGTCCACTATAATTCACATCACCTTCCAGGCCTCCGCAGTCACTGTACCAGCAGAGCAGTGCTGTGGGACGAACGCTCTGTGTTTAATGGAAGTTGACACATCACGCTTAAACCCGTTGGCTAGAGGTTGATGGAGTGGAAGAGTGCTTCTCTTCTAGGTTCCACAGGCCCAGACCTCTCACTGAGACGTCTCAAGGCGCTGAGGGCAGAAATTGTGCGTCACCCAGGCCAGAGTCAACACTCCCTCCCCATGGGTCCTGCCCTTTGTCCCTGTCATATTCTGTTGGTAAAATCTCTCAGACTAAACTGTACGTTTGCACAGGATCTGAGGCAGGGATTAGATGCCCTGAGGTCGGCTTATCTGCAGATATCAAAGGGGAAGAAACAGGAGTCAAACCAGTTTATCATCTTCTTGTGTTCCCTTGTGTCCTACAGACCTGCTGTTTTGTCTTACTGTAGATGCAGATTTTGTGCAACAACAACAACAACATTAGTGAGGGAAGGACAGGAAGTCAGAAAGAAAGGGGAAAATAGAAAAAATGTGACATGGAAAATATGAAAGTTGTAAAGAAAGAGGAAGCAAAGATGTAAAGAAGGACTGAACAAACAATGAAAGGAAAAGATGGATGGATGGACGGATGGATGGATCGATAAAAAGGTAGATAAAGGTACAAAAGACGAAGGTAAAGAAAGAATAAGGGCAAAGAAAGATAGAGAAAAGATGACATGGGAGGAGTAAAGTATGAAAGGAATAGAAAAGCATGAAAATAGGACAGACAGAATGAAGAAAACATTGGAAGAAAGGAATGACAAAATAAAGTTAAAAATGAAGAAGATAAGAGAAAGAAGGAAAGCAATGATTTACAGCAAAGAATAAGAAAGGATGAAATAATGTTAAGAAAAACAAGAAATAGTGAAAGAATTTTAAGAACTAAGAAGAAGATAAAGACAGACAGACAGTAAGAACGAAACAAAGAAAAAAAAGAGCTTTTAATAAATATTAACAGCTGCTGCAAGTCTACAATCCTATCGACTTCCACATGTAGGATTGTCTGTGCAATCTTTTCTCCCCACTTGCAAATGAGCGTTGACTAGGGAGAAGAATATCTGTCTGCCTCTGGTTTTCCGAAGAAATGCTTCAGTGCTACTTTTTACAGCTTGCAACCATATGAAGTATGACATCAAAATAGAGTCTGAACAGGAATGAAAATGAGACATCAGTCTAAGAAGTACCAGTGCGCGCGTCTGAATAGATCCTGTGATCTTGATGCATGTGGAATTATTATAATAGCCATGTTTTAAAGCTGAATCAATCGCATAGACATTGCATGTAACCACATGGGCCCAAGCATCACTCAGCACCACCGCAGTCCCAAATACGCAGTGTAGACTCCACGCGAAACCCCATGTTAAGCGGCTTTCCGACCTCAGCACTAGGGGTCAGGAGCGGGAAAAACATCACACAAGAGCCACAATTACAGCCCTCAGACATGAAAAGTGTCTCTTTTTATTCCCTGACAGGGCTCCCGTTGTTAATTGCCGGCTCTGCATGCTGAGTAAACAAACAGGCAAGCCGGCCTCTGTGTCTGTATTGGCTGCAGCGGCAGTGGTTGCGGTGGTGGGGAGCGATTACAGGATGCAGCCGGGACTGTGGCTGTGATGGCACACAGTTCAATCCACTCTGGGCTTCCATCACACAGTAAAGTGCTCTCTCTCCATTACACCATGACCCTAGCTCTCTCACTTTCATTTCCCAACCATTTCGTTTTTGTGTGTGTTTGTGGTGCTTGCTTAGGCTAGCGTCTCTTTTGCTGTTGTTAATGTGGGTTACCCTAAGTATTAAAATTTTGAGTATAAGTCACATTATACTGTGTGTGTGCTTTGGAAATAACCAAAAATCTCAAATTGTGTGGTTTGTTGAGGAGAATTTGCTAGTATTTTTGATGGACTGTTAGATGGATGTCCAAATGCAATAGATAGATTGAAGGAAGGACTCTTTGAGATACATTATCAGACATTTCTCAAAATATCCTCATTTGTATTTAATATGTTTTCTATAGTTACAAATTCAAATTTCTATGCATCCATGAGCCAGACAGTAATGGAGGTAAATCCGCTGAACGACAAAGTAATGATAGAATAAAATGTGCCGAGTTGTATTTCAATGCTCAGTCTGACTCCGTCTATATTCAGCAGGTGTTTGTCATATCAAGCAAAGGCGGTTGAAAATTACTAATTTCAAAAGTTTCATGAATACCTTGTTTCCCTTAACTGTACCTCTGTAGACAATAAAGATCTCAAATTTTCTGAAAGAAAAAAACTGTATTATTGAATAAATAATAATAACAGAAATATATGTTAAAATATGTATTCTACCTAAATACATAAAGAAATATTCAGTTCTCTCAGATTGTTTACACACAAGGTGCTTTTAAAGAGATGGTTTACCACAAAAGGAAAATTGTGTAATCTTTTACTCAGCTTCTTGTCATCATGACTTTCTTTCCATTGCAAAAGAAAAGTTATTATTTATAACATTATTTATCCGTTTGTTATGCTCACTTTTGTAATGTGCTTTAGGTAAATCCATCTACTGAATGCTTAAAGTTATGTATGTAATATGTCATGTGTCACGTACACTCTCAATCAGTCTGTGTTAGTTTAGAACACGCAGCAATGCAAATGTAGGATACAAGAATTTACATAACAGGAAACATACAGACCATTCACCGGATATATATACACACACAAACACACACACACACACACACACACACACACACACACACACACACACACACACACACACACACACACACACACACACACACACACACACAAACACCCACTAACGTATATACAGCATTCCCTCAGCGGCCTCTGAAATGGGGAGAGAAGTGCAGCTGGAGCACCTGCTTGTGTTTGTCTCCTCTCCCCTCCTAAGCTCTGCTAATGAGGGGGATTTTAATTACTGATAGCGTGTCCCTATCCCTCTGCTAACTGTACACAGCTTCATTAACCGCCATCAACAGGAGAATGCTGTACATAAACACAGCTCATTACGGCTGCCTATCCTCCCGCTCAAGTTCGCTTCAATTTTCTCTTCCTCACTCTCTCGCAGGTTCTCCCCTGCCTCTCTCTCATCTCCTTTGCTGTTCTCCTGTGGGATGCAAGGTCACGGCCTGGGTCAGCCCTCACTTATATCAAGATGCAGAGAGCTCAAAAAAGAGCTGTTTTTGTTTGTGCAGAGAGTATTTCGGGGAGCTCTGAGGGTAGGTCAATATTTGTCCCCGCAGAGTTCGCGTGACCGCAAGGTCACCACTGGGGTCTGGGAAAGATTCACCTTGATATAGAAAGTTGGCTGTTGTTGTTGCTGAATTATCTTATGAAATGTCACATAGCAGTTTGAGAAGCAAGCGAGCAGAGAGCACCCGGCGAGTCCCTGTGGTACGTCAGATAATATGGATTAATCTGCCTTTCACACTTGAGATACAGCAGCGGCATGAGAAAGCCTTGCCCTGCACCCCAAAACCCCCACCTCACTTTGGACTGTTCACTAGACCTGAAAATGTATTTTCACATCTCGACCATACAGCAGTAGAGATGGAGAGAAAGAGAGAGAGAGAGAGAGAGAGAGAGAGAGAGAGAGAGAGAGAGAGAGAGAGAGAGAGAGAGAGAGAGAGAGAGAGAGAGAGAGAGAGAGAGAGAGAGAGAGAGAGAGAGAGAGAGAGAGAGACGTAGTGCTTGGCCAGACGTCTCGGATACAAGACGACAACTGTGTTTTGAGTCCATGCTTTTTCTTTCTCAGTCTTACTCTTTTTTTCTGTGTTCCACTTACATACAAGCACACACACAATGCTTTTACACTTTCTCAGTCCGACTGACACCCTACACTGAGTGGGTAGCTGTTATGCATCACAATTCTTCTTCTAATATCACCCAGTGGATAAAAAACTGTGACAATGTTGCTTTGTATTTAAGAAATTGTAATCGCTAGGTTTGATTTAAAGGGATAGTCCACCCCCCACAAAAATGTGTTGTTCTGCAGAACCCAAAGAAGATATGTGGAACAATGTAAGATACTGAGATTTCTGTCGCAACAGCGTCTACCATAATAGCGAACATTAAAAATGGCATTTGAAGAGGCCACAGAACTGTGTGGTTTTTTTTTTAAATATCTGTAAAATATACTCTTTCATGTTCAGCAGGTAAAAAATTCTACTGTGGTAGTCAATGACACAGACAAATCTTAGTTGCTAACATTCTTCCACATGTCCATCTTTGTTCAACTCAAAGAAGTTGATAAAGGCTTGGAACAAAATGAACATGAGTATATCATGACAGAATTTATTTTTGAGTCGACTATCTCTTTAGAAGTCTATGGTCTATTTATGTTTAAGAGGCATAATACTTTTACTGCATAAGTTTGTAAGATTGCATGCCAACGGGCAAGATTGGAAAAAGGTCAATAGAAAAGTCAATAAAGCAGTTGGTTTTAGTTACATTTGGAAATGTGTAGCTGTGGAGTAATGCTTGGAAACGCTTGTATTGATCAGCTTGACCTTTTCCATGGCCCATTTTGCAAGTAAGCCGATATGTTGTTAGCAAAGAAATCTCAGCGATAAGCCTTATGGGATGCTAGGCCGTGTGTGATAGCAGTGCTTCGGTAAAAGCAGTCTTGGCTCTGGAATGAATGATTAATGCAGCAACAAAGAGAACGCGTTCATGACATCATTTTACCCTCTGGAACATGAAATGTGTCAGATGTAAATGTATTCATTTGCCATTCTAATTACTCTAACCAATCTCTTTGTCCATCTCTCTGGCAGAGTGATACATTGCGGCGATGTTCGCGCGGCGGCACAGTCATTAAGCAAAAATGGCGGTAATAAAGCAGGCCTGGAATGTCGACCCACGATTTTGGAGCTTCATGGAAATCGCTTGGACCGCAGCTTTGAATCTCCCCCGCCACACGTCATCAAAGCCTTTAATGTTGGCTGGCTTAGGCGAGCACACTGTAGCAGGTACACTGTGCTCTTTGTTTACCCTCTTCTCTTACCAATCTGGTGCACAGATGGCTAACAATTATTTCTCTGTGTGCTCATTGCTGCTGGCAAACTACCAGCGTGCTCTGAGATTGGTGTAATCTTTTATTATTTATGATTGTCTTAGATTTCTGGATCAGTATTTGAGCACAATCTGTTGAATAGCTGAGAGGAGCGAGCGAGAGGAGGGGCGGCGGAGGAGTAAAATTGAGTGTAAACAGAGCCGAGCGAAGTGAAGGAGCTACCGTAATGAAGCTGTGATATTGGGGCCGTTTAACGCGAGACACACTCCTGAATTCAGTTGAATTTAATCCCATTACCACACGCTAAATATACAATTTGTTTTGGGCTTGCCGTCGGTTGTGTGTATGTTAATAAGCGGCATGCTGCAGGCGCTTTCAGTGAGACTTTTGGAGGGCACAGGCTAATAATTAGATTTCAAAAAGGAAGTCAATTTAAATCCTCATTTGAAGGAAAAATAAGAGGCTTAGTTTCACACTGTAGCGCCGCATTAATTTGTGTTGGCTTCTCAACGCCCTATAAGATTCCTAGCGCCTTACGATATCAAAAATCTTAAATTAGCCAACATAATGACCTCATTCAACAGCAATGAAGTGCGAGGGCTATTTTGTTTGGTAAACGATTGGTTGGCTCAAATCTGAGACAGAGCCCTTGCGTGAAAGTACGTGACTCGGATCAATGATCAATGTCATTTCCAGGTGATTGTTTGAAGACCCACCAGTGTGATCAGAAGTGCTCGCTTCACAGATCTTCTCGTCCCAGTGAGCGATCTCTTTTCGAGAAAGGCCAGAGTTCCAGCTGGAAGCCTCATCTCCTGCCAGAAATCCCACTTTATCCATCGATCTGTTGTCCTACGTAAAAGACTTCTCTCTCTTTCTTTCTCTCTTGCTTCTCTATTATTCTTTTACTCTAGTCGTCCTTCTCATTTTTCTCCTCCTCTCTCACCGTATCACTCTATTACATTCCCTTCCTATCTCGCTCTCTCGTTTTCAACTTAATAATGGAATGGAGTCCCCCCTCGGAGGCGGCGCGGCACCGCAGATGGAGGAGTAATTTTTTTAGGGAGCATGTGTCAGTCAGCAGCTATAGGAGTGCTTGTGCACAGGCAATTTTGCCTGGAGGAGCAGGGCTTTATTGCTTTTGTGGCAGGAAATAAGAAAAGAGACTCTCCATGGTGTGGAAGTCATGAAATTACAGTATCTTGGAAGAAAATGAATAGGGGCCATGTGAAGTAAGCGCTAGCCTTTGTTCTGTGAAAGTAGCACGCGATGACTGCCCAAGTAGGTCCAAGCATCGCAAGTTTCCTTTCTATCAATCCGAGTACATGGTAGTGCTGATAAAGATCAGGTAGAAATTGTGAATATTAAATGCATGTTATTTAAGCAAAATGTGCATTACAGCACATCAGATCTGTCAGCGCGCTCCCCCGTAACTCCCACAAGTGTGGTTTGGCATATCCTCTAATCTAAGGTCTTGGAGCATGTGGTGCAATGTCTGTTATTATCATAACTGTTTTCTGCGCTTGTAATACATCTTCATAATCACACAACACCAGTGTTGGCCAGACAACTGATAACTTAATCTACCTCCTAATCCTTTTCCAAAGCATTCTCTTGTGCTGAAGCCTCTTTCCAGTGACCGAATTTCTTAATTTGATGCATTTCTTAACATAATTCTTTTTGATTTGCGGTTGATTGTCTGCACTTGGCAACCTGTTGGTCTCAGGTCAGGCTGCCTGGTCAGCTATTCTTCCATTACATTGTAAGTCAATTAGAATAATGCATTTCTGTTTTGCTCACTTAGAGATGGTGTTTTGTAAAATAGTCACCATTTATATTAGGAGCTAACATCTGTATGTTTCTTTTGCTGCTTATTGCACTTTTCATACTTGTTACCATGGCAACAGTGTACTCTACCTTTACAGAGCGATTATGTTTTGACTAAAGGTATTTTAGAAAAGTTTGATTTTAATAAGTCATTATTTACAGATGTCAGGAAATAACTGGTGTTCTCTATTGCACATTAATATCTGAATTGCATGCGTTAAACAAACACACCTTTAGCTACCAAGCAGTGCATTTTAAGTATACATATCAGTATTTGTTTTTCCTATGATTCAAACCAACAACCGTTGACACCCTGCTATACCATGAACACACACCAGTATTTTTGTGTGCACAGAGAGGCAAACAAATCATAACATTTGACATTCTGGAACCATGTAGCTATCCTTCAGGAGATAACAACATGTAAACACTGCTTCACACTTGTAGTAAGTGTCCTGGCATAGAGTAGACAGCATGTTTTCTGTTATACAAGGTGGAGAATTTTCAGGGGTCCACCCTGAGATCTCTACTGGCTGGCAAAGAAGAATAACATCACCTCTGTTTTATGCTTACATATTGAGGGGTGCTGCTACATTTTCTGGCACATTGGTGACATGATGACCCTGTCAACCACCTGCAGCTTGCCCCGAGGGTAACGTTCTCAGCCGCAGACAAGCAGCTCCCCCCCTCTATCTGCTCAGACAAGTCTCCCTGTGATTGACCCACAATCCGCTGGGCTTTCAGTTCCCATGGCAACAGTTCTCCATGCAGTCTTGAAGTGATCTACAAAATAATGCACATCAACGTTCCTGTAATATGCTCGGCTGTCTCTCTTCCCGGCAGCTTGGAGCTCGCAGACATACACGCTCGCGTGCGCGCTGGAAATCTGTCAGACAATTAGTTTTGCTTAGATTCATCACAGAACTGTCAGGCACAAAGCTTACATCAATCACACTTCATTGATTTTATCTAACCACTACCAGAAGAAATGAGACTTTCACAGATGTACAACAGATAGTGTTGATTTGTGCGAAAATATAGGGGGGGTGACGGAATGTAATTAGAATCGGATTAATCTGCAAGCATCTCCCCCTTACATGGCCGTAAACGTACAATGTTTCGAATTATTAGGGGGAGGGGTGTGAAAACAGCATCCCCCATTTTGAAAATACAGGAGACATCATCTGTCCCTTCCCTTTTGCCACAGTTCTTTCAAGGTGTGGTGACTTTACGCTGCCGTTATAGCCCATTGTGTTCTTCATCCTGTGGCTACAGTTAATTCCTTTGAATGGTTTACAACGCCAAGGGAAATGGATCAAAAGAAGTTTATTTATGCATTGTTATTTGTTTCAAATATCTTTTTTTTAAACCTATTTCTTTTGTCCATGTTTCTTTTATACTAGTGTCTATGTGCACTTGAGTTGTCAATATTAATAGAACAATAAAAAAACTTTTAAATCTGTCTCACATTTGGGGTTGTGCAAGATTCCAGTAGGGGGACAGAAGTGTGTTAGAGGGCCTTGTTGATCAGTGTGGAATAATAATGACACAACACCCTATTAAAATCTCCCTCCCAGTTACTAATCCCCCTCTGCTTTAATGAGAGAGAACAAATCCATCAGAGACAGAACGCTTCATGCTCCGGGAGTTCAAAGGAAAGGCTCTGGGAACTTTAGCGGCTCTTTGTGAAATTGATGTAAATGCCGAAGTAAGTGTCGCTAGCAATTATCTGACGGCGTTGCCCTGGACTAGTCGGAGTGAGATGTGACTTGGAGAAAAAAATCGAGGGACAGGAAGAATAACAGAAGCTCTTTATTTCGCTACGGCGAAATAGAAATTGCTCAGCGGGGGAACAAAAACGTATTCTCGAGTGCCATCATCTCTCTGCTTTGCGGTTAACCTGAAGCTGCGTGATTTTCGGGTGCTCGGTATTAATGGATTGCTAATCAACAATGGCACAAGAGAGGCTTTCAGTTGCTTTTTGTAGCTAAGAATGCCTGACAGGAGGTCAGACATCAAGGGTTTGATATCACACAGTCTGCCAGCCTGAGCGGAATAAATGATGACCGTTACCATTATGGGGGAGGAGAGGCTTTGTAAATGGGAGCACACAAGCCTCTTGACAGATGAGTCAGTCGTCGCACACAATAGTCATTAATGCGGCTGTGTTCTCCAAAACGGGACCCATTGTAGCATTTTATTGTCTGGGCCTGAATAGCATTAACCCTTGCCATGAGGATATGAATATACTCTCAACAGATCGTCCAAATGAGGAAAAAATGACCATCTGACTGGTAGTGAAATATTAGCAGGCCGGAGGGAGTGTGTGTGAGGCATCGCTGTGGCCGTTAGGCCTCTACTAAAGCCAGTGTAGACAGGGCTATTGATTTTTACGACAACTCTGTGAGGAGGTCATTGTGGTTGAGAGGTTTTGGGGGGATCTTTACTGTTCATTCTGCTAGCTCTTTACCCTCGGCAGTTCCAGCAAATTGGTGAGGCAGCTGTAACTGTGAGATACTTGCACGTAACAAGATCTGCCCAGAGTGAACTCAGAACCTTAAGGAGAAGAATTGTGTGTGTGTTAGTATTGACAGCCCCAGGAAACATAAACATTATTACCATTATTAATATTATTATTATAATGCCGTTGCTGTCTGTGGTTTTCACTAATAATAATAATCATCATCATCATTAATATTATTAGAATGTTGTTGTTGTCTGTTGCTGTCAGTAATAATAATAATAATAATCATCATCATTAATATTATAATGATGTTGTTGTTGTCTGTTTCTGTCACTAATAATAATAATACCAGACGCACACAACAACATCAACATAATAATAATGATTATTATTATTATAATTATAATTGTAACAACAATAATAATAATAATAGTTGTTATTAGTTTTATTATTATTATTATTATTATTATTATTATTGATAGCTTTAAACAATCACAAAACATAATAATAATGATTATTAATAATATAAATAATACAAATTATTAATTGTATGATTATTATTATTTTATTAAAAATTTGCATGTGTCCTCAAGTAATAATTAAAATAATAATAATAATATTAATAAATAGTAATTACACACAAATAAGTGTAAAATAAAATATACACTAATGTTTCTGCATGTATTATCTTGTCCTCACAGAATGCACAGAACAGAAAGAAGACGGAATGCATTTCCGTTGGCTTGCAACATGTTGTGCTAATTCCTGTACTTGAGGCCTCAAGATATCAATGAGTGGCTGTTGATGTCAGAGAATTAGAATTTCAGAGTAGTAATTGGCTCTGTTTCCCTACTGCTGGCTGCATTCAGCCTGGACCGAAGCCTCTGCCAACGGCTCCATCCCTTTTTGTTTGGCGACACTGTTCATGTCCGCATTTGTCCCTTTTGATAAGGCCTTTCATCCTGTTTGCATTGATTACAGGCTGACGAGTCACCCTGATACACTGTGCCCCATTCAATTCCCTTCACCACACACTGGGCCCATTGTGGCCTTGGAATGCGCGTGTGTGAGCGCTTGTGATTGCCCTCTATGTTCTCTTGGCTTTTAGGTACCAAAGCACAAGCATGTCAGTGCCCTAGAGACGGCCCTGCAGCACAATAGTCACTCATCACAAAAATAAGCGCCCCTCCATTTTCTGCTCTATGCCCAGGAACCTGCGATTGAATATGGTGGAGAGCTTGGCACATTACTCATTTATGAACTGAAAGTTTACATTTCACCATTGCTTTTTATGTGTGTCCTGTAAATGACCACATACTGAGCAATCTGCATAAGGAACCCATCGAATAGTGATGGATGCCGTTGCACTTTCTACAATTTATCTGTGCCTTGTTTTCAGCGTACAGCCATTAATGGAGCTCACAAGATGTATGGCCTCCTTATAATCTGGCATTATACTGTATGTTAACAATGGCTGAGGCAAAACAGGCATCTATAACAGATACTTTCAAAATGGCAGGGTGGCTACGACTGCAAAACATCACAACACACAGGAATACCGGAATAACTGGAATCTATACATACATTGTTTTTAAACGTCTAAGTGCAGGTTGTGTGTGTGTGTGAGGCCCAGGTGGGCGTGTGGGAACCGGGCTACAGCTCTGGTTAAGAGTGGGGCCGGTTGTCCTTGTTCAGTGAAGAATTAAGAACACCTCTGCAAATAGTGGCATGTGTAAATTCAGGGGGGTGGGAGTTTCACAGTGGCTGGGGTTTCCGTGTAAATAAACATTGCGGAGGTCTGCGTGGGTGGAGGGGCCCTGGCCTTCTCCCTGGGGTTAGGCCTAGTCTTTTGTTGCTTTAAATCCAAGCACTTTATATTGAGGAGGATGGGGGGTTGCCTGGGAGAGATTAGCCTGCCAACTCTGACACCCACACACATGCATTCTGCTTTTTTCTCAGCCAAAGGAACAACGCTGATAAGCACCTCCTGATTTTTTTTGTTAGATAGATGGACAGAATCAAGAGTGGTCTAACCGCAGAACCTGACGTGTGTCTTTGTGCATGACGCCACCAATTCAAAACCAAAACCACAGTCCATAAATACTAGTCTTCACGTCACTGAGCTTTAAGTAGTCCCAGATCAGGAATAAACATTAAGCAAATTCATGGTGTACTGGGATTGTTGAAAACCTACAAGACCACCCTGGTGTTTATATGTTGTGGATTAACCAAGTCGGCGCATTTTATAAAATCAAACACATATTCAGATATAAGTGCTTCGAATGAAAATGTGTAATACACACAAAAAAATCTATTCATGCATTTGACTTGTTTGCTACATAAAAATAATATATCTTACTCATGTGTGATGACTTTTTATCATCGCAATGTAACCGTTTTTATATTGCCAACATAAGCCAAACCCAAAATCAGATATAAGTGTTTGGCCACAAACGAAAATATGTAAATACACACAAAAGAATGTATTCATGCGTTCCACTTGTTTGCTATATAAAAATAAAATACGCAAGTGTGATGACTTTTTATCGCCGCGTTGTAACCGTATTAAAATTGTCAGAAGTATGCAAGCTTTTTATAACCATTAGTTTACAGAACCATAGATGGCATTAATGTGACTATTGGTAGGTAGGTAACATGTGGTTATGAGTGAGGGGATTTTTTATGTTATTAAGTGTTTGCATGCTCCTTTGCTCCTTTGTTTTATGTAAGGCTCTCATTACCACGTGGTAGTAACAGATTGTTTGAACTGGAAAGAAAAGCCATTCGAAGCTAATTAAGCAGCCATTCCAGGCACTATTCACGGGCAGAAGAGCGAGAAGCACAGGCATTTGTCAGCGCTTGACCCCGCGTGGTATTGATTGACAACCAGCCTTCTTGAATGACAGCCTTAACCTTTTCCGTCCAATTGCAGCCCAGAGAATACGGCTGCCGCTTCGTGATTGGCCGAGAGGCTGTAAAGCCGCAAAGGGAACCCACGTGGGTCCAGCGGAAGGAACGGCACGTGATTGGTCGCTTCTCCCGAGCTCAGACATGGCCGTGCTACACAGAGATCAAACCCGAACGATCTTATTCCCAAACGCAGGCTGTCCATCTTCATGATAGGTCATATTCTTATAAATGTGCAAAATTATATTGTTGTGACGCATGCTGAGGGAAACCGGAAACGTGTCATGTATAAGCACGGATTGGCCGCGCGCGCGCTTATAACACATTTATGGATGAATGAGAACGACACGATCAGACATAATAAATCGAAAACAACAAATAATAGTGCACACGTGCGCTGATTTTATTTAAAACAACACATTTATATTTAATGCAAAGATGTTTTAACAACGTGCTGACAATAATAAAACAAAGACATCCGAACTGATATAAAACAGCTACAAATGTTCCCTGCATAGCAAGCTACCTGTTCTGATCTAAAATGGCGAGCATGATGTCATGCATCACGGTGCATTCCCCACGTGGGGATGCAGCCCTCCCATTGGACGGCGTGGCGAGACCCTCCGTTCCCTCTCGTGATTGGCCAGCGAGAGGAGCTTTCGCGGCAGCTCAGCCCTCGTGTCAGTAGACTGTCTGTGTGTGGCACAGGGTCGCATCGCCGGACCAAGCGGAAATGCAAAGAAGACGAAGAAGTACAACGTTGCGATTTTAAACCTTCAAATTCGGACATACACTTCCGGGCGTTTTTGGGGATTACGTGAATATTTTCCCCTCGTGCCGGAGTTTATCGGACCCGAGTCTCCTCTTTTGACCCAGAGGGGAGATGTTTGTTACCGCTCGACGGGAAGCGCTTCTCCCGTGCGAAATTAAAGCGGCGACTCTTATCGCAGAAGTTGTCGGGGGACGCTGAAACGGCGGAAGAGATTCGGCGGTTCGGACGCACAAAGACAGGTACGATGGGCTGGCGATGGCTTGTTATCCGCCTCTCGTGCACACTCGGGTTGCCTTCGTGGTGACGTATTTGCTGCGGTGTTACAATGTATCAGTTCAAAATTTTGAATTGATACAATGTTACACTTCGCATCGGATACACGTCGTTGATTGGCTAGAGCGTATCAGCGCAGCGAGCTTTGACAACAGAGCCATGTCGTGTCCTGCGTGTTAGTGTCATGTGTTTTTAACTAGTTAACATTGCTTTCATGGGAGATGACGTCACAAACCCGCACGTAACTTTTTTTTCCGCGTCCTGTTGTCAACCGCAAGTTATTGAGTTTCAAACCGTCATTATGATGCCGTGTTTTAATGTTCTCACGTCTCTTCCTCTTGTGTTTGTTTGTTTTGCTTTGTTTGCACAAAGGGTTTGAGCGGCTGAGATCACAGGGCAGGAGGATTCAGGCCCCCCGGCGTCCAGTGGGCTTGTTTTGTCGGGTACAGTGGACGTCCCCTCCAAGTCGAGGTCCAATAAATAAAGGATACTTTTCAAGATGTATCCACAGGGCCGGCATCCGGTAAGTTGTGCATCTTGAACTGATATAGACCATAATTGCTACATCTGCATCAGTTTAGCTGGAGAGCAAGGGCACGGCCGTCCGAGCATGACGAACTACAACCTCATGTTCGTGATGTGCACCCTGGTTCCCCTGTCTGAGATGGGTGCTTTGAAGTGAAGGAGAGCGGCATGTTTAAGTTGGAAAAGCAAGTCACCTTTTGTTCATTAAACTGGTGATCGGGAAGGATTGATCACACTTTATTTATCTACAATCTTTGTTTTTCTCGAGCACCTGGTTCTTTATGTTAAAAGGAGAGGGAGGGTGAAAAACAACGATGTTTTTACTGGCGGCTTTGGCACGCTCGGATCCATCCAAGCGAGGCGACCCTGTTTCTCCCGCTGGTGTTTATGTGAAGCACTAAAACGGCTGCCCCTTCAGGCAGGCCCAGAACTGTAAAGATTCCCCTGCCTCTTTTGTCAGAATGTTACCGGTGCTCCAGCTATCTCCCAGATGTCACTGTGGCGTAGATGTCACACCAGCCCTCATTCGGGCTGAAATATTAGAGCCGCTCTCCCAGGGCCCCGAACGCATTAGAGCCTCGCTCTGCAGTCGGTGGAAAACAAATTTGGTTCTCTGAGGATGTAATTGAGTTTGATTGATGTGATGGCTGTCTTTCAGGCGCCCCACCAGCCTGGTCAGCCAGGCTTCAAATTCACAGTGGCAGAGTCCTGCGACAGGATCAAAGATGAATTTCAGTTCCTGCAAGCCCAGTATCACAGGTAATCATTTGGACTCGTATGTCTGGAAATGGTTTGTAAATTACAGTTTACCAATTTGTGTTGTATTTAGGGTGGACAAACAAATCTGTTTAGTGTTTGCTTGGGCATTTATATATACACGGTTTTGCTTTTGACTTTAAAATAGTCATGTGAAACCTTATTTTTTATGGTTTGTTCTTTTTATAATAAAGGTTGTGTGGTAACTGGTATTTTTTTTCACCACAGTCTTAAAGTAGAGTATGACAAACTGGCCAATGAGAAGACAGAGATGCAGCGCCATTATGTTATGGTAAGAATAACCAATATTTAAATTGCTGTTGTACAGAACATGAATTGAAAGTAGATTGCTTGTTTATTGTCTGAGGTAGAGGTTGTGTGTGTGTGCTTAAGAGTGTGTTTGTGAAACCCCCCTCTGGTGCTTTTAGTTTAGCCTCCTGCTTTATTAAAGGGCCCTGACTGACTGCTCTTAGCCTCAGGCCCTTTCATACACCACCCCTCAGCCATGGGGGTCAATGACCACAGCATTGTCCCCTTTTCTCCCTCCCTCCTGTTACTCCCTCTTTTCCCCCTTCTTTCTACCTCCCTCTGTGTGTGGATCTGATTATTCTCCAAGGAGACGCCGCTCTCAGACAAATGCATGGCCATAAATTGGGTGAGGGGTGATGGAGGAGTGCCAGAGGCGTCTGTGGGAAAATACTCAATCGCAACAGAAATCCAAACCCTCTGTATTATGGTTTTCTGGATTACCAGTTTTACACACAAACAAACAGCTATATAAATTTAATGTTAATCTTCATTAAAACCTTAATTATTTACACTGTGCCAGCGGGCTTATCCAACCTGACTTACGTGTTCCGAAGATCAAAACAGCCTCATGGTGGGATTAAGAGAAGAAAAACAAAGCGTTTTGCGTTGTAACTAAACAAGGTTAAACTGTGGAAGTGTATTCTCTTATCTTGTGTAAACACGAAAGCGATGACTTTAACCAATACCCAGGGACGCTAGTTAAACATTCCATTCACAGGAAAAGCATGTCAGTCATAGAGGAAGAGGAGAGGTTAGGTAAACACAGTGTAGAATCCCCACACTGACTGTTTGCTCTGATAGTGTTCGCATCTAGACTTGCAGAGCTCTGTTGAGATTATGGGGAAATCCTATTTTTTCTTCAAATAAAATATGACCTTTTTATGTGAACAAAATGTTCTTTAGTTTTCTGTCTAAAGCAGGCAAAAATGATGGTTTGGTTTGAATTTTGTGTTAATAACGTTTCCAATGTCAAGCAAAACATGGAATATCAGGCTATTTTAGGAAATATCAAATTATAACAGTAATAATTGATTTAAACATCTATTGTAAAAAGTTGTAAATGTTTTTTAGCTCATGATAAGATGCAGAAGTGTATTGCCCAGATAGTGCTTTATCAGTGCAATCTTCATTCACTGTTAAAACTTTCAGTAATCCTAAATTACTTCCATGGAAGAGTTTCGGAATTTCTAAAGTCCGTTATGGTAGATGATTTTGATGTGCGCCTCAAAAGCTTATTCTTCTCTTACGACCTGATGTTTCCCTAGAATCTGACTTTCTTTTCGTCTATCTTTCATATCAGGTAAAATGTTTGATGTGGCTCAGATTGTACCAAAAATTCAATATATTCCCTTTTTATTTTTTCCAGTACTATGAGATGTCCTATGGGCTGAACATTGAAATGCACAAACAGGTATGTATCCTTTTGATCCCTGTTCACGCAATCTGTGTCTCGCAGACAAATCTCTAAGAGCATGCTGTGTGTAGATGTCAGTCAAGGCAGTCGCACTAGTGTGTTGGGATGCAAGTGAAGTGTGCTCTATAGAGATGACAAGAGAATGTCCTTTGAGCAGTGAGAAACGGGCTAGAATTAGGACAGAGTTACAAAGACACACATGCACTCGGACAACCCTCTTTTCCTGTTTGTGCTGAACTGAGTGTGATCAGACAGCTTTGATAAGATTAAAGGAAGGACTTTGGCAGGAGGGGCCATGTGATTTAATGAGGGAGCACAGTCTCCAGAGGAACTATTATGCAAGCACATTTAAGACAACCTATATAAATTAACTCCCGGAGAAAGAAAAGACCGCCATTAATTCATTCAGTCTGATCAATTCTTATCCGGCAATTTCTCAGCAAAATTTAGCCTAACCAAATATCAAAGCTTAATCAGATATACCCTGGCAATAATTTTATGTATTGCACATTTCCTGTCCCCAAGGTAATTATGCAATTGTGCTGCACACCAGATGTAGTTATGCCACCTAAGAGACAACCCCTTGAAGGTTAATGGCACCAGGGTGGAGCTGGTGGATAGCGATCCATCAGTGTCCACAGTGCAAGTGTCTTTCTGTTAGACCCCTTGCCCCTGTAAGTCTTGTTAGCCACTTATCTCCTTGCTACGGGCATTGGTTTGAAAGAAGAAGAGGTGGGCTTTGGTGGTTTGGGATGGAGACAACACAGAGACTTACAATTATTTTTCCAGCTATGTTGATCCAGGTTAAACTGAACCCCAGAACGAATGCTAGGAAGGGAGTGGTTAACCATCCGAGTTGGCGTTGATTGCCAGATCTAAACCGTATTATTCTCAGCGGTGAGGATTTATTCCGACTGCCAGGCAATTCGTTCCTCTCCTATTCATTCATAGGTGCTTTGTATTTTAAACAGTCGAGGTGTAATGCGGACTTAAGGATGCACGTTGGTTCCTGATACCTGCAGACTGCCTCAGTAGTGGCAGCTGGTCCATGTCAATGAGCAGCTGTGATGCCTCAGTGAGGCTTATTTTGGGTTGATCCTCAGAGTTTTTCTCACCTGTTGTGAGACCCAGATTGAGCCAGTCAGCCCCCGCTTGACACGGGGATGCTGATAAATGATTTATAAGGGCTGCCCTAGGAAGTATTTGCTAACTGCTGGATTGTCCCTCTCTATGTGAGCCAAAGTAAACTGACTTGCTCAGTGAGGTGAGTACACAGAGCCGGTTTTAAAGTAGCACTGAATGAGGATTGTGGGAATCAGACCCACCTCATCACCATGTTTATGGTGGCTAGGTCGTGAATCCCATTTAGACGGAATGTACCTGCAAGTTGAAGCTCCAAAAACACGCTTAACTGAGCAGGGTTGCCATGCCGATTGATGCAGGTAAATGTGAGTGACGGATCTATCTCGGCCACATGTTAACAGTCCTGTTAAGCAGCACCCCGCCTCCGCCACACATATATATATAGACCTTGTTATACCTTTAGTATTGAGTGTAAGGCTGTCAGAGAGCATTACCACCCTCTCACCCCAGCAGAATACAGGGCCCATCAGCTCGGCTAGGTCAAGTATTGTTTGTGATGGAGACACATGCCTGGAAGGACCAGTTGTTTTCCTCTATATTCAATGCTCATCAGCGTCTCACTCCATTCTGCTGGCGCTGATGGCAACAGACAAATAGCTTTCAGCATGCCATTGACAGCCTGGCCCTGGAGTGCTCTTGAAACGGTGCTAGACAGGTCCGAGTACCTGTAATTGTGTACCAGAGCGTGAAGCTCGCCACTTAAGAGGCAGGCTTTCATCTGCTTAAAGTGACATCCCATTTTTATCTGCGGTTGTAGCTAAAAGCTTGTCTGCTTGTCCAGATCAACGCACAGTGGCGCTTCCGTCACAGACGCACACGCATTATGCACAGCACATGCTAGCTTTTTATGTATGTTAACGTTGTCTGACTTGTTTTCCCCTGATGGCGGGATTGTTTTTGTAAGATAAAGTATGAAGCTTTGGAGTGAGCGTCAGATAAGGCAACCCTTGACCTCCCTCGGCCAGCTGTCAACGCACCGCTAAGCCCTTAAGGAATGTGCTCGATGCTCCCAAGCCCACCGCAAATCCTGTCAAATGTTAGGCTGTTATTGACGCGGTTTATCTCGACAAATAAGGATTATATACTGAGCGGGCTTTGCAACCGGTGTTGTTGACGCAGTCTTCTGGAATTTTTTTTTAAGTGTAGTAAGTTGTCTCTAGTACTGTTTGATCCTGTTGTTTTTATAAAAATCTATTTTATGTTCTGTTTACATCCTTACACCAAAAGCTTTTGTTAGACTTTTGTGTCTGATATGGTTTTGTGCAAACTTAAAAGGAGCAACAATTTAGATTTTTGGCTAGAATTGTATTTTTTTTGTTATGGGTTTAAATTAAAAAAGAGTTCTTGTAGATATTCTATGTGCTGCTTCATACTGATCTTAAAAACGATAAACAGTCATGCATACTGAGTATTAACATTTTAACTCATAAACATATTGGTTTTATTATTTTGATATAGACCATAAGATTTTGCTTAATATAACAAAATTTAATAAAAAGAAATATTGTTTACCCTGACATCTATCTGTTTTCCTGCGAGCAAAGAAAACTTTCTTGGGTGTTACGAGTATCTTGTAAAGAAATATTGTGTCTGGCTCCTGAAACTGCTTGGTATTTTCCGCAATATGTTATAAATAATTTCCTGGTCCGCGCAGCGCCTCGTGTTTGCTATCGAAATGAAAAATAGAGGCGAAATCCTTGTGATGTGTTTGTGCTCTGTTCTGGCCCTGGCATGAACTGAGCTTCATAAATTCTATAGATGATGTATCTGTAGCAGAGTTATTTTTCAGAGGCTTTCCTGACGCTCTCTTTTGGTCTCGGTCAAAGCCAGTGCCAGACCTGTGATGTGAGCTCCTTTCATCACTGGAAGAGGCTGTGATGTCTGCCGTGCTGTTTGCTGCCGGCTTCTGATGATGGAAGGGAAGAGAGATGGAGCACAACCTACTGTAGCTCTCTGTAGCCTTTGGGCGAAGAGGCCTGGTTTTACCCCCACCCCTTATCCACTGTCATGTGTTCTCACAACGACCCCACATCATCCTCTCCTATCGTTCGGCTTTTTAGCCTCCATTCGTGCGCGGCACTCATCCGATCGACAGGCCGAAAATTCAATTTAATGACCTGCCTGTGTGCACGTAATATGATTTTACAGGCTGTTACGGTCAAGCTGAGGTACCATTTGCATAATGATCGGTGCGCGATAGAAGACGGGGCATGCTCAGCAGCAGTTGCCATGGAAACGGTCAGGCGGGTGGAGAGAGAATGAAGGTCGGGTCCCTGCGGCAGGCTAGATGAAGGGGGACTTGTGGGTGGGTGGGATGCTGAGAAAATGAAGAAGGTGGGGTCTGATTAGGGCAGTATAGGCCCCAGCCTCTGACAGGTCTGGACCTAATCCACATTTTTTTATTAGACATGAGTGACATTAGTGGGACCTTTTCATTTAAAATACGCGTTCTTACTGAAGAATGATTAACTTGCTAGGGTTTTCTCTGAAGGTACAGATTTTGTATGGTGTTACGTAGGGGTGGGAATCTCATGAATAACATGATGTGACTTTCCAAGAAAAGGGCTGTGATGCGATCCTAAACTGATTCTCAAAGCATCTTTCTATTCACCTTAGCAAATTTAGTTTGTCTCCTATTACAATTAAAGTGTTCTTAATAACAACAAAGTAAAATAAGCTTTTACTTTAGATAACCCAGTTGACTTTCAAAGTCACTTATATATTAATAAAGGATAAGTTGCATCTCCTAGCATTGCATAGAACCAACAGGAATAAAGTGATAGACATCTGTAAACTATCTGCGTACAGAATAAAGGGAATGACTGAAAACTTCATGTCATAATAACTAAAATAACAGAATTTCCAAGTCTGGCTGGTTAGCCTAAAATCAACTTTTATATACGTGGGTCTTGTTAAGGCCATTGTTACCTTCATGGAAGTCAAAATGCTCCCTTACATAAGCTTCCAGCATCATCTGTATCTCTCTAACTGTCCGGCCGTTACAGAGGTTCGCTCCACTTTTTTTTGCCTCCAAAATGTGACATTTAGACAATTTAGACAAATTGTGACAATTAAATTTTTTTATCGTACACTTATTGATCCGGTATTGTCCACATCTGCATCGCACTGAATTGATGCATCAATATTTCTTCGCACCCCTAATGTACCGCCATAAATTTGGGATTTTAAAACCAGGTTTATTGTGGTCAGCACTTAAGTCTTTTATCACATTTGTCTGCTTCCAACATGTCCACAGGGAATGTCTGCATTATTTAACATCTGCTAAACAACGGGAGTTGGCAGTAATTTTGTTGTGGAGAGAGCCATTTGAAATGAACAGAATCAGCCTTGAACAACTGCTGCAGGGTTTCTTTAATGCAATTACACAAAAGTGGTGATAGTTAAGGTTGAAGTTAAGGTTGAAATGTAAAGTTGACAGTGGAGTATTGTGTGGCAGTACAATGTTCCTCTAGACAGATAAGAGGTGAAGTGCTGTGGTCCTCTTAACACAGCTCCACTGGCTCATTCTCTGTGTGGTTTGGAGTGTTCACTCATCGCAGCTGTGCTCTCTCTCCCCTGGGCTCTCATAATGTTTTAAATATTTCACATGTCAATATCACGCAGTTTGGAGTGTGCCGAGTCAAGCGGTTCTGATTGCCGTGGTAATTGGCTTAATCGTTGGGAAACGCTAAAAAGGCTTAGTGGTGCACTTTAACAGAAGTAAATTAACCCATTTTTTAAACTTTTTTCTTTTCCAGACTGAGATTGCCAAAAGGCTCAATGCGATTCTTGCCCAGATTATGCCTTTTCTGTCACAAGAGGTGAGCTTTACCACTGTTGTTTTTTTATGGTTCTCTGTCAGTTTTCAAAATCTTGAAAACATTACATTACACTTTTTAGTGCATTGACGCTGAATTTAATTGCTTTCTCTCCCTTGTTGCAGCACCAACAGCAGGTAGCACAAGCTGTTGAACGTGCTAAGCAGGTGACAATGACAGAGTTGAATGCTATCATCGGGGTACGTGGACTTCCCAATCTGCCTCTCACCGTGTGTATACCCCTTTAATTACTACATTTTACCTTAAGAAAGGGGCAAACTTGCACTTCTGTTTATACTCTATGTAGATGCAAATAGATGCTTAAAGTTTACCCAAACATGTAAAATCTATCATAATTCATTCACCCTCTTGTCATGTTAAACCTGTATGACGTTCTTCCACAAAACATAAAAAACAATTTTATGAAAGTTCACCCATTCACTTTTATTGTATGGATGCAAAACCAATGCAAGTGAATGGGTGCCAGTTTTTCAAAATATCTCCTTTTGTGTTCTGCAAAAGAAAGACATTCAGGTTTGAATTGACAAAAGGTTGAGTATCAGTATAAGTGTTGTTAACAATTTTATAATTAATTTACATATCTTACATTTACTGATTCAGTTGTTCAATCATGTGTAGGTTTGCCCCTCCAATGAATGTCATTAAAACATCTTGCATATAAAGTGCATGCATTTCTTTCTTAATTGTATTTTTGTGGCTCAGTTGAGGAAATCTGTGTTGGCAGTAATGTACCTTGCGTGTGTTACCTTTTTGCCCTTAATTGTTTACCTAATGTAGGGCCAGACAGTGTTTTAATCCCATCTTTATTTAGTACCATTTATATGTAGCCCAAGTTTTTTCAGCATCCACTGTTCCCTAAGTCTGGATCTAGAAACTGTTCAGACCTCTTTTTAGATGCCTTTAATTAGATCATACCTTTAATTAGGATACCTTTAATTAGATCAGGTTTTAGAGAGCTCTCCACTAACCTGGATTGCATTGGGAGTTTAAGACAAATAGGATTTTGCACACAATCTCAAAGCTACTAGCACCTTGTTCTGTTTCCTAGAAATGCTCACTGTGCATAACACTTGCTTATTGATTTATGACAAGTGACCCGGATCCCTATCAACGTGTAGAGAAAAAGAAATCTGGTCTAGAGCAGATTATAGCAGTTAACCCTGCTTCGATTTTCCTCTATGAGATTTGCCCTACAAAAGAAAAATCTGATACTGGTGAGGTGAAGGTTTGAGGGCAGGTCTGATATTGGAATTCAATTAGATTTAACAGTGATTCTTATTCCGACATAATTACTGGAAGAAAATCTAAAGGGGGCAGACATGTGGTCGGTTATCTTCCAGAAAGATCCCAGTGGCTTTAATGTTATATTATAGCAAGCTAATTTAAAAGGTTAATGACCAGGATTACATTTTGAATTATTCTTTTAAAGAGACCTAATAGGTTTACACTGTAAAAAAGAATATGTAGTAGGTTACGGCATTAAAAATGTTTTCATCGTACACTGAGGTAGTGTGTTTATTTGCTTCCGCAGCACAAAGAAAGACACTCGCTTATGTGAGAGACATAAATGTTTTCTTGAGTAGGTGAGCATTTTGAATTCACATAGCTGACCGTGTGTGTGCTCACATAGGTGCCAAAGGCTTCATAAATACTATAAGGCAGAGGTGAGATGTGTCCTACGCACACACTCTTTCTCATGACAGAAACCAGCATCTCTTATTGATGAACCTCAGAGCCGGTAATAGGATGCATCTAGGGCAGCTGTTTTTTTTTCTGCTGTGCTATGACTTTGATCAGAGCTCTTAAGATGGCCTCCTCCTGGAGCTCAGCATTTCTGCCTCCACCATTCAGACTGTGTGTTTATCTACACTAGCCCTTTTTATTTTTGAAAAGCAGTAGCGTTCCAATTTCCAAAGTTTTCACCCAGGGCCCTTTTTTGGGTCCAATATGGTTATCATGGTTCTAGAGAATGCAGTTAAGGGCTAATTAACAGGTCCAAATAATGGTTCCTCTTAATGAGAAATAACATTTTAGAGTACTACACAAAGGCTTAAAATAACACCCAAATAGTATGTAAGGTAGGTTGTTTAATCATGTGGATGTAAAGATGGTTGTCTATTAAGACCACCCTCCTATGCTGTGAGCCCAATTAAGTATGTTTGTGGCCAAGAGGGTGAAACATAGGGCTTTATGTTTTGAACCCTCTCAGGCCTGAACGTTGCATGGATACCAGGCTAAACTCAGGAGGGCCTTGTTTAGCTTATACACCTGAGAATAGAAGTGTTTGTCTGATTTAGCTGCACATAATAATATACATCCATTGTTAATTTTCCACAGTGTGCCAACGTTGTACGCTGTATGAGAAAGATTAGCACCAGTTGAGAAGGTCTTTATGTAGGAATATTAAATTACGGGAGGCGTTTTATTTCTTTATTTTCTTGTCTTCATGGCCGGGGCTCTAATGAGGTTTCACTTATTGTCCATGCATATTACACATCAGTGGCTCATTAGCCGGAATGAGCAGGGAGGCTGTCCCTCATGAATCAAGCTCTTCTTTAATTTCCCATGTGGTCAGTCATCTCGGAAGCCACACGCAATCGCTTAGTTTTTATTCCTGGTAGTTCTTCACTTCCTGACATCATGCTGCCTCTTTCAGAATCACTCGCTTCCACTCTTGTCCCTCTTTTTCTTCTGCCCTTTCACTTCCTCTTCAAGCGCGTACGTCCACCCACGCTCAGTGCCTCTCTCTGACATACACACACCTCACACGCTTCCTTATCACAGATCCACACTCAGAGGCACAGCTAATAATTGGCTTGGCAGCTCTGTTGTGTTGGGGAGGGTAAGGTTGCAGGTTCAAATCCCAAGGCGAGCTCGTCTATATACCATTCGCTCTCCTGCCAATCTCAAAGGCCCCGAGCCTCAATATACAGCCAGCTGTGCAAATAATCCGCAAAGCTGTTAGCAATTATACTCAACCCGAATAAGGCCTTGTGATGGACATCTTAATAATGATTCACCCACTGGAAAGGGCAAGCTTTTGGAGCATTCTAGACTTATAAATAAGCCTTTAGTGTTGATATTTACTTATGGCATGGCATTAATGACCTGCTGGTAATTCTGAAAGGTTGTACCAGTGGGTACGCCGTACATAGCCAATAACAACTACCCTTTCCACGTCGATAGAAAAAAAGCGTCCAGATTCTTGGATAATGACCGTAAATACTCATTGTTTGACTCGGGGTCTGTTAAAAGTCTGGAGGTATATGCTATAACAGCCACGTGAATAATTTATTTTTCCTGTGGATGCTAATAAATTGCGGAGGATGGGTTGTTGTTTTTTTGAAACCAGTGGCTTGGCCAAGTATTATTTAACCTTGCTTTAAACTGCTTGCTTCCCTCGCTGAGTGGTTTTTAATACTCATCAGTTTCCCTCCAAGCTTTTCAAATATTGATGGAGGTATTGGAGGCTTGAATGCGTGCCAGCGCAGGACCCCTAGCTCTTGGCCGCAGCACAACGCATGCACACACACGAAGGCGCAGCCCAGCTGCCGTTCAAGTGCTGTTTAAAGTTTGGTTTTCTCGAGTGACTCATACGTTCTGTTATAACCAGACACAAATGCAAGGGCTGTAAATATAGCTGTCCAACATTTTGATGGGACTGAGGAGCAGGTGGTGTTAAGCCAATGAGCTGACAGCATTCCAATGCCTGCTGTCTTTAAACTGTATCTTAAATAGGACTTGACAACTCTTTTGTTCAAGCGAATGCCTGTAGTGACAGTTTATTTTTGCCTTTTCAATAATTGAATGTACTGGAGCATTTGCTTCTACATGCATGTAAACTCATCTGCATACTAAAGCTTATATAATGTGGTAATATCATTATGCTTCTGGCTTTATAAAGGGTTGTTTGAATGATCCCAAAAATATAAATATTTAAATATTTCCCACCCCCCACCTGTGCTTCTAAATGGGCAGCCGGGAAACCATACTTGTAGTTTTGTGGCATGTATCTATCTTTTTCTTTCCCTCCGGCCCACTTGTCGTGTGTTTATCCACAGCAGCAGCAGCTCCAGGCTCAGCATCTCTCTCACGCAGCCCACGGTCCTGTGGCTCTACCCCCTCATCCTTCTGGCCTGCAGCCACCAGGAATCCCCCCGGTCACCGGGTCTGGCTCGGGCCTGCTGGCTCTTGGAGCTCTGGGAAGTCAGCCACACCTTCCTGTGAAAGATGAAAAAAACCACCACGACCTGGAGCACCGAGGTAAGAAACGCATATACATTGACACTGCTCTTATTCAAAGCCAGAAGAGTGGAACATTTGTTGCTCAGCCGTAAAGACCTCTTATGTGAATAAAACTCTTGTCTCGTAACACCCCTCCTCCATTATGTTATTGCTGCTCTTATAGACATTATTGACCTTCTTAGGTCAGCTTTATAAGAGTATGCCGCACTTACAGCTTTACGAAGGCTGATTTAAAGTTGAGAGTATGTAAAGTGATTAAAGGTTTCTAGAAATAAAAATAAATAATTTACATAATGTCTTTAGAAACCTATATGCTCTTCCTTCCTCTGTGGAATAAAAAATACTTTATTGAAGTGAAAGGGAAAGCTGTCCATGGCTTTTTAAGCATGATTTTCAAGACTTGAATTTTAATCAAAGCCTCTGTATGATTTTTAAAGGCATTGAAATGCAGTCATATGGAGGACTTTTATTATTGAATGGGTCTTTTCTGGAGCTTCTTCTTCATAAACCTGGTTAACATTTACTGACTAGAAGACTTCATCATAAGCAAAGTTCTGATATATTATATAAATGAAAGTATTTAAGTTGCAAAGACATTCTCTCACTCCATTTTGCAGGTGTAGAAAAGCACACATGCTAATATTTTTCTCTCTGTGTTGTGTACATAACATGCATAATTTACCTGCTGATGAAATCCTACTTTAACTCTAATTGACAGTTGGTCAAGGTAACTGATTTTTGTTTATCTCTGTTTTGCCTCGCTGTTCCGCATCTCTTTCAACACTGACCGGGTGTCCTGACTACAGAGAGCACGGTGAGCTTCAATTTACTCATATATCCCACTTCACTTCTGTGTTTAATAGCTCTGTTCCAAAACCTAGTTAACTGTCTACACAGGCAGGCAGTCTAGCTTTCACAAAGCCTTACACTAGTTTGAAATTAGCATGATGCTATGAAATTGGCTTGATGCATTAACAATTTTGATCAAAAGGAATTATTACTTCCTATTAGTTTTATATTTGTTAGGTCTTTCATTTGGACTTGTTCAGTTGTTACTCTAAACATATTCTTTGGTCGTCTTCTCCAAAAATTTGTAGTGATGCTTCAAGATGATGCCTGCATAGGCCATTCACTAGGGTTCGGTACAGTCAATCTGTCTTAGTTTTACTGGATGAAAAGCACCTCTTGGCCCATTTCATGCCTAAGAAAATTTCCATTAATGTAAATGTCAAGTAACATCCTTCACCCTGAAGCACACGCAACTCTTGCACGAAAGGGTAATCTGCGTTCATTAAAATGACTAATAGCTAAACAAGCTTTTTATGAAATAAGCACTCGCATCTCTCCGCAGATGGGAAATGACTCGTATTACAGCGTGCAGATTAGCTCGACTCTGTAATTTTATCACAATAAAGACGACGTCGGCTCCCTCCCTCCTTTGTCAGATTTATTTTATCCCTTCTCTCTCCTCCCCTCCGCTATCTCGGCTTGTTTACCACCCCTTCTTCGCTCTCTTTTGCTACAGCGATAAATATGGATGAGCACAGATGCGGGAATTGTTTTCCTCCCTCTCATCTCCGTGCCCTTGTAAAAGGCATTTATTCAACGGGACTTAAATCTCTCTGATGGCTGATTGTGGCCGTGAGATTGGGTTTCTGCCCGCCCGGCGAGTCTTGAATGGGTGCAGTCATGTCTGTGGCGAAGGAACTCCTCTGGTAGCGAGCAGTCAGGGCGCAGTTGTGTGTTTGCTGCCGTCGCTGTTGTCTAAGGTCATCTGATAGCAGGCTGGTGACTATGCTTAATGAGTCACGCTAAGCATCTCTTTAAAGGTCAGACATCATGCAAAAAGAAAGAAGAGAGATTCTGTTGGGCTCTCGGCCCAGTCTGCTTCATCTATGCTTAATTTCCATTTATGCTAACGGCGATCTGGAGACCCCCCCCCCCACATGAATCTTGTCACTTCACATTGAGTGAAGGTTTTTGGAAGGGAGTTGGATTGTGTCGAGAGCTCTCGGAATGGCCTGTCTTGTTTATAATAAACTCTATTTTTGCATACGAAGTGTACGGATGATTTGTTTGGTGAAATTCTTATGCAGGGTAGCACACTGAATGGTCACCACGATACTTGTAGATTTAAATTCTTTGCTGTTTTTCAGACTGTAGTCATTGTCCAGTAGGACCGCAGGCCCATAGTTCCGCTATTTTCTCTGGTAGGGGTACTACGACGTAACCGAATGTGTTGCAACACATCAATAGCTTTAACATGTAACTGAACAAAAGGGTCATTGTTTTGCATTAACTTTCTGTTCATGTCTTCCTGTAGCTGTTTGTTGTCTATTTCAGAAGATGAAGAGAATGGAGGAAAGGGAGGGTGGTGGGGTAATGAAAAAAGCTTCTCTTTGGCCTAATTTAACTCTGTCTACTCTGTTGTGCGGCCAGCTCCTTTTTTTTGTTTAGTCTACTGTGGGTTGTCGGATGTAGCTTGGCGAATCTCACTGTGTTAAATAAGATCTGTTTGGGGTTTTTGACACTACCGGATGGAATTGATTGGATGTAAAAGCTTTTAAGTTTGCGATGTGATAATATTTGTAGTTCTTAAGTCCCCCTTTGCTATTGTTTTTCTAGATTGGATTGCTGTCAAATGCAACAGCTGTAAACTACCAGACATTCTCATCCGAATTTAAATAATCCCTGTCATGTTACACATAAAGTAAAATCAGATTTGGATAGTTGAAAAGTAATTGTAGGCTTTGTAGTAGGACATAGTAATCTAACAATTAATGACAAATTTATGTTATAACATTTTCTGTCTTCTCCTCAGAACAACTCCATCTCTCCATCAGACAGCCTACGCACAACCAGTGAGAAACACCGCGGCTCATCAGATTACAGCCTAGACTCCAAGAAACGCAAAGTGGAGGACAAGGACAGCATGAGCCGATATGTGAGTTTGGTGACCTGGTCCTGTAATATAAAAGAGGTTGTAATGAAATGTTGATGACTTACCAACTGCATTATTATTGTGTGTTCAGGATAGTGACGGAGACAAAAGTGACGACCTTGTCGTTGATGTTTCCAATGAGGTAAGAATTAAATACATAAATAAAGACAAGTATTTATACTACAGTGCTGTTAAATTCTAGATTCTGGTTATAAATGTTGGAGTGATTTTCTGCAATTGGTGCTTTGGTTTGTTGTTCGTGGCTTTACTATACATGTGTTTTTTAATACATTTTGTACATTGTGTTTATGGTGTAATAGGATCCTGCCACACCCAGAGGAAGTCCTGCCCACTCCCCACCCGAGAATGGCATAGATAAGCCCCGCCCTCCCAAAAAGGACACGCCCAACAGTCCTGCCTCTGTGGCCTCATCCGGCAGCACCCCCTCTTCTAAAAATAAGGAGCACGGCCATGTAAGAATCCCTCTGTAATCTAGCTTTAATACCCAACACATTTACATGTTTCAAGTTTATGTTGAACTGTTATAATCCCTGTTGCGCTATATAAGGTTTGATTGAAATCTGGGTCTGTAGTTGAGATGCCGAATTAAAGGGTATGTTTGAGAAAGGTTTTGATGAATGGGGGTGTTCAGCAATGGAAATCCTTAAGCGCCCTCTGATCTTCCAGTCTTTCTCTGTAATGGCTCAGAAGTGAATGTCTGTTTCTCAGCCTCAGCTTTAAATACATCTGTAAATGTCAGGGATAATGCATTCCACTAGCTGGATCAGCCGTGTCTTCCCTTCTAATAACTCAATGCGTTTAACCATTCTGGTCCTGTGCATCAAAAAAAAAAGATTAGCGAGAGAGAAGTGAGGGATGGATAAAATGAGCCTCATCTCTATTGTAGCAGTAATGGGTTTGGGGATAAATAGCGGGGTTTATAGTTTTGTAGGAGTAGTGAGTTTGTCAGAATTGGATTGGATTAGGTTCAGGCAGCACTTAAATCTTCTGCCTGGATGCTGCCTCGTTTATGGGGATTTGAAATCTTTTTTTACTATCTTCTCTGTTTTTCTCTCTGTCTTCTTTCCACTGCCACATCTCCAGAATGACAAATCATCCACGCCTGGACTTAAGTCCAACACCCCCACACCTCGTAACGACGCCCCCACCCCAGGCACCAGCACCACCCCAGGGCTGCGGCCCATCCTGGGCAAGCCTCCGTTGGAAGCTTTAGGTGAGTTTACGACAAACGCCCGCACATGCTATTTTAATCTGGAACGTCTCGTCCCGAAGCCTGCCATGCAAATATAGCCAATACTGTAACCATAAGAGAGTTCTTTGCATATGGAAATACTCAGAAGCTTTTGCAAATTTCAAGGCTTGCCATTTTAACAGAGCTAAAAGCAGCTTACACAAAACGCATCTTTGAAGCAGATTAGTATAAGGGGGTCTTTGATTGAGATTTATCACCCTACTCCTGAGTTCAGCTCCTTTTCCCTCGGTTGACTGATTTTGATTTATGATTGCATGTGTTTGTCTGTCTTTAGCTGCCCCTGCTTTGCGCACCCCCCTCTCGTACCCTACTCCCTTTGCCATGATGGGCCACCACGAGATGAACGGCTCTCTGTCCAGTCCAGTCTACGCAGGCCTTCACATCTCCCCTCAGATGAGCGCCGCAGCTGCAGCTGCCTACGGACGTTCGCCTATGGTAAGAGTGCATGCATTGAATCATCTTAACTGCATTGCATGTAGAATGGGAAGCAATAATTTTAAGATTGAATTGTGACAAATAAAATTAAAATCTAATTCAGTTGTGAGGTGCCTTAAGAATTCTACCTAGCATTAAAAGTAAGCCTAGCCCCCTACCTTACCTCCCTCTTTACCATTTCTTTTCATTTTCTTGCTCGCTTTGGATCTTTCTTTTCCCTCAAAGCCCCCACCCTCAGAGTGGAGGGGAGCGCAGGGGTGATGTAGTGTGTGTGACTGGGTGTGAAATAAGCGTTACATTGACTGGGCTCTCAGGCAACCTCTCTGCCTACCGTCTGATTGCTTCATCCTTTCGGGGTAAATGAAGGAGCAGTCTGAGAATCATTCCTCTGCCATTGCATGTTTTTACAGTATGCATTGATCACGGTTTATGCAGTCAACGAATGCCAAGGTGCATAACACAAAAGTTAGCTGTGTGAGTTTTAACATGGATTGCTTTTATAACGCATCTTTAATTGTTGTAGGCTGGTTTTGAACATCCTCATATGAGAGCCCCAGGCCTCCCTCCCAGCCTTACCTCAATCTCTGGAGGAAAACCGTAAGTGTCCAACGCAGTACTAGACCGCTCTCTCTCTCTCCCACAGTATTTATGTAACAGTTCCACAAGAGTGCTTAAGTGCACAACCTTTTCCCTCTTAATAACTCATTTTAGACTGCTTGCTCATTTTGCTGTAATTGATTTAATTAAGCCACTTCAATCAGTGCACTGCTGGCTCCTAGATTACTAAAGAGGTCTCTCTCCCTTTCTGTCTGTCTCAGAGCCTACTCTTTTCACGTTAGTGCTGATGGACAGATGCAGCCTGTGCCCTTCCCTCCGGATGCTCTGATTGGTCCAGGGATTCCCCGCCACGCTCGGCAGATTAACACCCTCAGTCATGGGGAGGTGGTGTGTGCCGTCACTATCAGTAATCCCACTCGCCACGTCTACACCGGCGGCAAGGGCTGCGTTAAGATCTGGGACATCAGTCAGCCTGGAAGTAAAAGTCCAGTGTCTCAGCTAGATTGTCTGGTAAGTGACAAAATACTTAGTACAACTAATCCTTTTACGCTTGTTGATATAATTTATACTTTGCTACTAGAAATATAATTTTTTGTCAATTATCCCATTATACCACATGTACAGGTTAATATAGCATATTTGTAACAGTTGATGTGTGTTGATGTTAAGAACAAATAGAAAAATTTGTTCCACTCCTTTGGTTTGTGTCTCAACATTAAACTACCAAATAATTGATAGTTGATCCCCTTTAACCTCATGTTGTTTGTTCTACAGAACAGGGATAACTACATCCGCTCCTGTAAGCTGCTGCCCGATGGACGCACTCTTATTGTTGGAGGAGAGGCCAGCACTCTTACAATCTGGGATCTTGCCTCCCAGACACCACGCATCAAGGCCGAACTGACCTCCTCTGCGCCTGCTTGCTACGCACTTGCCATCAGCCCCGACGCAAAGGTGTGTTTCTCCTGCTGCAGTGACGGAAACATCGCCGTGTGGGATCTGCACAATCAAACCCTTGTCAGGTAGGCATGCTGTTTTTTGGGTATTTAGCATTTTGTTATTAACTAGGGTCCTCACACTTTACTTCACATGATTTGTAGGCAGTTCCAGGGCCACACAGATGGTGCCAGCTGCATTGACATCTCTCATGATGGCACCAAGCTATGGACAGGTGGTCTTGACAACACGGTTCGTTCCTGGGACCTCCGAGAGGGACGGCAACTCCAACAGCACGACTTTACATCACAGGTAGGGCTGGCGTGTTCTTGCGTGTATTGAGTAGTGTTTAACTATACAGTGGTCCTTACGTTTGTTTTCCGAAATGCAGATTTTCTCCCTGGGATACTGTCCTACGGGCGAATGGCTAGCTGTTGGCATGGAGAGCAGCAATGTGGAGGTGCTCCACCACACCAAGCCTGACAAGTACCAGCTGCATCTTCACGAAAGCTGTGTTCTGTCTCTCAAGTTTGCCTATTGTGGTAAGAAGCTGATGTTACGAGATATCTTTTATAAATCTCTAGGATTTAAAATTTAGCTTGCAACGGGTTAAATTGAGATCTTTGCATTCCATCAAGTTTACATCGAGTAGTCTGAATGCTACAGCACAGCGTCTGAATGCTCTCAGCTCCCCTTAGTTTAACAGCACCTTGAGTGTCCTTCTCTACCAGGCTGTCTTTTACTTGGCTTTCTGCACATATCTCCATTTTGCGTACTCTGTTCAGAGCTCTAATTACATTTGATTTCCCTTGACAAGGTAAATGGTTCGTGAGCACTGGGAAGGACAATCTGTTGAATGCATGGAGGACTCCCTACGGCGCCAGCATATTCCAGGTACAGAGATCAATACAGTCTGTCTACAGGAAATGTGTGGGCTGCTCTAGTCGGTAGAAAGGGCACAGTGACCGCTGGCTGACAGGCCGCGCCTTGATCAGCGGAAATGGGCAGGAGTATGTCATTAACGCTGGGTCCTGACCACTTAGTGCGGATGCTGTTCCACTCGTGTAGCTCACGTCTACCAGCTTAAGAGTAAATAATGATAACCCTTCAAGTGTTTATAACTGAAGGGGCTCGGAAGCTAATGCATTGTTTGGTGGGGGAAAAAGTGCTTGTCAGCATTTTCTTGAGTAATAAAGGATGTCTTAAGACTTTATGCAGTTGGTTTCACTGGATTCATTGTGGCTTTTCTTTCTGCAGTCAAAGGAGTCATCCTCTGTCCTGAGCTGTGACATCTCGGCAGATGACAAGTACATTGTAACAGGCTCTGGAGACAAGAAGGCCACAGTGTATGAAGTGATCTACTAGACTGAGGTAACAGGCTGGTGTGTCTCAGGCCTCTGGAGGAGGAACGGGAGACAGACTACTTCTCACTCCCCCGATTCTCCTAGTTATACAGACAAGAGCGGTCTGACTGCCTGTCTCACTCTCACTGACTATATGATTCACCGCTACCCTGATCAAGCGGGTGCTGGGGTGATCTGGACTGGGATACCTGAACTTGGATCCAAACATGCAGGCAAAGAAGACATCCCACCATCCCTCTGCCCGGTTCATATGGCACTAGAGATGTTTCCCTTGCTGATTTTTTCCAAATCTTTGTTTGTCGGATTGTTTCATTTTTGTTCCTCACTTCGCTATGAGGATGTTCCATAATGCACCGTGAAGCAGTGCTTCTTTCTGAAACTTCATCTGTGTGGAGGCTATGTGAAAAGTGTACATAATGGAGTATTAAAATGCCTTTTATAGATTTATATTTTGGTGTTCAGTTACACTTGTGATGGTTATCGTTTTCTCTATCATTCTCTCCTCAATGCTCCGTTTCCCCTTTGAGGTTTGGAAATTAGATTAAGACCTTTTTTTCTATGGATATTCTATTCCGGTTTTTTTTCCCTTTTGAGAAGTTCATTTTCCAGGCTGACCTTTTATGGAAATCTAATTTGCTTTTACTCCCTCCCTGCTGAAAAACAATTTTGAGCTAAATCGCATTACAGAGGCATTTTTGTAAAATGTCCTGTGGATTTTTTCGAGTGGCTTCAAGCCCATGCGAAGCATCTGAGACTATAATCGAGGCCTTGCAGGAAGGGCAGTTCATTTCTCAAACAAACTCGCTGAGCAACTATAACTGACTGTATGCTTGGCCTTTGGAGAAAGATACCCAGACACAACAGAGCAAAGGAATCCCTCATCTGCGATTTCTCACCTGGACTTTGAATTAAGATTGTATTTACCAATTTGTAGAGGACTACTCTCAAACCTGTGACTTCATTGTGCTGTTGTTATGATCAGGACATAACACCGTGTCTCATAGTGCAAGACCTGGATTTTGGATTAATTGGTTATTTCACTTAGCACACCCCTTCCAATTCCCAGTGAAGTACACTGTGATGTATGGATAGTGGTTCATAAACAGGAAGCACAGAGTGTCTGAAGATGAGCCAAAAGGACCACAACACTATCCTAACACACAGGCTTATTGTCCAGCTTGTTTATAGCATCACACAGTTATTTCCCCTACCAAAATAAAGAGCAAATGGCTGGTAGAGACGGACAGGTCAAACACACACCAAAGTATGTAGCAAACTGTGTTGTCACTGAAGATATGTACAGTTGTTGATAATTCAATAAACTGTTTTTTGTAAAAAAAAAAAAACTACACATGCCTTCTATTTCTTTCTTGTAGTTTCATAGTTTCTCACGTTGACCTTACAGGAGCCGCATTGTAATGACACATCGATGCAGAGTATTGAGAGAACTTCAAGGCACTTAAGGAAATGCATGACGCAAACCGTGCACTCCGGTCTCTCATGTTTTGTTGGGAGTGGAGTACTCTTATTAGGGGGTCAGCTTGGATGAATGCTCTCTCCAGGCCTTCTTTTTTAGCTTGTTCCTGTGCAACAAGAGCCTCTCTGAGAACTCTGTTCCCGTCCCTCTTTAGTGTTGTTTTTGTAAAACTTTAAAAGCAAAGTCGGATGGTTTCAGCAAAGAAACGGTCTCTCTGCTCCCCCCACATAGACACAATTGTACATTTCCTGAGTGCAGCTATACAGCAGCCCCCTTTCTAAAACTTTCCTGCTCTCAATCAAGAGGTTGAGGGTGGGCCGTACAGGGATGAAAGCTTTTGCTCCCTCTGAGTGCCTGACACCAGACGAGTGGATGGCTTGCCGATCCTCTCTGTTCCTTTTCATGTTTTCGACACTTCGTATTCAGACTCTTTTTAATTTCAATCTATTTGTTATTGACAATGAATTCATGCGAGTCTTGCGTTCTAGAGGCTTGATCTTTGTGAGAGCAGTGTTATCAAAGTAACTTCTTTATGTCTGATTAGTGTGGGGCAGAAAATCAGTTAGACTTGCGTGATGGTACAGAATTATTTATGCCCATCTTTTAAGTATAAAGATCCTTTCTTGTTTTAGCAGAATTTTGGACTTGATAGATAATAGATATGGTTCAGTCGCAGTGTGCTGGCGTGGAGTTACCTTTCCATTAAGCGATGGGTGATGTTTTCACTAGCAAAGTCTGGGCATGGGTTTTCAAACCAGTAATAATGGCCTAATCACCTTGGCGTGCCAGGCTTTAGCTTTATCTGGCATGGATGCGCAAGCCCCCTTGGTTCTGTGTGATTACAGCGTTTGATCTGGGTAATAATGTCTTTACTCTGGCCCCGCGGGCCCTGCTCTGGCTAATCCACACAGTGCATTCTAGTGAAATCGCATTACACAAAGACCACCAGAGTTCTCTGCAGAGGAGTGAGGAAGGGGGTGCCTATGGTTGCCATGGAGACGGATCCCTTTTCCTCTGCTTTTCAGTCTCTCCTCCTTTGTACCCCCCTTCCACCACCTCCTCTCTGTCTGTCTCTTTCTCACTCTCTCTCCTGGGACAGATAAGAATGAGGACAGGTTTCTGTGTTTACTTGACACAGTAGGGCCCTCCAATCCCCAAGCAGGGTTGACCCTGATAACACTGCCTGTTACAGCAACAAACCACTGACAGTTGATAAGCTCTGGTGCAGTCGTCTCCCCCCTCCCCATATTCTCTCTTTGCCCAGGATAACCACGGCTACACACGCTGTGTTCATTTGGATTAGTGTGGATTCAATTGGATTATTCCTTCTGTGTTTAGAATGTTGATGTCCAGAGGCCTGGCACTGTTGATCTAGGTGCTGTTACCTTTATGGTTCTGAAGGATGAACTTAAAGTTAATCTCAAAGTCAGGAAATGAGCTGCAAGTTTTACCGACCTGGTTTAGACTCAGGGCCAAGTTGAGTTTTCCTGGACACCTGGTATTAAGCAATATACTGTCTTGTATTAACCATATGTTATTTCAAACCTGTATGATTTTTTTTCCTGCACAACACAAGATATTTTGAAGAATGTTGTTACTACCATTCTTCAAAATATCATCTTTTGTGTCGTGCAGTCAGTCATATAGATGTGAAATAATTTAAAGATTGAGGAAAATATCTGATCTTTGTTTATCTTTACGCTTATGTTCGGATCATTTGAACCAGATCCCAATACCAGGTGAAAACAAGCTCTTCCTGACCTAGACATGCTTTCTGCATATTCCAGATTCCAAACACCTTAATTTTCTTACGATCAGCCCACATTCCTGCATGTTTCTCTTAAACTGCCAGCCTATGACTGCAGTCATAGGACCACTCTTTAGGACTATCAGGATAATATGCCTTGATCAGAGTCACACAGTGTGGTCGCGTAAGAGGAGGTATTTTTGGTTTGAGCTGTCAAGACTCAGGCTTTGTATTCTTTCCAAGCATTGAATTCCAGGCGGTAATTAGATGTTGTCTGTAATGAGATTTGTGTGATACTTTTTTTTTCTCAGAAGGTACCGGTACTCGCTCACTTTGATGTTGAGATTAAGACGCGCACAAGAGTGCTTTTATGGTGCATATTAAGCCTACACGGTAATTACATTCTCACATAAATGTTGAGGTTTTAGGCCCAGCTGGGGGTTAAAATAAAGGACCTGCTTAATTATTGAAGCAAGAAACCGATTACTTTATGAAACAAATGCTGTTTTTATTTTAAAGCATAAAATTCCAAGTGTCCATGATTTGATTTGTAAAGGAATTGCTTAACTTCAGTTGAGTTTTTAGTGTGAATCAAAACATGGATAGACTTTGACGTTATCTAACTACACTAGCTAACCATAAGCACAGTTTGTATTACATTCTACAGATTTCAACTCCATTTTTAGCAAGTTCATGGACTCTGAACTACCAACATTATGGAAATACTAAGGTGAACAGGTTGATTCACAGAATGCATTCAATTCAGGTCATAATAACCTCTAATGGGATTTTAAGAGGAGTCGATTTAAGCTGAACGACTGCTAATTTAAAATAATAATGGATGTTCTTTTCCATTTCAAGTCTTGGGTTAACATAAGACCACGCTGTTATTTTCAAGTGAATTTTGAAGGTTGGCAGTACCAACCATTCTGATTTAACAGGCAAATTCTGGCAACCATTCTCTGCACATCGTTTACATGTAGGCAAATACTTTTGCGTTTATTATCAGATATGGAGTGTGTTTTCTGACTTCCGCTGAACATTTGTTACATGGGCCAGTATGGTCAGATGTTTTTATTCATGGAAATTTATGAATTATGAGATTCAAGTGTAGAGTTATGCAAATATTGAGCAAACAACCTGATTTGCCTTTCCTAAGGTTAGCCATATTCAGTGGACCATCACATTTACAAAATTTAGGCCATATACATTTAATTGTATATTTGGATAAAAATGTAGGTGTTTTTCATGCACTGTAAATCTACTTTTTTCAGTTTTTGCAAATTATTCAGAATCTATAATAATAGTTATCAATTAAGAACTTGTACAGTGTAATACATGTCTCGTGTATACTAGAATGTACTCAGCTTTTTGATTTTTGCCTGTAGTTCTTTTAATGGCAACATTAAGTGTGCCCTAAAGCTGTTTCCCAGTAACTAATCCATTATTCTTCTAATTAAAGCTTAGGACATTCACATGTTCCCCTTCAATTGAACTGCGGTGTCAACACGTTAATGCAACTGCTTGTTGTTGTGTCTTCCAGCCAGAAATACAATTATAGCCTATACAAATAAAGTAATATTCGTGCACACTCATTTCTTACAGGTCAGTAAAATGACTGATAAAATGGTCAAATGTGTTGATAGTGGTTAATGACTAGGCCCCTTGCTTTTCATGAATCATGGTTTAATAGATAATCAAATTACTTGGACAATTGCATTTATAGGTTGGGGTTCTTCTATTTTTGTCCCATCCCCATCAACCATAATGAAACTTGTAATTGGCTTAGACACAGATTTGAGGGTTTGTACTGGAACATGCTTTAATATGTGTCTTGTGCAAGCAAGCTTATACTATTAAAACAATGAGGATGTTGATTTGAGTTGACATGCTGTTAAATTTTAAAATTACATGTACTGTGTCGCTGTGCACCGATCACCAAAGACATCATCTTATAATATGTAATTCTTTTGTTCTCATTCTCAAGTTGCTAATTGGTATATTAAGCCAGCAAGGCATTGATATTATTTAGGTGAAGTGAGTAAAATCGTATAGACGTTATTTGCCTTTGTGTTTTGAGAGAGCCTTTTAAAATTGTTTGTAGTATTTTTACATTCTGGTTCAAAAAGTACATTTCTCAAGGTGAGATTTCTTTTATCTAGTAGCTCTTCGGTAAATTGTTTAACAGGATAATACAGCAATTGAAACCAGTGGGGTGAAGGTTTGTCAGGTTAGCATGAACTTGTTAGCATATTTATTATGTTCTGCAGTTGAGATGAATCATAACGCTAGTTTTCTCCAAGTAGGCCACATCAGTGTTCCATTTATTGTAATGCCACGTTTTAAAGGTGGGGTATCAAAGTTAGATTATGTCCATATTATGTTAATATAAGGAACCTGTAGTGAGGAATAGAGTTCAAATCTCAGAAAAGTACTTGGTTTACTCACATTTAAAGAAGACGCATGTTTCCGGAAAAAGTGAATCTCCCATAGGGGCAACCATGAGCAGCGCTTATGACCAGTCTCCTCCAAAGGGCTCCTCCTGGAATGTACATGTTGATGCTCTTGATCATGTTCTTTCTAGCTGTCTGATTGGTGTGTGGGCAGGATTGTACGGGTGAATGGCCATTAAATAACTCATGACCTAATGATAAGTTGAATATTGGAAAGGACCTTTCCCAAGCCTTTGGCTGTGCTTAGGAAGTGTATTGAGTTTTTTAACAAATGAACATGACAACTCAACATGTTTAACAGTCTTAAGCACTTATAATTCATGAAACGACGTGATACTTCTCATTTAAGCTTAAGAAATAATTTGTCACAACTGAATGATTCTAACGGCTTTCGCTTTGATGTGATTTTGGTCTTACGTCAGACTATTTTAGGGTCACTTAAACTGACCTCTGCGGCACCAGAGTTAATGCCGCGTGCAAAAAGCATCTAGTGCGGCAGTGATGTATTTCTGGCTGTGGTAAAACCTCTCCAGGTGCCCTGTCTGATTCATTGGAGTATCTGTCATCCCCCTGCCTCTCCTGCTGAACCAGACAAAAGCAGAGCCACGCTAGATTGAAAAGGCAGAGGAGCAATCTTTTAAATGGATCTCTTTTCGAAAATATATTATGACATAATCATGTTTTCTTCTCAAAGCCCAGGGGAAGGCTGTCTGTCAGACTCTGGGCCTTCTCTTCACTTGCCTGAACAAAAAGGCAGGAAAAAAGAAAGGGAGAGGTAGGAAAAACGTGCTTGTGTGCTAATAGAACCCAGAGGCACTCTGAAACCTTAGACATTCTGCTTTTCTGCTCTCAGTCGGGAGATTAAAGCCAGGGAAACGTTACAGGAGGCTGGATAATTGCTCCTGTGTCTCCAGCAGACAAAAGCCAACGCTTCGACAATTCCCCGCGGTAAGTCGTCAAGAGAGGCTCAAGGATCCTTCAAGGCTGCAGCAAATTGTATAGTCCTGTCTAACAAACTACCAATCTCTGGATATTATGAGGCACCCATACAATCCCGGCTGTAATGACAGCTTGCACTGCCATAATGGAGTGGAGGCACAAAATGTTTTTTCCTTTCCTTTTTTTGAGCACACTTCACTCGGGGAAAATGGCTTTGCTGCTTTTTTCCTCTTTCTTGTATTCCCATTTGTACTTTGATTTTGTCTTCCGTTTTCGCTCGCTCTCTTCGTAAATATTCATTATCACCGCAGCAGATGAAGACACAGCCACCGCCACCAACAGGTGATTGCAACCTTTTCCCCACCGGACCACTTGATCCTCTGCCTGAGAAAAATGTGAAAGCAGCTAATGACTTGCCATCCCTACCTAGCATTTAGGTGTCTACAAATTAACATGGGTTTTTGGTGTGATTTTTCTCCTTGCACATTTCTGTTCCTTCATCTCTCTCAAGCACCACCCCCCCTCCCTCTACCTGCTTCACGCCTCATTGCTGACAGCAGCACAGCCTTTTCGCCTGTCGCTTTCCTTCGTGTTTAGAATTAGCCATTTGTCAAGAACAAAAGAAATTAATTGGTGGTTTAAGCCCTAATGAGACGGCTTTGAAATTAACAGGGCTCATCAATGGAAACAAACAAAATCCTTCAGGGCCGTTGTCGAGGGGAGCATTACTCTGACAGAGCTTTTGACACAATGATGAATAGCAGGTCAGAAGAGACCATCTGTGCTTATTTAAACCCCTGCAGGAGAGGGCTGCGGCCCGGCTGCAAGAGATGATGATAAAGAGAGAGAGGGAGCGGGGGCCAAAAATAAGCCTGAAATTCACCGGCTTTATTCATCGCCCTTCAGCATGACACCACTGCCCAACTAGGGCTACAAAGGAAATAAAAAGCACTCACATTTGCATGTGAAAGGTTCGGGGACTCTGACTATGCATCCAGAAAGCCAAAGAGCTCTGATTTCAAGGGATATTTAACCTCCATTCAGACTGCAACAAAGGCTTGGCTGTCGGGCTGAGAGCCCCAGTTCGGGCTGATTGGGGATGGGGTGAAAGAAAGAGAGAGAGGGAGAGAGAGAGAGAGCGAGAGAGAGCGAGAGAGAGGGAGAGAGAGAGGGAGAGAGGGAGGGAGGAGTATAGGATCACAGACCTCATTTGTTCACCCTCTTTACTCTGGCTCTATTTCCTAACCCCCTCCCTCACCGTTTGTCTCCCTTTCCTTGGGCGCAAGCTATGTAAAATGTAGACAGCATAATTTTGAGATGTTAATGTATCATTAACATATTACCAACCGTGTGTGATATTATTCCATTGTTTAAGTCATATAAGAGCGTGCCATGTGATGATGGGGAGGGTGCGGAAATGGCTGGAAGAATGATCCCTAAACCGTCCTCCAAGCATGTCTCTGCTTTCCCCGCCAGCATGTGATGATTTCACAGCGGAGTGATGATAAATAAACAGACTGTGCCAGGGGGTAAAGGAGGGAGCCATGAGATGTTTAGACCTTCCTCGTTAGATAAGGAAATGTTTGATGAGGTAAGAAGGAACATGAACGATTTAGGTCAACTAATCTGATTCCCAGAGAATTGGTTGAGCCTCAGTGGGGAGCAGTAATTACATAGTAGGATTAGTGGGTACACCCACCACTCCTGTCCAAAAACCCCTCATGCCCTGTAGGGGTGGTTGTTAAGAGGGAGATCACTCAAGGATAGTTCAGTGTATCATGCCATGCAGTCTTGCTTGCCATCAGTGGAAGTGCAGTCTGGGTAAAGCTAGATCTAATAATAAACTAGGTAAATCCTTTGCTTGTTAAAGCA
Organism: Triplophysa yarkandensis; assembly: GCA_033220385.1. Classification (NCBI taxonomy): domain Eukaryota; kingdom Metazoa; phylum Chordata; class Actinopteri; order Cypriniformes; family Nemacheilidae; genus Triplophysa; species Triplophysa yarkandensis. The sequence continues at coordinate 6,151,003 of CM065669.1, read as the reverse complement.
GGGATTTCTCCATAGCCTAACAAGGATTAGCCCAAAACATAACATCTGATGCTATTTTGGGGTTGGTCGGATAGCAGATAAAAAAATCAAGTGCACAGTGATAGCTTCTTAGTATCTTATTGATCCTGTTAGGAGGCATTAACTAATAAAGGGGGGCAGACATATTTAGATACTTGAATTGTGCAACTATTTTGGGTTTTATAACTATATTGTGTTGTCAGTTGTCTATAATAACACAATTTTTAAAAGTTGAACATGTTCACTTTTTAACTACATAATCATATTGAATTTGTATTAGTTCATTATTTATTAATAATTTGCATTTAACATAATGGAATGAAAAAAATGCAGCATAAACATTATTTAATTCTTAAAAGTATTTCTCTGTAAATATCTTATTCAAATTTATTATTGAATTGAATAATTGAATTAATATTATATATTTATAATAAGTTGTTTATTATGAAATTATTCTTATTACATTAATATTTATTTTTTAATGCAAACTTATAAAGCAAAAATAATTATATTTTTTACATTGTGTGTCTGTTCATATGTTATTTATATAAAATATTTATTGACAATTTGTTTTCTTTTTTTATACTCTTGTCCTTTTCTGGATTATTTTTCCAGAAAAATATATTTATTTCGAAGAAAGTTGTTAAACAAACAAAACTGTCCCAATGACTGATCATCTTTTGTGTTTCGCAGATGACAAAATCATAGGAATAGGAATAAAAACTGGTTATTTATCCACTCATGTTGTTTAATTTTTGGCTCAAATATGACTGAAAGGCTTTACATTTAGCATCACCATTGGGATCCTCAAAGGACCAATTGCCAGAGTATTGTAGCTTACTGAGACATGCGCAGACCCCCCCTTTCCGTCTGCGCCTGCAACATAGTCATCAAAGTGTCTTTTGCATAATTCCCAACTGTCCATCTATTACAGCAGGGGTCAACTGGGAGGTAACGTCTCCCCAAGGAACGTTATTTGCTGACAGACGAACAAATACATATTGAAAATTTCCTTCTGTCCCACCGTCCTGCGTGTGCACACGTCACACACATGCTTTAAATCAGGCGCAGAATGTGAATGTGTGTGTGACATGACTGTGTTTTTAAATTGTGCACATAAATGAGCACAGGCCTCAATCGCAAGAATGCCTGCCACGCATGGCTGCCGCTTGGAAAGGGTAATCCACTCATTGCAGTTTGCATTCAGTGCTGTGAACCGTGGGGCGGCTGCACGGATGCCCGTGCATAAATTACTGCCACGGAACATAAAGTGCTAGGAGTATTTTCCTTAACGATCACCCGGGACCGCTTTAAACGCTTCTGCTTGAGCAGTCGATACTGTGCGGCCCATTCAATTATGCAGACGGCAGTCCCTCATTAACAGAATCCCGACCTTGACATGCCTGCCCTATTTCTCTTCACCCCCCTTCCTGAATTCACCCACGTCCAGCCACTCTGTTTGCCTCTGCGCTGACCTGGAAATCCATGAATATCGATTAGTTGTTTGCGGTGTAATTGAAAATGTCAGTTATGAGGCCTGTACAGATAACAGCCAGTGGGGGCCGACTGTCCTACTACCTCCTGCCTGTGTGTCTCTGTGCAACCTGGAGCATTAAGGTTAGGTGCTCTAAATAATGAATTTTATTGACTTAACTAGATAAATAAAGTTGTAGACTGTCAGTTTGTTTTTAATTCTAATGTACAGATATATGATGGAACGCTTTTTCAATTTCATAACCTTTCGCACATTTATTAACCTTTCTCTCTTCGTGTCGGCTTTGATGAATTGACAGAACGTCACTTGATTTGAATTTAAAATCAATTTCAAAAAGGTCAAAGGTTACTTAGCATTCAGTTCACAGAGATTTCCCGCTCTCGGGGCCTTAAGATTATGTTGAGCATATAGATGTTTCATGTTCCATGTACAGGCCACCCAAGAGAAGGTACTCAAGGACTCTGAAATCTAAATGGAATGTTGTGGTGTTAGGTTAATGTTTTAAAACTACTTGAAATAGTAAAAAGGTGATCCTATCTGTGAAAACCAGGCTACAGTCAGAAAATCTAATTCTTAGTAATTTAAATAAGCATTAAAGTTTGATTTTAAATATAAATCTTTCTATGATTTTAATCTTTGGGTTACTCAGTCAATACTCTAGATATTAATGTTCTTTACATTATGTACAATGATGTGATGTATAAAAAGTACAGCACAAAATAAGACTTTAGCTAGGTTTTCACAGGCAGGGTCACAAATCTTTGTCTGTGTTCCTCAGGTCTGGTTCATATCGACTTCGACATTTTCTTCACGTTTTTAATGGCACTTCGTGTTTTTTTTTGTTTTTTTTATCACTTAAGGGCACTATTCTGTGGAACAAAACAATATACTGTATTGTAAATGTTTCTTATAATGTGACAGCACTAAGTCTGAAATCAAGTAGCACAGTACATTTATTTATAATATTAAAAGTCCCAAAAATATAAATACTGATTTTGACACCGTGTTCTAAATTTTTGCTGTCAAACTATAGGACATGTGTACCGTTTATTTTTCACCAACCCGTATACTAATAAATTGCATTGATATAAATAAGATTTCTCTTTGCGTAAGTCATACTTGGGTGTATATATAAATTGCAATACAAGAGAAGTTAACCATAATTTCCCCTTATTCCCTAATAACAGCTCTTTTTAAGCAGTTTGTCTTGATTCCTAACTAAAATTGTTAAGTTAAGATTTGTTCCTCTTGTTTTATAAAGACAAGAAAATAATACATTGAGTTTAAACTGCAAATAAGCAAGACAATAAAACTGCATTAATTACCACTTTTTTAAGTACCTATCTCTGCAGATTTTTTTGCTTGTTGCAATCATTTGTATTTTCTTTATAAAACAAGACAAGCCATTCAACATGTTCTAACGAGGGCTGGACAATAATTCGATATCAATATATATCACGATATAAATTTTTTCAATAACGGTGATATTATTTTCAAACTGATTTCCGATATATCGATATAGATTTCCTTATATATATATATATATATATATATATGATGTTATACATTACCATTTGTCACTTAATGCTGTTCAGTGCTCAGCCGTCAGAAAGATAAGAATGTGCTAGAGAGAGGTGACGACTAGCAGAGGGAACACATGAAATTCCCCCCATCATTTAAAGCAGTTCCACCCTATAGAACATACTGAGAGTCAGAAGATGAGACATGTTTAAGCCAACCTGTCCCAATCAATCAGATAAATGTGTTTTAACTGTTACTCACTCCTTTATTTATTTTATTATTTTTGTTTCTTTATCCTGGCTGAAGTAGTTTGTTTTAATTTATATGAATAGTCAGCCTATTCTAGTTTAAATGAAAATATATAATTGTTAATAAGCCAAGTCTGAGAGTTTTATTTATTTAATAGTTTATTTGAAATTTCTTGTTTGTAAAGGCTAAATACAAATAAAAAATGTAATTAAAAAAATATTTATGTATAATTTTAATAGGTAGAGCCTGGAGATATTATAGACTTTGCAAATTCAGTTTGCAGTCATTTGTAGGAACAGACATCCATTGTTTGTTTTTTCTAGAGGCCTTTTAATATTATCGTTATCGATATCGGATTGACCGAAATTAAGAAATATATTGTGATATAAATTTTTGCCATATCGTCCAGCCCTAGTTCTAACCATACTTTGTTGCAATAGCAAATACACAATCACAAAATAAGGATGTTGTACTCATCAAGGGGGTCAGTCGTGGTCTGGTGTTTATGGTGTTGGATTTGTTAGCGAAATGTGGACGGTAATAATCTCAGGTCTAGCAGACATTGACTGAAGTGTCCTTGAGCAAGGCACCTTACCCCTGTTTGCTCGGCAGTGAAGATTGACTACTGCATAATACAGTAAGTCGCTTTGGATATAAGCGTCTGCCAAATGAATAAATGTAAATGTCATCAAGCGTTGTCATTGGATCTCTTACACTCTTCGCAATCTTCATGGAAGCATCAGTTCATGCATCTAAGTGCAAATCTTGTTCTCACTCTCGCCGACAGCTAACTCATGTCCCTAATCTGCTCCATAGGGATATCAGTCTTGGGTTAAAAAGCTCTGCATTATTTTTACATAAAGACTTTTAACTTCAATCCCACCCTCCCGACGCTTTCCTCTTGCAGACCCGCCCAGGTTTCCCAGGATGCCGCTGTCTGCCTGCTGCTTCTCTAATCGATTGCTAATGGCTTCAGTTCCATCACTGCGGAGCAGCTTGGAATCTGGCCCTGGGACTGAATGGAGCGGAAACCCCATTTTCAGCTCTATGAGCCGTTATACTGCATGAGGAGCCCATTCTGCATGCTCCATAGCCCTGCTGACGATGGGTGCATGGCTGCTAGATGGCTTTTGACTCTGACTTTCTCTCTGTCTCTAATGTTCTCTTTTTTTAGTCTTATCGATTTCTTAACAAGTCATGAGGCTGAGTTTGTAGAGCAGACTGGCATATGGCAAAAATCATATGGGTTTTTTTTAATCGGTCAAAGTTTATCATTAACTACATTTTTTGATAGCAAAGCATTTGGTGGTTCACTATTATAAATTAATACTAAAACTGACCGAGTAAACACACAGAATGCTGGGCATATTGTGCACACTGATTATGTTTAGGCATTTTTGGAGGTGTTGAAGGATGGATGTTAGTTGGCTCAGGGTAAGGTAATGCTGGCATTAGAGCTGCAGTCTCTATAGTATGTTATTCAGTGTATCAGTAACCTAGATTCTGTTAATCTGGGATTCCTGCAATCTGAGATCATTGTCTATTAGCACCTGTGTATTATGGCTGCAGGCGCCCCTCAGGTCCCTTAACCGCAACGGCCCACAGTCTCTGATCTATATGCATTTGGAAGTCACCCAAATATAAAATACATTTTCTCTAACAGATGTCCTTACAAACCTTTACAACTTGCTATTGCAGGACACAAAGAAGATCTGTTGACCAAACATGATTATCCCCCTTTGTCTTCCATCATATAGACACAAAACCATAAATATCTCTCTCAAAACATATTATTTAAGGTTCTATTGAGAAAAAAAATTACCTATGTATAAATGATTACAGATAAGTTGCTTTTATGTGATGAGGCAGCCATAGACAACATTAATCGGCTGTTGTCCAATAACCAATGAACTATCTAGATTCTCCAAAGGGATAAAACACCTACCCTGCTTTTTCCATCATCGCCGTTTTACTTCAAGAAGGTTCATATTACAAAAATTTTAAGTCATTTTAAAAAGTTGTTCATTTTTGTCATATTTATATGTAAACATGCTCATGCAAAATAATGATAAACAGCTAATCCAGTTATCCATTCACTGACAAGTGTCTCTAATAGCACCTGCTTTCATGCCCGCCTGTCTGCTATTAAACCATGTGTGGCATTTCCTGATCATGTTAAACGCGCCTTTAGATTTTCCCTCCGAGCCGCAGGGTGGCCGCAGGCTTGCTTTTCCCTCTTAAAACACCCGTTTGTACCTAAAGAATGCCTTGTGGGGGAAAACACATTAACATCCCAGACTTCCACTTGGGAAGCTGCCAGGGGCTGCTGAGCGTTCAGACAGGAAAAGACAGTCACGCTGGGAGGGAGAGCAGCGTGTGAGGTATTGTAACTTTTCGGAAGGTTTCCATACGTTTGATGGACTATGAAGAAATAGCTGTTTAGAGTCCCTCTTCCAAAGAGAGGCTGATTGAAGGGCTTTTGCTTATCAATGCGGTTTATCAGGCCTGAGAATAGAGATTATAATCAAATTTATGTTTGTTGAGCTTATAGCCGGAGTTATTGCATCTGTCACCTGCCACGCTTCTATTTGCTTTCGTGTGGCACTGGTCTGCCTTTATGACCCTTTGATTTGCATTTGTTTTTGTGCTTATGGGTTTACCAAACAAATCTTTTTTTTTGTGCAACAGTGTAGATAGCTATAAATGTTTGCAAAATAACATTTAAAGTAAAATAAATACATTTGTTGCATATCACAGTTAATTTTATGCACATGTTTAAATTGTATGTTTATAGGGCACACATGTATATACAGCCCATATACACAGAAAAGCAAACATTAATATATTGCTTTAGTACTTTAGTACTGTGTGTGCGTGCGAATGTGCGTGTAATGTAGCGAGAGGCTCATCCTCTTACAGCACTGGTTTCATACGCATGTGTTCGACGAGAGATCTGCATGGGGCTCAGAACCAGCAGCTTTGTTGAAATGCAAAGCTAAGCAGTCAACACTGCTCTACATTTCTGAAGCATTCCCAACAGACTTTGCACTCTTTGAAGCATTTCTGGGCCAGGGATACAGTCCTGTTTATTCAGTGCATCTGGAAAAAAGGAAAACACCCAGGCAGGGAAGAAAAAGGCAGGCTATTTTTTGTTCCCTCGATACAGTGAAGTGTAACTCTCTTTGACGTCTGAACAGAAGGCCTTGTACTACAGCACTTACTGCCAGATGCCTTGATAGAAACACCCTTGTCAAACAGGAAAAGAAATAAATGCTTCATTGAACTAAAGCTTAGTTGGAGGGGGTGTCGGGTGGAGGCTCAATGTGTGTAAGTTCCCACCTTGTATGTTTTTTTTGTAACCTACCACATTATGTATGTGAACTAGACACCGTGAAGGGTGCTTTAAGAAAAATAATTATCAAGCCTCTTTAAATTTTCATTAGTTCTCATACTCGATTAAATTTATAAACATACAGTCCCAAGATATTTTCCCTGCCACTATTTAGGAAGCAGATGTTTTAGCTTTCAGCCACATCTTCTTTTAGTAGAGTAAGAGAGGATTTACATTCGGGCTTCTTAATCTGTGTAAGAGAACCTGTTTCAGGATGTAATTCACATGGTATGTCTTTTGATTCGGATTAGTTTGGGCAATCCTCTTACCCGCCGGCTCAGTATAACTTATCACTGACAGGACCATCTCGCGGAACACAGCAAATCCGCATATCCATCCCGCCCAGACTTCCAGCCCCTAATTCTAATCTGTCTAAATCTGATTGGAGACTTTAACTTCCAAATACCTCTTGAAAGCCACAGCTCGCTGCATAGTTCATGTGAGGGCTTTATTTTGATGTGAAATCGTGGCAGCGGATTGCCAGACACGTTCTTGTTTGTCTGAGCGCTGGGTTAAATTTAAATCAGTGAACAAGGGGACCGTTTTTCATTTGTTGGGATTAATGGTGATTTTTGATGTTTCATGGAAATTTAAAAGATTTAAATGTAAGATTTATGAAATGTGGTTGATACAGGCATGTCTCTTTTAGATTGACATAAATTACAAACAAAAGTGTAAAGATAAGATGCCCACTAGCATCCACATTACTTCCACTATTCCATATGCTTCAGCTTTGTTGATAATACATCTCAGTTGGAGATTTAGAATCCGAGCACGTCTTAAAAAACTAAGCTCGTAGCGCACATTCTATGTCACTGGCCACCCCCCCCCTTATTTTTTTCTCAGCGCTTTGACTTAGAAATACCATGAAATATTTAAATCCTTGAGTCATATTCTTTATCCTTTAAGGTTCTTTATAATTTAATAAACAGGATTAAAGGCAGAGCAGGCATGCTCCACTTTTCTGTGTCAGCCAGCAGGCCACAAACAGGCTCTTATTAAACGTTGTAAGATTACGCTTTAATCTCACAGAACACATGTTGGGAGGAATAAAACCAATTTTATTTCAAAAACGGGAGTCCGCCGTTCTTGGCGTAATCTCGTCGCAGCTCTGTCAGAAGCAAAATGCAAAGTTATGTGTCAAAGGGACTGTGAGGGTGTTGAAGCAGGGTGGTAGACAAAAGATGTGACATGCGGGGCGATGCTTGGTCTGACTCTTCTTCTCTTGCCTCCAACGCCCTCCTCACCTCCCACACACACACCTGTTTTCCAGCCGCGCCTCCTACCCTCCCCTCGCATGAGCCTGCTTACTTTAATTTGCTTCCCAATCATGCAGGATTTGGCGTTGTGGTCCCTGCGCCCAGTGCGAGGCTGGTGTGAAGATGACGATAAGCTAAAGCCGTAAATCCCTGCCTCAGCTGTCTTATCAGGAGCTGCTGGGGCGAGTGGCATGCTTTAATGATGGCAGCTCTGTGTCTGGGGTTTAACTCCAATCGCATTAAGACTTGCCTTCACCACTGTGCCTGATTTTTCCCTCCGCCTCCTTTTCCTCATCGTCATCGTCATCTTCACTGTTTCCCTTTTTTCGCGTCAGGAATTAAAGTTGCAGCACGGACGTAAAGAAATTCGACTCGTAAGCTCCCGCAGTTTATTCTCCATGCAGTCGTTTGTCTTGCTGTCGTTTCTCTGGCTGCGCTTCAGCAATGATCGTGAAGAGGCGATTTAATAGCAAATTACTTTGCTTGCTTTTGTGCTGATATTGTTCCTTAATGGACTGAGAGGGAATTTGGAACACCCATTACAAGAAGATTGTTAAAACTGACACTATAAAAGATATTAGACTTGTCATAGTGCTTTTAAGACATTGTTAAAAATGCATTTTGTTTAATGTCTATACTCCCGCTCTGCTGCATCTACGGATTTAATATCCCTTTGCTTTCACATGCTTTTATTGCCTCAACTGGATCTCAGACATATGTGCTTTTATTGGTAGTTCTTTGTTACCGAAGCGTGTAGATATCAAGATACTTTGGTTTCAGCCATGTCTCATCAGGTAATTAGCTTGTAGGCCTAGCTTATGCTATCCTTGACCTGACATCGAGGGCTTACAGCGTGCTGAAGGCTTAGCATAGCTCTCGCACCTTTCGCCTGTCACTAATAAGGTCCCGTAGCACAGTCACACAACAACAACCTGGCCAACACGGCGCTCCGGTGCCCGACTCGCCAGTAGCCATATCAGAGCCTTGGCCAAAATGACAGCGAGGGCTCAGGGGAGTCCAAACCCGCTCTGCTCTTATCGCCAGTCACACACATTCCGTGTTGATTCAGGTGCACTCCACTCCGCTGCTCGGCTCTAAACTCCTGGGCCAACTCGAACTCTCCGCTGCCTCTCAGGCAAATGCCAAAACAAATCTTATCATAATTAGCAGTAATCCAGCTCATTACCGTCTGCCTAATTATCCTATTAATAGCACTTCCTGGGAGAGCTTGTTTGCCACGCAGGCAAATGTTTGTTCCCAAATTAGCAGACAAGAAGACAGCTCCATTGTTCAAACACAGAGCTTTGACAATGCGGAGCAGGCTAGATTAGTGACACAGAAAGGGAGGAGTTATCCATATCACTCTCTCTCTCTTTCTCTCTCTTTCACTATCTCTGGCTCTGAAGTACAGAAGCACTCCATCACACTCAAAGCCAGATGCACGACTTTAATTCCTGAATACCTGCCATCACAAATATCATCTGTAATAAGATTTACAGTCAACATGATATCAAAACAGACCCTATTTACATTTTTAATGCACGCTATCAGCCTTGTGTACATTTCATTGGTATGCATTAAATAATGTTTGTCTTCATAATCTTTAATCAAAAAGTTAAAAGCCACTTTATTTTTCAGCTAACTCGGGCTGTTGTACTTATCCCCATCGACTCCATATTGGTATAGAACTTTGGCGTTGTACGATCAAATCATGCTTTATGAATAAAATTACGTCGCTCACACATTTAGATATACAGTAGTGTAGTATAGAGCACACTAAACTTCTGTAGTATCTATTAGAAATTCAAACTAATTAGAACAGAGAATGTTAATATTAAAAAAAAAAACATTAAAAGAAATATAAAGCATTAACCACAATGTTATTTGTTATTATTATTATCAATTATTACAATTACTTGCCATTTTTGTTATATTTTTCATCCACTCTAGTGTACATGAAAAACCCAGCCTGGTCTCAATACACTTTGCAAAAGTTGAGCTACACTTTTTACCCTTAGCCCAATATACAACATACATACATTTTATATATTTTTTCACTGTTGGGTATGCCTGACATTGTTAAAAATGCTTTTGAATTATATTTTTATATTGACTATACAGAGTTCTGATAAGATTTGCAGTATTATATTACAATGTTTCTTCAGTCAGACACATATAGCATTCATGAAGCATTCATAATAAAGTCATTATATAGCTAATGTTTGCATGCACAATTTCTGTATATTACAGTTCCTAAAATATAGATGGTAACAATTCTTTAATAAGAGACCTACTTCCATCCATATAAGCTACATAAAGTTTGTGATTTTCGGGAAATAAACAGGAAATTTTCGTGGCTGAAAGCAATTACTTGACCAACTCTTTCCCTTCTCCAGACCCTAGTGAAGTAGAGCATATTTTTTTACGGGTTTACTGAAAACCGCTCTTTGTAAACTAACACGCACATCATAGACCACGAACATGCTCCACCAGCCTTATATATAATAAATGACTCTCTTACCTCACACACCCTCCCAACACACACACTCGAACCCTGTCACGGTATGAATAAGCAGTTCTAGGCTTGTGGAGCCAGCAGTGCTGTCAACTCATTGATGTACAACACTCTGGCCTTTGTTCCCCTGTACACAAGCACGGTTGCCACATTAATATTTCACAGGAAATGTACTCTGTGCTCCTGATTTAAAGCCCTTTTCTTGTTAACAGTGCTGTTTACTTCATTCAGCTGCTCTGACGTATGTGGCTTACAAGTCCATATTTGTCTTTGACTTTAGTATCCTATTTATTTTTTATGTCATACTGTTTTGGGGAAGAAATATGAGTCTCTGCGGTTATGCTCTTAATTTAATTTGAATTAAAAATCCTTTAAGTTATGGTGGTTTAGTTAAATCATATTCATAATTTTGATTTCATTTTGTCTTCAGTGCAAGCGGTATTGTTTGTAAGTGCCTGCCATATACGAGTTGCAATAAAAGTATACCGACGTAGTGTGATCATTTGTTATAAAGGGAAATGAAGTACTGTAGAGCCCAATAAAAGAGCAGGGGATCAATAGATTCTCCCTGCAAGAGTGAAACATAACAGAAGCAACTAAAGCCTTTTATGAGAGAAACAATACATTATTCATGACAAACTCTCTTTTGTTCTGCTTTGTTGTCTCTTATACAGATGGGATTACAGAAGGCTAGATCTTGGAAACATATGAAAGATTAATACGTGAACGGGGACACGCTTTGCTTACGAAAGGACTAAATAATTATTCTTTCACAGTGAGTGGCGGAAAAGCTCCAGAGATGGAGATCTGGGAGCAGAGTTTTTTTTCTGTAGAATGAGATGGTAAAGTCAGAACCAGATCCAGCTGAGTGTGACCTTGATCTCAGAGACACCACTGAGTCCTATATCTGAGAGTTTTTGGGTTCAAAGATGGTAGCTATAGATGTAAAGCTTTATCCCAAGTTGATTCTTAACAGTTAAAGTAGTAGTTTGCCCTAAAGGAAAAATTGTGCCATCTATTATTCACCCTCTTGTCATTTCAAACCTATATGACTTAGTTTCTTCCTCGGAATACAAGATATTTTGAGCAATGCTGGGGCACCCATTTACTTGCATTGGTTCTGTCTCTAAACATGAGAAGTGAATTGGTGCCACTGCAGTTTGGTTACTGACTTTCTTCAAAATATATTCTTTTGTGGTTTACAGGAGAAAGTCATACAAATTTCTTATTTGTAGATTGTATTATTTCTACATTAGTATACCTGTTTTCTGACAATGTGAAGGTAGCAGAGTGTAAGGTGATCAGAGGCAGGGTCACACGAGGATCGTTATCTGTCCACAGGCCTCATGGGTCAGTCATTGGAAACGCAGCCTAGCCTCTTATCTCAAACCAAACAATCAAACTGGCTTACAGAATGCTTTTCTGTGAACCGTAGACCTGCACCATGAATAAATAACACAAATCCAAAGCGCACGTTCTAAAAGCACATTGTGGTGGTTCTCTCTTGCCGGTCGCCACTCATTTGTGTAAACAGATTGATATCCCATCGACTTTATTAAGTAGCTCTGCTGGAGTGTAATTGGCGTGTCCCAAAGAGCAAGGTTAACAAATCCTTCCGCTGCCCTTGTCCATCATCGCATCGGCACATTAACTGATACAAATGCACAGGCACATCCTGTCCCCTGCACAGCGAATGGAATGACACTGGCGACGGCGGATAAATGCAGTCGTTAACGAATCGCGGCGCAAATGAAAATGAATTGATTTATTTTAATTGATTGAATAAAACACAACACGTCCGTAATCTTTGCTGAGACGTTCGGAGGAGGACTAAACATTTGTCAGTCTTTATCTATTTTCAATTAGCTGGCTATAATGATTAATGGAGTGCTCAGAGTTATGGATGAGTTAATTAGTGCAGAGAGCTCATCTCATTAGAGCACAGTGGCATATTCACCACACGCTGCAAATGCTGCTTAGAGTGGCACCACTCAGTCTATCTGCACGTGTCCGCATGCTTGTTAATGACATGCTGCTGCTCGTCTTCATCATCAACTTCTCTGACACCAACAAGGTCACTGAATGCCTATGTTCATTTGTAAATTGTTACCTGAATGCATTCCCTGAGAGACCTTGATGAGGGTGTCCTTAAAGATATGTTTACATTATGTCCACCTGTATGTCACCTTGAGACACGTGCTAATGTCATGAAGTATTTTAGATGGGTTTGTTTTGGGCCTCATTTATAAAATGCTGCATAGAAAGTGGATTTGACGAATTGTGTACGTTTGTTTCAAAGAACGATTGTACATACAGAAAACTTGTGGTTAAATCTATAAATAGCAAATTATCTTAAATTTGTTTTCTTACATTGAAATTTAAAAGAGCACATATTCTTTATAGGCATCCTTAATTCTCCAAATTAAGGACTGTCCAATGTCTCTTAGGCCTCGGCTGGTATATCGCACACTACTTTACAACTGTCTGGCAGTGTGCCATTAGCTTTTGTTCTCGTTCTGTTTTTCTCCTTGTTCTCTTCCTAGCGCTTTTTATGCATGAGTGATTAGAAATCTGTAAGCAAGCACATTGTTTTAATTTGAACTGTAATTAAAGTTTGATGAAAACAATGCAATGGCGATGGCCGCCTGCACGTATTCCTGTTCTTAGCCTTCCTTCCTCTCGGCTCACCTTTGTGCATTTCCCTCAAACCACACTGGGCTTACCGACAACTTCTTGAATTGGCTAAGTGTTAATTAAGCACACAAGAGCTCAATAATTGAGATAACATGGCGGTTGGACGGTAGCGTCTTTTTATTTTTTTTTTATTATCCAGCCCTCTGGGTGTTACTGCGGTGTAATGAAATATGGTCAATTTGACAAATCAGTCGCTCCTAACAGCGTTAATGCCTACTGCATATTCATGGCTTTTTAGAAGTCTAATCAAAGTCGTCGCCGGGCCGCCCGTGGACGCATTGGGATGTATGTGCGAGTGTGTGTGTGTTTATGTCTATCGCCTTTGATTGATTCATGCTGTTTAGCTCACAGTTGCTTGGTTGCATCTGGCTCAGGGAGGTGCGAGTCTGGCCAAATGGAGGTGCCACATGGCAGCTCCAGATGTTCAGCTTTTGTATATGCACAGCTCATCAAAAACAACAACCCGTGCCACCCCTGGGTCTCTGCCATCTGGGAAAGGACCTAACTACCAGCCTGCCATCGCATTGTGGGGGAAGTTTGACGCAGCGTGGTTGGAGGAAAAGCGATAGTGCTGTCAGATGGATCTCCAAACTCTACTTTTTCATCTTGTGAAATCGCGGGTCACGGTGCACAACTGATTGGTATCCATAGATACGCATATCCATGTAAAATCCCAAAGCACTCAGGGAGGATATTTCATGGCCTCCTCTCTTATCTTCCCTTTGATACATTTTTTATCCACCTCGATTGAAGATTCAGCTCTTTCATTTCCTGTGATATGTGTCCTGGCTTTTTCTCTCAACAGTGGGGAACAGATAAAGCCTCCAATAACCAATTCAAAACTACAGAGCACCTCAGCTGCCCTTCTTCGTACCTTAACCATGATAATGAATTTATTAGAAGTTACAACAGGAGCAGCTATGGAATCAATGAAGAAACGTCTAATAAATGGATTGAAATGGATTGCTAGTGCATTATAATACAAAAGGATTTAAGATTGAACAATACAGATATAATGTCGGTTTAATTCTAATTTGGTCTAATCTTATTTTCCCTTCATTGACTTTGAATTTCAGTGACACCCAGTTCATTATCTAATTACTGATTATACAAAACACACATTTTAGAGAGGGATATTTCTAAATTGTTAAAATCTATATAGCATCAGTTTCTAGGAGTAATAAAACCAGACATTCGTTCTGTTTTTCAGTACCACGCTAATTTTTTCCATCAACAGTAGATTTAGATTTTTTTGCAGGCGAGCCACCCGGCACAGAGAGTGGATTACAGGCGAGTTCTTTGAGTGAGTCATCATTTTAAACTGCAGATGGAATTAACAGTTCAAAAGAGATTATGAATATTAAAGAGGGACTTTTTAATGATTCGGTTTTGTTCTAGGAGTCAGAGCACACACAAACTCAAAGGATTAGATAAACACAAAGCTTCAAGGTCTTCGCCTGGGAGACAACTGTATTTATTAAACTGCTTCTTTGTAATTTCTATTAAATAATGTATTAATGCTGGAGACTAAAGACTTGTTGCTGATAAAAATAGAACATTGTAAAGACATTGTGAAGTTAGATGATGAGATTTTGATTCGAATGGCATAAACTGTTCTGATCTATGATTGACAAATGTGTATTTATGTTGTGTGTGTATATGTTTCTGCTAAAATTTTTGTTGTAAGGATCGAAGCCATTAATTTTACATAATCCAAATGCTTTTGATGATAATCCCCTGCTTGTTTTGTGAATAATTCACTTTGTATTAAAGGGAAAGACTTTGAAATTCAAACACACTTTTACAAACCGCTCTAAGGTGAAATAAAAGGATGAGGCTTTTCCTTGCTTTAAGAGGTGGCAGAATGTAATGCATATTTAAAGGATTTCAAACCACGAGAACTCTATACAGATCAGGGGACAGCAGAAAACCTGTTTAACCAGAATAAAACATTGAGATTGAATCATTGTTGCCAAACTGTCAGGAGAAGATCAAATGGTCTTGTAGGCCAGTGCACTATTGAGAGAATTGCTTTGAGCTCATATATTGTCTCTGCTGTAATCATGTTTCTCAGTAAAGCCTCACTGGTGGTAATTAATGTGCATTGCCTGCTGAGTAAGACAGTAATAATAGTAGAGAGCCATTATTGTAGCACACCCCCATACTTCACATATGTTTGGAAGCAAATTACTGACTGGGTCGATACCCAGTGGGCAGAGACGGAGATCAATACCTGCTCTCCTAGGGAACAATCTTAGGCTTTAATGACAATACATTGATTTTTAAATAACTGCTCATGTTTCAGAAACGCTAATCACTCCACTTTCTCAGGGGACTGAAGATCTATTTTTTGACATTATTCTTTTTTTCTCTTCCTTTTTGACTCAGGATGTATTTCTAGGTGTCCTCAATTCGATTTTTACTGTGCCCCGATGGAACAAATTGGCCTTTCAGCTTTACAAAACCTGTTATCTTTATATTTTTTCATTAATTAATACTAATAGTTATCCTTTATGTTTGTTGTGGGATTGTTGTAATCTAATAATTAAAAAAGTTTTAAAAAGCTGCTTTTAAACTGTTTTTTTAAAGATGATATAAAATGTTGTCAGTGTTTTTTTTTTCATTTCATGAAAAACAGCAAATTTGGACATAAAAGTTTTTGAAAGGTAAGATTTATATATATACATTTTTTATCGGTATTATTGTTCTTTTTTTTCATTCCAACCCAGACCTATCGAAATAAAATGGAATTTTATCAGACAAAATACATATTTTTTTATCTTGGGAGAAAGTTGTTATTCTTATTTAATTTTAATTAAAAAAAATCCCTATAGTACAATATAAAAACTTATTATGAAATGAAAACTTATCTACATAATGTAAAGAACATTTGAAAAATATAATTTTAATATCTTTAATATTGACTGACTGAAGTCACATTAAAGATTAAATTGATGGCAGTTGTCAAACTTTGATGCTCATCATTTCAGAATTAGATTATCCGACTTTAGCTGGTTTGTGCACCATTTCTCAAACTCACCAAATCCTCATACAAAATATATTATTTTTTATATAAACTCTAGGCAAACACAACACCTGACTAAGGCCACAACAAGCTGCCAGCAGCATTGATGCCAGCTGGCACAACGTTACAGGTAAAGATGTCCTGTTACCGTTTTGACTGAACTTGACTGACTGCACAACATGAATAAATGATTAGTGTAGGTGAGACGGTGACAGCAGACTGGCGAGGCTGTGCTAGACTGGATGAGGTATGACAGCCACAATCTCACGTCTTTATTTTTTCCTCCGAGGGGAAGTCTCGTCAGCAAACAAGCCCGCTGTCGGAAAAAGCTAGACAGCAGTGTTAATTAGAAGAGCAGTAAGATGGACGCGGCAGGATCTCGTACAAATGAGACGCACACACACAAAGTCACTAGATAGGGATAATATGTCTGTGAAATATTATAGGCAGGTATTTGCATTTTTTAGTTGAGAATAATTGATACTGAAGTCGAAAATTATATTTTGTTTGTATTCTGTTTATATTTTTACTTTCTTTTTGCAGCATTTAACTAACTTTGTGGTCTTATGAATGAACTGTCTTAAGGAGGTTATGCAGAGCGTTTTAAGAAGCAGACAGGCATTTAGAGGCCTGTTTCTGGACTGAGACAAATAAAACTTTCTGTGACAGGTATCACAATGCAGCCAAACACTGATGTGGGCAGACGGCGCCAAAGCCTGCTAAAGCCTCTGCTATTTCTGATGCCACAGATTCACTGACAAATGCACCCACAGACTGACTTACAAATCCCCTCTCATAGCCTGGCCTACAGAGAGTGAGCAAGAGCGAGAGCGAGAGAGAGGGGGGGGGGGGGTTTGGTGGTGTTAAGTGTCTTATTAAAGGAGGATGATTGCGGATGCGGCTGTGGAGCCGAAGCAGCCACATGACAGTCATCATTAGAATGGTCACGAGAATCTCTTGTCATGGATAGAATCATCTTTTAATCCACAACACATTATTACCAGCGAGAGGGGCAGGTCAGCCCTTAGATGCACAAAAGTGGAGACTAAACTCTCTAGTGAGCTAATAATCCCACCCAAAATGAACCTCAGCAGTGAAACAAATTCTAATTTTACATTAAATTGGCTTTTTGTGCTGTTTTTTATAAACTGGCGAAGTAGGAAGATCCTAATGTAATGCAGCTGCAGAACTCTCTGTAGGGACCATGAATAATGCAAAGCTTCTTGTTCTTTAGGTTCGGCTGATCTCTAGAGGTTTTCCTTCTGTATTGTCCATTATGACAGCCTATTATTTTGCCTTCAGACTGCTATCTTTCAGACAGGGTTCCCGCTCAATTTGTTAGGCCTCTTGCCCTAAGTAACCTTCAACCAACTGAGGAGAATGATTGAGACAGTATTGTTGTATAAACACAAGAGAAAGAGGTCTCCTGCTCTTCTGTATTCCTCAACCTGCTCTTAAGATCCATTTTGCTGTCTGCTTTGTCAAGGTAAGGGCTAATAAAAAGAGGTAAAATGTTTTTAAAAAATTGAGTTGCATGAGAGAATTGTTATTGTGGTGATATACATTTATATTCTAATTTTGTAGTTGATATGTTTACATCTATGTATATAAATAAACTTTTTATAAACAGTTTATTAGCAAAAACAGATTAATCGTTTTATTGTGTTAGATGTATTTTTAAATAAAAATGTAACAATGTTTCATGTGAGTTATGATCTTACATTAAATGTCTGTATGTCTATGTCTGTGTCTGTGTCTGTGTCTGTGTCTGTGCGTGTGTGTGCGTGTGTGTCTGTTGCACTTGATTGTGTCATTAGGTGAACAGAACGGTTCTCCCTTGGCGTGATACCTCAGCCATCACGGATCAATGCCTGTGGCGGTTCTTAAATCAATGTAGCTTTAGCATTTCAGGGATTTATCTATAAACTCACCCTGCGACCAGAGAGAGAGAGAGCGTGAGCGAGCAAGAGTCTTATCTACTGACCTCAGTAATTACCCTGTCCTGCAGCTCTAATTCAAATGTGTTCTGACTGAGATAATTGCCTGTTGGAAAGCCCAGTTGAATCTCACAATAATCACCAACAACCCCCGCAGCCTTTGCTGTGCCTATGTGTGAGTGTGTACATGTGTGTATACTGGGGTTTGAGTTAATTTGTGTGTCTGTGTGTGTGTCTGTGTGTACATGATGCTGACACCACGACAACAGTGGTACCCATGTCTTTCTCGTCTGGTTAGTGTCCTACTGTTTCATGTGATGAGGAATCTAAAGCCCTTTTTTTGCGTGTCCGGCCCTGCAGGCCGTGGTATGGTTACTACCTAATCAGCTTGCTGATGCTATCAGGCCCGAAACAGAAAAAGAGAAAAGAGGGAGGAAGAAGGATTGATATATTTATCTAGTTAATGAGAGGCCAAACATGGCCACGCTACACAGGGTGAGGGCAGGGCCATGGAGTCATGGGGGCGGTGCACAAGCCGGTTCGCTCAAGGTCCCTGCGCCGCTCATTAAACCGGCATCATCCTGGCCACTCGGTACTCATCCAACACACACACACACACACACACACACACACACACACACTCTATTATTAATTCATGAGGACGGGGAAACGATGTGTCTGCCGAGACCAGAGGCAGCAAGACACACACAAACACTCCAGTTTTTCGGGCTTCAAAACAGATGCAGAACTCCCCCTTCATCTATTTGGCAATGAGATGGGGCGAAAAAATATCAGCGATACAGATGTGTTGTGAAACATTAATGGCTTCTGTGGCAATTCACCCACTGTATTAAAGAAGCTTGGCCAAATCTGTCTGTGTGTGTGTGTGTGTGTGTGTGCGTGCGTGCGTGCGTGCGTGCGTGCGTGCGTGCGTGCGTGTGTGTGTGATCTTCACTTTCATTTTAATGTGGCAGTTTCATTGTTGTGTAGATGAGGCAGCATAAACATGGCAGGCGGTCTGGTGTGTTGCCCACGCGCGTGTGCCTTTATCGAAACGGCACAGGCGCGCTCTCTAAAGCCGCCCGAGGGAGGGGCTTGCTGGCAGGGGCAGGCAGGAAATGGGCCTGGATATGGATTGCTCCAATTGAATTAAAAACATTAGCTGTAGAACGATGGGGGTTCCTCTGGAAAATGTGGGGAATTAATTTGATTGCAGGAGCATGGAGAACTGACTCTAATGGAGCGTCGGGAGGGAGAGACAGGATGTGGGGACGAGACAAAGGAGATTCGGTGTGAGAGCGATTTGGTCGAGGCAGATGGACTGGGGAAGGGGGCAGTGTGGAGTAGCCAGATAGTTTCAAATTAACTGTCATCATGGCCAGCTCCATAAATCATTACCCATGAGAGTTTGGAGTGTAGAGCTCATTTCCAGAGAGAGGTGACATGAGTGTGTTTGTATGTCGGGATGGTTCGGCTTATCATGTGCCCCATCACGCACTTCATTCCTCAGCCTCAGCAGAGTCTCATTATACCAATCCCAGAGTGCATGGTCAGACATATAATTAAATCCCTGCAGCTCCGGAGCATTTTTTTAAATTAGACAAATCGTTTAATTGAAAACAATTAATCTATTACATTCTCATTTCTCTCTAGCATTCTCTCATCTCTACTCTCCCTGGTTTTGTTTACAAAGCCAGGCCACCCCTTCTCCCTAACATGTGTGTGTTGTAGTTTAACAGGATGCTGAGGAGCAGAGGAGGTCAACCCATCTCTGGTTTCACCTCCACATGTTAGTTCTGTTGTCAGTGCTGAGAGGGGGTGTGAAACAGACCCCAAGGCCCATGAAAATAGATCCCCCCGCCTCTCCATATATCTGTGTGTGTGCCAGGGCACCCGGGGTCATCTGAGCCACATGGTTTCAGTCCACCAGGCATGATCAGCCATGCGGAGAGAGAGGGAACTGACAGCTTCCAACAAAAGCATCATGACAACTGAATGCAATGTGTGCCAGTGATTGTAATGACTTTGTATAATTGGTCTGCTCATGTTATATAATACACGATTGTGCACGGTTGCGTTGATCCGTGATTTCCCCCCACGCATTCCTTCTCTTTTTGTTGCATGATTTAGGATGGCAGCGTGTAATTGATGTGACAAGCCAGAAACTGCTTTGCCATCCTGTTTTTTGAAGGCGGCGGGATTGGGTTCAATGCCGTTTTGTAATAATATTAGGTCTTGATGAATCCTCCCTCATTACACGGGGTGGAAAATTTAACTATAAATGAATCATTAAATTATTCTACTGACATGAAACAAGTTGCTCTAATTGGTATGGCTTTAAATGTTATCTCTGGTTGTTCCCTAGGAGCGGAAGAACGTCTGGGTGGTTAGACTTTGGCTCGGAGATTTGCAGTTAAAAGAGGCTAAATGGATGACAAGCGTTCAGTTGTACGGTAAGCCTGCATTATGATGCTCTGGCATGAATGAGGATGTGAAGCTACATCAAATCGACTGACTGCACGGGCACCATGTGGAGATAAGATGCTGGGGTTTGCATTCGATGATGTCTGTGAAACAGAGGGGCTTTAACCAGAGACTCGGAGGACATGACACCAACCATTAAATGCTTGTTATTGTTCACACCTGTTACAGAACTTTGTGACTAAATGCTAGAAACACCTACATGTTAAAGGGACGGTTCACCCAAATATATATGGAATGATAGGTGAAGTTAATTTATTGGTTAGGAGCACTATTTACAGTACAAATGATCTCTATACACCGTTTAAATTTTGTGTATATGTAAATAAAAAATTAAGCAAATCTGATTAATTTACTAATTTGTATTATAATTCACCAAAAACATTGGTGTTTACTACAATTAAATATTTGTTAAACAAATACTTATTTTTCTTTAGAATACAAACGTTAATTTTTTGGGGGGTTTTAGGGAAATTAATGGTTGGATTTTTAATCAATAATATAATAGTTTATTTTATTAAGGTAATATTTTCATTACACAACAACCTTTATCCAGTGTATGATAAACTTACATCATGAATATATAGACCACCTCAAAATGAAAATTCTGTTATCATTAACTCATATTTTTAATGTTGGTAACTAAAAAACAATAGCCCCCATTGACTACTGTATCTACAGTATCAATGCAAGTCAATGGAGACCAATGCTTTTATTATCAACATTTATCTTAATTTCAAATGCATTTATGAATATTTTGCATCATAAGGCATGTCTTTACAATCCATCTTGTTACAAAACCACAATGTTCTGCAATCAACCCCTATTATCCAACATCAATAATGACTCTCAGACAAAAGTCGAAACAGTTAGGGGTTCATTTCAAGAGTACACACACTTACAATACGAAAGCACTCTCTAATGGATCTCAATTGCTCTAGAACTCCGTTCAGATTATCTAATGGCAGGTATGAGCTTTAATCTGTAAATGCCACAATCTGAAAACCCAGGAGAATGACCAACAGTCTTAGCTCTTATAAATGCACTGTGGTCGCTCTGTTTTTATGTGTCCTTTGCAGTGTTCAGTGTGTATACTTTGTTACCTGTGTTTACGGGTTATGAGCGGTGATGTCTCAGCAGTGGTTTGGGAATTTGCTGTATGGTGGCTCTTCATGTCATGTGAGGGAGCTGCAGTGAGATTTGTAACGATAGCTATCAGATCAGTTCAGCTTCCCCTGCAGATTATGGGCCACTATAACTGACGATTATGATGGCAGGTTGCTGTTGGGGAAAGATAACAGATTACACTGTAGTTGCAGTGAAACATAATATATATTTCATGCCTATGTTGATTTAGAAAAATATATGGAAAACAGAAGCAAAAATAACATACGAAATATATGGTAAATGTGTCCATGTTCTGTCCTACTTTGTTTGTATTCATAACACATACACATGTTTGTCTCTGTTATATAGTAAATATACATGGTTAGTATTTGCACGAATAGACATTTTTTATCCAAAGCAACATACATTTAATTTGACAACATTAACACATGATATTTCTAGTAGAGCAAATTAGCCTGTTTTTTTGGATATAAAATATAGTGGCATGTATCTTAACAAGATGTCTAAGACATCTTGTCTTAATCTAAGTGTACAACAATAAAGATCTGCAGATAAGTTTTACATGTGGAAATGGGGAACTTTTTTGTTTTTGCTGCCAAAAGTAATCTTTCATAAGGCCATAGAACTTACTCATATTTGAAGTTTATGTGAATTAACATGGTGGAGTTTGTTGTCTATATATAAATACAGACATACATATATAATAAATATATATATAAACTTTTATTTTTATATTTGTATTATTGCTTTTTATGTAAAATATCAATGGTTTCATACATAATGTATGATTTTATGGAAATAAATATCTTAACTTGTTTAATATGCTACAAATCATCAAAAAATGATATATTAAGCTTTAGGTTTAAACTAACATTTAAATAATCAGACTTTGTATCTGATATACTACTATATATTGTATCTGCATAAACTATTTTGAAGTGTTTCTAATTTAATACAGACTTTGGAATACACTAAAACAAAGGCTAATCCATTGAGCATCAAAGCAGAACGGCTAAAACACACAGGTGCATCATTACAGCACACAACAGCAGCCAAGGACAGTGTCACCTTTCTTCCCAACATATTATTTTACCCCAGGTGGAAACATGCCCAACAGACAAGACTATCGGCCCCCTGGGGAGCCCACTTTCTCTGTTCCCTGTCTCTTTCCTACTTGACTCCTCCCATGTCCCCTGAGAGCTTTCTTGCCTAACATTCTGAGTGAATCTCACATTAGCTGACATTTCCAGAAGCTCTAAGCCTATCATGCTCCCTGCCACAGAAGAGCAGATTTATCACACCCAAATGTGCGCCACCTGTTCGCTCCCCCTGTTCGCTCCCCCGTGCCACCTCGCCCCTGCCACCAGTCACCATTACGGCATGTTTCTCGGTGGGTAGCAGTAATTCTCTTCTCAAATCTTTTATCATAAACAGCCCATGTGTCATTTTTATTAAGGCAGAGACGTAAGACTTCCAGATCATACTGCATCGGCGTATTTCATGCCTGATATATGCGCGTACGCTGTAAAGTCGAAATGAAACCTGACGTATCAGAAGGTATCAGTTTAAATCTGTTACTATACCAGCGTCAGGACTAAAGAGCTTTGCAGTGCATGATTTTGTGTCATAAAGTTGGCCATACATGTAATAAAAGACAAGGCGTGATATTAAACATCCATGCCTGCCTTTCCTTAATAAAAGTGGGTTAGAATAAGTAATTGAATTTGTACGGAAGTCTCCAGCTCCTAGACAGAAAATCCTTTCGGTGCTAAAACCTTCCTACTTGTTTTTTTATTGCACTTTCACAAACCCTGGCTCAAAATGAAATCTCCTAATGTTTATTAAAAAAAAAGCAAGGGCGACACCTCCAAACAGTGTCCAGTTGAACGCCGATGGCAGGTTTGGAGCAAGAGAGCTTGTGCAAAGTCACGCTGGGAGACAGATGGCCTGGCACTCAAACAGAAAGGTCATGAAGGCAACAGTGTCCATGCTGGCTGTGCACATTCATTAGGAGGGCAAAAAAGCTGCGGGAACCTCCAGAGCACAAATTAATCAGCTCTGCATGGGATATATGGGGCCTTTAATCCATCACACTCTGCATTCCACTGATATATTAAGGTTATTAATAAAGACAAATTTGGATTGCGTTTCAAACCGTGATGTATGCACCTGTGAGTAATGTGCCACAATTGGGAGCTATTTATAAATGAACGGAGAAAACGGAGGTGTATGGAAAAAAGATGTAATATTCAGGTATCAGGCGTAGTTGCAAGCGTCAGCCTTGTTAACACATTCTGAAATTTTAAATAGGGTTGTATAGAGTACACAACGTCATTCTTAGTTTGAGTCTTGGCCTCTATTTACTTCCATTGTATTGACACAAACCCACTGAATCATTTTGTCTGTGTTTCACAGAAGAAAGAGCCATGTTAAGAAAAATGTTCATTGAAGTGTGCCATTAGTAGACTTACTAAAAACTAAAATTAGGAAAGTGTACTTCTATAAACCAGAATGTGGGCCAATTTAATCCCAAGCGCTATGAGTAAACTAACAAGTGCACTACTACACAAATGAAAGTGTGTTGTTGGAATTTACTTTATCATGTACATTGGTTCTAATTGATTAAATACATTTTTTAACATAATTTTTCTTAAAATTTAAAAAAAAAATTATAACATGACATCGATGTACATGATAGCATTAAGAGAACCATTTTTTTTCAATGTGGTAAATAGATATTAGTATAACTGTACATATACTAGGTCTTTACTAGTTAGCTTAACAAAAACATGTATAATACTTATTTTTCACAGGAGTATACAGGTTTAGAAAAATAAGAGAATGAAGGAATGATGAAAGAACTTAAGTGTATTACAGACAGAGGTGTTTTACACCTTCAAAGGGTGAATCCTTTTAACATAAATAAATCTGACTTTTTATTGTTACACATGAAAACAGTTTACAAGAGCGTATTTGTTTATTGCATCAGGATGCTTGGTTTAAACATGCCAACTCTGCACATGAATTGGGTGATTGTATATGACACCACCTCTTTATCATTTGAATATAAGAATATCACTAAAAGACGATATCAAAGCCAGGCAGTAATCCTGGCAGGGCGGCGGGAACGGAAATGTATCAAAAATTCATATTAAAAATATGAGGTAAGGTAATATCATAGCTTATTCTCACTTCTTTCCTCATCCCTTTCTATATCCTTTGTGAGCGTGTCTGCGGGCGGTGGCAGGTGAGAATTGGGGGTGAGGGTTCTAAGAATTCATTATAGACAAATGATTACAAATCTCTCTCCAATGAGCTTTTTTAATCAGAGGTGGCAGTGGAGGGTGTTAATTCATTCTGTGGGAGGGAAGGATGGAAGAAGTGGAAAAGAGATTGGAGGGGTAGTCTCTGTTCTCCTGGGCTCCTCGTCTGTAATATAACCAGTGTGTGCGAGGAGAGACACCTCTGTCTATTCTGTGGCTCACTGCACTTAAGTCCACTGCACAGAGGAGAGCATTTAAAGGCTGATTATGTTTTTGGATCTGTGGGAGAAACTAATTAGATTTGCTGGGGACTTGATCTGATCTCACGTTGGAAGATCACCAGAGAATTTAGTATCGGGATTTGCTTGATTTGTTGTGTAAGAAACTCAATCTCTTGACTCATCCTGCTGTAAAACCCTTATGTTAAGTCCACAGCGCATTCATTCTATATCTGCCGTTGCATATGGAAGCGTAAGATGTTAATGACACACAAGCTGGTTTCTGAAGCCCAAAAGGCTCAATCGCCGTTTTCTTTATTTCACCATGAAAGGCTTTGGAGCTCACTGCCGGAATGAGTTGCTCCTAGATGCCATCCTTGTTATTAGTGTCTCTGTGCTTCCCTTGCCACCCGATGTTGGCACCCACTACAAAGAGTGAGGTTTGCAGTAGCTGTGAGAGGCTGAAGAAGATTACCACACATGCTGCTTAAAGTCCATATACTACATTCGCTGAGGATTAATCCTCATCACAAACCCCAGACTTGGTTCATGGCCTGCGGTGGCACTTTGTGAAGCCTGCTGCCTACCTGGTGCCGTCCGTCTGCCTGGTCTATTTATATGGCTTTATCTGATAAGCACGGCCCGGTGTTGTAACCCCCGGGGGTGGCAGACACATTAGCAGATAAAAGAGGAAGCGTATTGCTTTTCATACACGGTTACTTAAATATACTGAGGGAGGAGCCAGAATTGGTTGAAATGAAATCCAATTGGCAGTTTATTATTCTACCTTATTACCAACTAGCTGCATGGGCGCACAGCATGTCTTTCTTTTATCATAGGGGATAAAATGTGAGGGCTTTATAATCATTCTCTTGTATTAAGTTGTAAAAAAAAATTCCATTCGCTCCGAGCAGGTCACAATGTAATTTTGATCCTACGCTATAACCCTCCACAAATTCCACGTAAAGCCTTCTTTGTTAATACAGAGCGGTATGAATTACCTTCATGGTGTATATGGCATATATTTTAAAACCTCCCAAGACAACGTGCACTCTAGCAAAACTTTCCAGTACCTCATTGCAATTTAACCCGCCTCTGTAAATAGCCCATATTAGATGGATTATTACAAGTGTTTAATGCCACGTAAACGACGTGTTAAAAAGTGAGCCGGATGAAATGGTCCAGCGCACGAACTGGCAGTCGTCCATTTTGTAAGTGTAAATATAAATAGCATTTAACTGGGGGTTGCAAATATTAAGTCCCTTGATACTAATGAGAAAGAGAATGGGCCAAGCTCACTAAACACTACCAATTTTGTTTTTATACAGGATGCCACCGCTCAAGCTGCCGCCGGTTCTGAAAGATGCAAGGAGATTTTTGTTGGATCGTGGGTCAGAACCATCCCAGCGTGATATTTTCCTGTCGTTTAAGAGCTAGACCAGCCCCTGCGGAGAGGGCTCCTGCGCTCACACGCATTTAGACCTGTTATTTCAGGCCGCTGCGTCTGATCTAATGACCCCGCCTACCCAATCCTGCACACGGGAGGGCAGCGCGACCGTAAATGTGTTGATGTGAAATCATCGTAGCGTGTCAGCATGTGGGCTGTGGGTATGCCAGAGCTCAGGGCTTCTGAAAGAGCCAGAGTTCACTTCACACTAATTAATGGCCTGAACTTTCCAATGAGATCGCACAACTTTTTCCCGGCAACGGCTATATTTGTGTCTGTCGTTTGGGATGAGTATGGGTAAAAATATTAACCGAGGTGTCACATAAGTGATCCTAATATCTAGTTACATCAGTGTTAGAGTGAGGTCAGGAGAAGTCTGATCTCTATTAACACACATGGAGGGCATGCTAGGTTAGCACATTGAGAATTCTTGGGATTCACATTGCGATTTAAGGAAGGTCTCAGGTGGTCATATTGTAAGGGGGTGCAAATTAATCCAGGAACCTTAATTTAAAAAAAAAAGTTAAGTTTTTCACATTCTTTTCCATTTTTAGGGGTCTATTAAGGTAAATTGGGACATTTTTGACGGTCAAAGTGTTCCAAATAACTTTATATTATCCTTTTAATTTTATACAGTTTTAATTTGGGATTTTTCTTTAAAAGCATAGCATTGCTTAAATTTTTTCAAACTTAATTATGTATCCATAAATGTATTTCAACATGAAAATCAATGACGCAATACAAACATTGTTAATGTTATCGTGATAAATATATACATAAATATATATAAATGTGTTATATGCATTATATTAAGGGTGTTATTAATCATAATCGCTTTTCCTATTCTTAATTTTGTTTTACAGGACAAATATAATAATATTATAATTTTAAAAAAAATTTCTTGATCTTTCCGGCACCTCATAGTTGGCCTCTCTTGGCATATAAGACTCAGAGAGTCCTAAAGTTCCATCTGCCCATCTCTGCATGGGTAATCAGAAGCATCCCGCTGAGCTGCAGGGGGGTGACATGGGGATGAAGGAACGGGGCTGGAGGGTGCTGAAAACCACCATCTCGTGGTACATGGAAAGCCCTTCTCTTTCACAGCAGGGCACTGTTGTCACCTCTTCTTTTTCATCTCTCCTTCTCTCCTTTCCCTCCTCCTCTTCTGCATTCTGTGCCATAGGGGAGGTCTCCGAGCAGCTGAGGTCAGTTCTGGTTGGCAGTGGGGGGATTGTGTGTCTGCTCTGACGGTCTTTTGCATGACCGGGTCTGCTCCTGACAGCCTGCATCAGCTGATTATTAGTTGGCCGTAAAAGAAGGCCAGCATTGGCAGGAACAGCCTGGGGCCTTTATATGAGCACACATTAAGACGTGTAAGTTAAGCTTTCAGAGGCATCCATCCGTTATCTATAAAAAAATTAGGATTGGGTTACAGAAGACTAAAGGGGCGTAATTTGCTTTCTCAGGGTATTTAATTTTATAGGAATAAAACGAGAAAGTATAGACAGACGGTCTATTTAATAGGTTTTACTGTTGTATACTTTTGTGTGCATTGCAAAAAACTCAGTTGAAAATCATTAAGGCATTAAGCAGACCCTTTTTCATTTATCCTTATGTAATAGCATCTGTTAAACTGATCATGGTGAACATGCGATATTTTTTAAATATCTGTGAGCAAGATACAGAAATATTTCTATATTGAAAAGGGAACACTCAATAATACTATCTGCTCGACGTGAACAAGCACAGCTAAATGTTGCTTCGCCCCCCTCCTCTGTGGTCCTAAACAGTGTGTGTATTTTAAGTGCCTCTGAGAGTATAAAACAAGCAGTAGTTCTACCCAGTCGGGCAGACTGCGGGTGTCTGGTATCATGTTGAATTACAGCACTGTCAACACATTGAGAATGGCAGGTCACATTTCATCTTATGTGGGCAGATGAACATAGCAGCACAACTGCACATTAGACACACATAATTACACCCTGTGATCTGAAATGAGATTACCGGCATCTTTTTCGAGCTATTTTGGTATAGTTCGGTTCAATAAACCGGAAGTCGGTTTTTGTTCTAACATCACTTTGTCAAGCTTTTTCAATCTTCCCTCTAAAGATATAAAGCAGGATTGTTTGCCATTTCTTATTGATGACATCAAATGAGAAAGGGTGACATTATTTGTCCGGTTGCATTACAGTCTGTATGAATTATTAAGGATTTGAGGGGTAGTGGCCCGCTGTTGTACCGCTGAGCCATTTTTGAGTATTGATGTGTTACGACACAATGTTGTGTTTGTCTAGG
This sequence comes from Triplophysa yarkandensis, assembly GCA_033220385.1. Classification (NCBI taxonomy): domain Eukaryota; kingdom Metazoa; phylum Chordata; class Actinopteri; order Cypriniformes; family Nemacheilidae; genus Triplophysa; species Triplophysa yarkandensis. The sequence continues at coordinate 6,122,067 of CM065669.1, read as the reverse complement.
GTTTTTTTCCTGCAATGGGTGTGAGAAGCACTTTCCTTCGCTTTCTTTCTCTGCTTTAATTTAAATCATTACCTTGCAGTTTTTTTCAATTCTACTACTCTCTGTTTTTCACTTTACTGCAGGGCTGTGCTTGGAGGAGCAACAACATCACATTATTTGAAATTTTGAGTCCCGCCCCCTTCCGAACTCCTGCTCAACCTTCATCTTTTTAGGCCTGACAACTCTACCACTGTCCTTGGTCACTCGTACATTGTAAACAGAAATCTCTCCCAAGAGATCCTCTAGCCCTAAAGCATGAACGCGTTTTCTTTGGGGAGTTTCCAGGGATAATCAAGTTCGGTTAATTTATTTCTGACTATTTGATTCGTTTTCTGTGCAACCTGTAGTGCGTGTTTGCTGTGTGCATGCCTTTTTCCCCGGGATCACTGCTTGAAGGTGACATCTGTCTGAATCTCTGTCAATGCACTATAAATATGACACTGCTGTGTGTGTGTGAATGCTTTCTGTGTTTGTTTGTGAATGCGCAGTTGATTTGGACTGTGTTCAGCTGCATACCTGCTATCCATTCTGTCAACTCCATGGAGCTCTTAATTATTCCACTGTGGCAGATCCCTCCTGTACGCAGGTCTGGACATGGCCAAGCCACGGGCAAAACACAATCTAAACATAAACACAGACACACCGGGAAAAACAAACCATGCTATTTAGAGAGGTGGATCTCAGCCTTCTTGACTTCATTGGCCCTGTTGTTTACCACAAAATCTGAACACCCCATTTTCTCTCACTATGCTACAGCTTAGTGAAAAAAAACATACGCTATGATATGTCTCTTTTTTGTTATTGTTTTAGCTTATTTTAATGCTTGTTTTGTCTAACTTGAGAAACCACTTGACATCTTGATTCCCATTTACATTTACATTTTGTCATTTAGCAGACGCTTTTATCCAAAGCGACTTACAATAGTCGAGGAGACAATGAAGCAGTAAATAGCCGATACAACAATAGGTGAACAAGTGCTACAACAATGCTACCGAGTTACACAGAGAGCGAAGTTACAAAATATTTTTTTGTTTAATTTTAATTTTTTTTTGATAGAGTGAGTAGTTAGAAAAGAAGTGAGTTAGTGAGTTAGGTGTAGCTGGAAAAGATGAGTTTTTAGGTGTTTTTTAAAGATAGAGACCGAGTCTGACAAGCGTGAATGTTTGCTGAGGTCAACCAGTGCCTCTCTGCCCCTAAAACACTGATTAAGATGTTAGTACGTCATGTCCCTGCAGGATTTGAAAATTGAAAATTTTAAATGAAGAATGATATTATACAAAATACAAATTATACAAAACAAAATCAAATTAACTTGCACTGGTTTTGCGTCCATACAACAGGATAGTATGGGTATCACCAGAGCTTGAATACGCTCTTCAAAATATATTCTTTGTGTTCACCAGAAGAAAGAAATTAATAGAGGTTTGAAATGAATAGAGGTGAGTAAATTATGACTTTTTTTATTTTTTAGCTATTCCTATAATATTCCTTTAATGTTATATCACCTAGACATAGAATTTTACAATTTACAAAATCTTAAATGATACAATTTGGAATATTTCTTGTATCAATTTCTCGCTGTCAACCAATTAAGTGAAAATTTGAGTTTTTGTCGTCTTGGAAAATAATGCTAAAATTTAAATAAAAAATAATTAATTAGATCTTAATATTTAGTTGATTTGGGCATTTTATCAAAATGTAAACATTACAATGAAAATATAAAGCTTTTACCAATACTTAAAGTATACTTTTTGTTTACTTATCCCCATGTGAGGTCTCCCTTTATTTATTAGGGCATTATTTTTATTTTGTAGTGGCCCAGATTTTTCATAGTCAAGTAAGGGCTGCTATCAGGGTTGTAATATGACCAACACTACAAATCTGTTATTCATCTGTTGCTAGACCAACTGAAGATAAGGCAAGGGCACATAAGGCAAACGATTACATTACAACTTTCCACTACATGTCATATCTTGAGTGTAGTACAAATCTCATCTCAATGAATGTATCATGAATACAATCCTCTGACTACATTAGTTGGCCTCCCTGTCAAGGCTTAAATCTAAGACATCTTTACTCATTCAGGAATGTGAGTATAACCACAACGTTGTTTTGTCTGTCAGAAAGCAGTGTTTGGAGTTAAGATGTGGTCTGTTAGGTCTTGTTGACTGGCTAATGTTTGTATTATATGAAGCTGATGAAACAAGGCTGTTCTAGTGCGTTATAGGTTATACTTCCCACAGCACTCTGTGTATATGTGTGTGGCGAGTGGAAAGACAGAGAAAAATCGTATGTTTCCATGAAGTTAGTCAGAAGTCCCTTAAAAGAGGCCTTGTGAAGAGCATGATTGAAATAAACGCAATGAGGTTCTTTACTAAAGAGGCCTGCACTTTTAGACTACAACAAATTTGTCAGCAGCTGAGAAGGAGCAGGTTGGGTATACTTATGACCCTCATAATGGGTGTCAGTGTGGCTTTGCCCTAGCTTGCTTTATAAGGAAGAAAAAAGGGCTTTTTTCAAGTAAACATTTTCTTTGGAAGGACTTTTCTAACCACCTTAGGCCTGCTGTGGTTTTTGGCATATGAGATGAGCTCTTGGCATTTTTAGGATATGAGAGGTTTGTCTTGGCTAAGTTTACTGACCTTATGTCTACAAATGTTCTCTCTGTCTCATTGAGCGAAAGATTAATGTTGATGTTTCAGTCCAGCATAGAGGAGAAAAGGTAAATTTACCATACGTCTCTAGGGGGACATATGTTTACACTGCCATCTCTACATAAACAAAAGAGGCACATGTGTCAAAGGTGTCAAGGATTTGCAGAGATCACAGTACGCCCTGTTCTGTTTGACGGGCAGGGCTTTTTAACCAGCACCCTGCAATTTTCATGCAGATTTTCTTTTTATTTACACTTCAGTTGATTTTCACGTTATGTTTATGGTTTTTTTCCTAATGCGTAATAGCTGTAATTCAAAGGACCTGTGCGAAGCAGTTTAAAGTGTTTATAGTTCGTTGCCAGTCGTTTACAAATAACTGTTTATAGTGTCTACTTACCTCTTGGTTGGCCTTCTGAAAATATGAATACAAATATTGCACATGAAACCACTGCTTGAGTAAGCTCTTGAAAAATGGCTTGAGCGAATGGCTTGATTTAGTGGATTAATACCATTTTAGGTTGTCTGGCTTTTATTAAATAACATTTTATAATTTTCTTTATTAAGTGCTTGCTGGTGCCTCTTGTGAGGTTGGACAGGGCTAAAGAACTGCAAACAACCCAAGATATGGTTTAAATAATGGTAACCCATCCTTGGGAAGCCGAATACACGTCTTCACCCCAGATTCCAAACGTTAGTCATTGAACGGAGGGCAAGAGGTAATTCAGTGACAGGCGATGCATTCTGCACCTGCACTCAAATAAAAATCTGAAATTGTGTGAGCCCATCAAAGGCTTTTCCTCCTTTCCAATTCCCTGGCTGCCACGTGCATGTGGGCATGACATTTATGACCACCATCAAAAGCAGAGCGGCTGAATAACAGTCAGTAAAATAAAGAAACAGTTTCCCATCTAATTCCGTCTTCATATTCTTCATTTTCAACCTTGACACATCATCGCTAGGAACCATTGAGCAGTCAAACGTGTTTTTTCTTACATTCCCTCTTTCTCTGGGACCTTTTGATATATCCGTAGCTGTGCAATATCTTTTATGTTTGTAAATTAGATTCAGAAGGTCACCGTGCCTCATGTCTCTGTCAGCGATGCTGTGAGGGAAACGGCAAAACCTTTCTTTAATCTCCTTTATCTGGAATCATTTTATGTCGTATCTTGCCTTCTCTAAACTTATGCTTGGATATGGATGAAGGCCTTTGGCACTTTGGCATACAAAGTCGTCCCTAATGGCTCTCACTTCACAATGAAAGAAAACCGCTGTCACAGAATGTGTATGCAATTCTTTGTCTCAGCATTTGTATAGATGTACATAGAACCAGCAAAACGTTGCATTTAAAAGTTATTACATTTATGTTTATTGGAATTGTAGGTCACAAATAAGTCAATGAATAGCCTATTATAGCTCTTTGATTTTAAACCAGCATACAAAATAGGAATAAAAAAAACTAACATTTGTATAAAAGGTGTCTTGAGTTACTGAGATGCGAGACAACTATTCCCAGACATTTTCATCTAAGTGTTTGGCCAAAACCTGTAAAAGCCACCTTCGGTTTTATCAGCTCGTATGCAAGCAGGTATATAATTTATGTTTGTGTTCATCTCATCTGTGACAAGCTCTCGACACTGATTAGATGCTGTGCTCCAGACGGTTGGAGGATCTTTTTTGTTTATGTGCGAAGATTTTGTTTACTTTGGTAGAGCCAATTTGCTGTTAAAAGCCAGTTTTATTTGCTTGTTGTCGGTGTTTGATTTAGCAATCTGCCTAAAAGGAATGAATGTTGAATTTTAATTTACATGCCATAATAGTCCATGAATGTAAATATCTAATACTCTACCTCATAATAATCCACAGTAAATGAGTGCAAATTAACCTAATATTTACACAAAAATGAAGAGTTATATTACCTTAATAAACTGGTATCACAGACTTTTTCAGTGGAATATATAATGGATGATCCAACAGTTGATTTCTCTTAAGCAAAAATTTTTTTCATGTTTATATAATACAAAAGTTTTTATTTAACAAATATATATTTGTAATATAAAACAATATTTTCCGGAATTCTAAAAGAAATATTTGAGTTAATCAGATTTACTTATTTTCTTATTTGCATATGCACAAAGCTTTTAAATTTACAATTTTTGAATATAAATTGTTAAATGTAAAATTCACAGAAAAATCTTTTTGAGTGTACAGCAGCAATTTTGTTTATTTGTTGAAGATGACATCTTTTACAATGTGCCCTATGGATTGGTTTATCCTTTAGGGCTATTAAAGAGTGTTTTAAGATAACAGTTTAGAAACATAACTCATTCTGAGGTACTAAGGATATAATGATTATTATGAAATGTCTTTATATGCCCCTAAATATACGTATATTATATATACATACATATACATACATATACATATATATATACATCGCATTTCTGTCAATAGATCCTCCAAAAATATCACATTGGACCTTAAATTTGTGACCTTTTTTACTAGAAGTTACTATAAGCAAAGATACTGTATTTAAGCACAGATTGTTTTATCCAACAGTAGCCAGCAGTTGTCTGACCATGAGCCCAAAGAGAAAAACAAGACCATCATGCTCTCTGTCAGCTCTGGCAGCTGACCAACCAAACCTTAGCAGCGTGTATCTGTGTATGTGTGTGCGTAAAAGAGACGGCTAGACACGGAGAACCAATGCACATGAAAAATAGAAAGTGACTGCGACTACGCTGGATGGATGACCAAATAAGGCTTGACCATGTGATCACGCCCCAGGATCGCTGGCTAAGTGACTTCAAGTTCTGTGTCTGGCCTTTTAATTATTCATCAAGGTATTGCTTGGGATGTAACCTCATTTAGAGCGGACTCCAGGGCCAGGCCATGTGTTGTTAACACTGTGCTGTGATCAGATTAACCACGGAGATGACTGCCAAGGGGGCGCAATGCGGCGAGAGGCCTGGCTCAGGTCTGAAGACTTCAATTGGCTCAAATTTAGTGGAGCTGCAAGTATGCTTTGGATGTCTATATGACGTTTAGGAACCGCAGTTGAAGCTGTGGGGTTTAAGGGCACATAAAATGTTCTTCATGATTTATTCCAGTCGTCAGACCTAGGCGAGAAATTTGAAAGAGAGATTTCTAGAAAATAGATTTGTGTGGCGCAAAAGGGCAACAGACGAGTACTTTAATGAGCTTAAAGAAAGAAAGGATCATGCTGTACCTGCGTGGTGTGGATTGGCCTCACTCCCACATTTTCTGACCTTTGAGGTGGCAGAAATGAGGTGTGATTAAAGCGGTTGTATCTTCCATCAACTAAGTTAAACAACAACAACGAGATCACAGTACGACCATCGCAATATGGCATGGGGGCGGGGCAGAAAATTTGCTTCAAGCATTTTTGTGATGAAAGAGAGGTAAAAGAAGAGGATTTTAGAACACAAGATTATTATGTTTCTTTGACTCTGTGCCAATATCACCTGCTGGGAGCATGCTCACATGAACACAGACTCATTAAAGCTGAGTGACACTAAAGTGGCACCGGCAGAAGGTTGTGCTGGCAAAAAGAAACGCCTCCCTGCTAGTATTTGTCCAACACAGGCTGTACAGCCATGCCCTCGTGGGTGGACTCCTGCGAGGTGGTAGATGTTGCTATTTAATGTTAATCGAACATTGCTCTCTCATGCCCCATCTGCCACACTAATCATTACAAATGACGCTAGATAAGACTGCTTTCACAAAGCTTTACAGGGCGAGATCCTTTGACCTGGAGAAAAATGTTACTACTTGTATTGTTTTTGCAGACTAGTAACAGACTAATACAATAGTTGACATGCAGTTAGAGTATAATGCTATGAAATTTGCACGACTGGCACAGATCAGATCTCAGATTGGGTTTTTGGGTACTTCTTTACTTTGAAAAATGTTGCTTATAGTGAATACTCAGTTTTCGATTTTAGACTTTGGGATGAATGACATCACCTCTAATACTTAAATAGAGACACGTGAACACTCTAGCCTGGTCTGAGATGATGAATCTGCAAATCGGGAGAGGTGCCAAGTTACCATTTGCTCTGCATTTGCTCGTTTGCCTTTATGGAGAAAAACAAGATAAAAGAAATCCTGTGACTCTGGTGTGGGACAGAGTGACCTGTGCTCAGTGTTAAAAGAGAACACATTCTAATCAAGGCACGTAGACAGGATGTTTACCTTTCTTTGTCCACCTTATCTAACCACTTCTTGTTCTTTATCCTAAGTTCAGTGTGTGCGTGTTTGTTTGTGTACCCACTTGAAGTAATAGTTCACCCAAAAATAAAAACTGTTTCATTTACTCTTGTGATTTCAAACCTGTATTCCTTCCTTTTTTCCAAAGAAGAGAGAAGTAGAATTTTTGAAGAAAATTGTTAATAGAACAACGGTGGAACTGATTTGCTTCCCTTGTACAGACTGAAAACCAATGCAAAGTGAATAGGTGTCAGTTACCAACATTCTAAAAATATATTTTTTGTGCTTTAAAAAGTCAAACAGGTTTGAAATGACAAGACAATGAGTACTTGGTGAAACAATTTCAAATGTTGGGTAAAATATTAGACAACATAAAAATATTATACATCATACATTGACTAATTTACAATAAGAAGTAATCAAAAATTATAAATTAAGTGTATTTTAATTTAAATAACTATCAATGAAGTAAAAATAACAATGTGAATAATATTTTACACAATTTTTGTAAATTATATACCAGTAATTTATTCATTTAGCTAAATAGTAAAACGTGTGCATGTGTGCGCTTTAGTTTTCAAGGTTAGGTTAGTAACAAAATCCTGTTTTCAAAGACATCAGAAGGATGATTGTTTATCATGTAAATACAAACCCAATGCAATCAAAGTCAATTACATCTTAATATAAATTGATGTTATTTATATCTCCCTGCTGACACTACACTCCCTCATCCCTCACTTGGTACGTGCCTCTAAAGCCATGATGTTATCCCCTATTCGCCCATCAGGCCCTACCATGCATATCCAGGTAATGCTAATGAGCACTGCTGCCATGGAAATGTGTGACGAATGGCACTTTCACGCCGCCTTAGATCTGGCCCTCGGCCGTGCCATTTCCTGTTCCTCAAGTCACTCGCCACTCAAAGCCTGACACTGATATCCACCATCTGCTCCGCAAGAAGGGACAAATCGCACACAGAGCCCTTCAATTTCCCCCTGCTGCCATTAAAGTCAACTGATTCAATAGAGACCGGGAATGCAGGCATGTGGGACTAATCTGTGAGGCAGGGCAGGAAAACAACTCTTGCCCTGTAATTGACAAATGTCAGCCCCCAGCACTCTTGCACATTCATTAAAGAGAGTAAATGATCCAGATTTCCTTGTGTCCATTTGGAACGAAAGGGAATGAATTGCCCGCACTGATAGCGTTATTTATTTGCGCTCGCTGTCTGCTTAGTTTTAGCACCCGATTCACTGAAGGAATTATGGGAATCAGATAATGGCACAAACAAGACTAAAAATGTAGCACTGGAAGCAATTTGCATGATGCAATTCTCCATGTTGTAAGCCAGGTCTGAGTGCTAGCTTGTGCAGAATCCAGCAGACCACAATACTCTAGTAGTAATCTAGTTTTGGAATTGTACGGTATCGCTCCACTTCAATCCAGGCACCTGAATCGACTCTTTAAAATGCAGAAAGTGTGCTAGACGTTCTGGATACATGCCCAGTTATAATGCTCGTCTCCCTAATCTGGTCATCATTTGATGAATTACTGCAGCTATGATCCATAAAATGTACACAAACATCTCTTTTTAATAGAATTAGAGTTACCACCTTGTTTTGTTGGCTTTAAAAGCACATTAATTGTGCGTGACAAAAATAGTCGCATGAATATGGGTGCAATTTATAATATTAGATACTTTGTGGCTTAAATCCATTTAAATATTGTGTCAATGTTTAGGTGCATTTCCTTCAGATTGTGGATGGATAATTTGATAAATTGAAACAAGGAACAAATAGAACATCATCCTGACAATAACCACTTAATGTACACCTACAAAAGACAGTGTTAAGAATGTTAACCACTCATTTGTGTGCTAACCAAAACACATAGACACTTAGCAAAGCTAACCCAAAGCTCTCACACTGCATATGTGAAGTGACATCCAACAGACTCACATGTGCATATAATGGGAAAAGCAGAAACCTCATGGAGAGGTTCCATATTACAACCAGAAGTCCCCTACATATGTCCCAGAGAAGTGTAAGCAGATCCAGGCAGCACATCCTGAAAAAGCCCTTAGACAGGAAACACGGCCAGATGGAGCATCCTGTGTCATAAATAGTGAGTGAACTGTGAGCACAATAAAAATGCTCATAAACCACATAAGATGATTTACAAACAAGCTGAAATGTGTTTTTTTTTATTCATGAAAACAATGATCAAGCTGCAAGCTGAAAATAGCTGCATCCTTTGCGTGAGCTGATTTTGAGATGAAGTCTATTGACTAAAATGCCTTGTTGAGAAACACGAAGGAATCATTCATTTGGATAATATTTGGATCTATATTTGGATTCCAGTATTATATATTGGAAAAATTACAAGTATGGCAGTCAGGAAGAACTTGTTTAGTTTTTTTACTCTACTACATATACAATTTAGTTTTTCTGACCTTTAATATTTTAGTACCTCACAAACTTAGTTACATCAAAAAGTAACATGTTTAACTTAAAGTTTTATGCACTAAATATATACTTAAGTTAAAGCAATAAATGTAAAGCAACAACCTTTTATAAATATATGTGCCAGCCAGTTCGAAGTAAAATGCAAAAATGTTCTAACATTTTCCAAATTACAAATATTTATAGAATACAGACATGGTGATTAAAAATAGATAGTACTAGTTGCGCAAAAAATTTAATTCTGTTACACACCCTCTTGACAGTTTAAACCTGTATGACTTTTATTTAGTATACAGAACACAAATCCAGATATTTTGAAGAAAATGTGTTAACTGGGAACCATTGACTTGAATTGGTTTTGTGTACAAACAAAAGAAGTGAATGGATACCAGTGCTGTTTGATTATCAACTTTCTGCAAAATATCCTACTTTGTGGAAAAAATTGTCATAAATGTTTGATCTGATGAGAGGGTTAGTAAAAGATGACAAACATTTTTGGGGGTACGTCACTTTAGGTACGTCCCACTTTAGGGTCCAGTCAAGTTTATTTCTGTAACATATTTAACAGTTTGTTTTTTAAATCAGCTGTGCGGTGTAAAATAAACAAACAAACAATAAAAAAAAGAATAAATAAATAGGGAATGCATTAACAATTATTGTATAAAAAAGGGCAAATACCATGAATACAAATTAAAGATATCAGAAATATTAATAATACAAGCACCTATAAAAATATTAGGGTTTAAGTTTATGGTAATAATTAAGCATATGCTATAAAAGCAAATGACAATATTTTAATTTTCTGTACTGTTATGTCAACATAAGAATATTTATTACACAGCTAAATTATATTTGCTTGTTTGTACTTTCTAAATAGTTGAGACAAATGAATATTTCCGAGCCAGTGAATGCGAGTTATAAATTATTTGCTTCCTATTGGTATTTTGATTTAATGTGTGAGCGCATGTCAGGATTTGCTTACGTGGAGTGTGTTTAATTGCCGCTTCCAGAGAGCATTTGGTGTTCTGCAGTAGTGGAGTTTGGCATAGCTGTGCGGGGCTCAGCGGTTGCTTCAAACATTGGCCTCTTTTCCAAAGGAGAACTAATTTAGTGCAGACAGACTTCACAGCCAGCAGTGCTTCACTTCTAACAAGAGCAAGGTGCCTGCAGTGCTCAGATACAAACATGTGCTTTGCTTAAACAGAGATGGCCGTGAAGTTTTTTTTTAACTGGGCTAGTGTTGAAAATACATTAGGGAAAGTGATGTCTTTGTAAGAGCGGATTAACTTTATATGCATTATTCAGCTTGACTTTTTCATGTGTAGTGCCCTGACCTAGTGGTAGACACATTGTGCCGGGGTGTTCACCTTGGAAATGTGGGTTTCCATCCAGGCTGTGCCACCTCACATACACCCACGAACCCACCTAAAATGAGTAATGTTCAAAATGAAACACGTTGCCTTCATAATCTGATCTATCCACATCCCAGTACAGTGCCTGCTTCCCTTTGTAGCAGCATATTTTATCTGCAACGCTTTTTAGGCAGGCTGTAATATTCCCTTTATTGAGTGCACATCGCCTTTGTTCAAAAATATGAAGGTAAGTCGTGCCTTTGTCTGAGAGAGGCAATGATGAATAACACCCAAGGCCCGTTTGGGACCTGTCTCGTGTTAACGGCTTGTACGCCTGGATTTTCAGGGTGGCGCTGCTCTTTTCAATCGACGCTGCCTGCAATAAAGGAGCGAACATTATAATAACCCAGCTGAAAGAGACGTCGGGTTAGAGGCACGACAGCACTGCCAGCTACGCGCCATGATCCGACAGGATTATCTGTGGCGGTGGTGTGGCAGGCGCTAAGGGAGAGGGGCTTTTATTATGGAGTGTTTTATTGCTGACGGGGGTAAAACTGGCAGGGGAGGAGATGCAATAAAACGAAGCTATAAAATATTGCGCCCTGAGCTTCCAGTTGTCCTGTTGCTTGGTGAAAAAATTACTGTGCAGTTGCGGGCGAGATGGAGGGAGGGTGTGTGCATCTCAGCTGTGACTTTTAATGTGCATAGACAAACAAGTAGGGCTATCCGTGCATGTGTACACTGGGCGACTGACAGAAAGGTAGTAGTTGTTAATATTGCAGTTAGGCCTTTGGAATAAAATAACAATCCTGAAATATCTTTACCTGTGGCGTTATGAGATATGTTGCACTGGCCTAAATCTAATTTCAGCTTTGACGCATACACATTGTGTTTGTGTGTGTGGATGAGACTGCAAGATGCCATTTTAGCACGCTGTCACCTCTGTTTTAGGACGTCAGAAAGGTCTGGCTATAATTAAATGACCCAGTTATCTTGCATCAATCTGCAGTGTTTGGATGCTAGTAGACGAACTGTGAAATACAAGAGAGCGATAAATCACCCATGCTTGTTATACTGAATTTATATCCAGGAGCTGTGACTGAGTAAATTATAATATACTATAATAGTGACATATTTGCTTGCTCGTTTGTTTAGGTTTATCACTGCCAGTCACGCTTTTATGAGACCCACATACCTATCAAAGACCTAGCAGTGGTCCCCACAATAAATATTATTGCTGTTTGTGCTATTTCAAAATATATAAAATAAATGTTTAGGTTTATAAAGTGTATATGGTGTATATATTTATCAGAAAATGCAGAACTCTTTCCAAAATTCTATAAAGGCAAAATAAAAAATAAAGAGTCATGTGCCATTTTATTTTTTATAGAACTTATTCACTGCTTCATCAATGTTTCAAATCACTATATTTCCTTTTTTAAAGTGTCATACAAGATGCAGTTTCTGCAATAACATTTTTTTGACGTTTGTTTGTCCTCATTTTTCAAAATGAGTCATTTAAACTAATAACGCTTTTGATGGCCTGGATTAGAGTCAGTAAGACCTACACCTGGCGGTAGAAAACTTTGACTAGACATCCATGTCCCTTATGTCATGTTCTCTTGTTTTGTTTTCTTTTGTTTTTAATGTTGTCTAAGTCTATGTATATAGAACACAATATGTAAAACATGTATGTGTGATCATTTTCAAGTTCAGGATGACCCTTAGATTGTCTTTGCATTGTTTCTCAACAACACTAACCTGAAGTCACACTTACCAAGAACTGCATATTATACCTATTAGTATGAAAGGTTATGTACAAATTGGATGAAAATCATTGACTGATATAGAGTTTGTGAGAGAAGCCATGTTTGCTGCTCTATCTCTCTCTCTCTCTCTCTCTCTCTGCATCTCTTATTACTGCTGTTTTGGCAGCTGACTGTGGGTAATGGACGCCGAGCTGTCAGGGAAATTTGTAGCTGTCTGCTTTACAGGGGCTCTCCATTCCAATCAGCAGCTGTCAGCCTGGGCCCGGGTGGATATTAATGACGGCCACTAACTGCCTCGCAAATTCTCCACACTATTTGGGAGCTGGCATGAAATAGGGTTGTGCTTTCTCAGTGCGCTGCGGTAGACTAATGGAAAGAGCTCAGATATCTCACTGCACCAGAGACACAAGCTCGGAATACTCTAGCCAGCCGCAGTCTCGCTCTTTCTGAAGGATTAGCACTGCCGCTGCGGCCTGAGGTGCCTCTTTAGTGGGTATTTACAGGTGAGTCTTGTTGCCCCCATAATTCTGTCCTCATTAATTGTCATGTACTACACCATATGTAATGGCTATAATTGGGTGATGATCATAAATAAACCTTGGCTGGCTGGGACGTAGGAGGTTGAGCTAATAGAAATGTTCAGGCGGAGTAATAAACGCAAGGCTGTCAGAGCGGGCGCGTGTGGGCTGACTGTAGAACATGGAGCATGTTTGGTTTAAAGGGACTTTTGGGAGCAGCTCACATCTAAATCCTTTAGGCCAGAAGGGCAAGGGTGGGCAGAGATAGTTGCTCTCATGTCGGGCCCAACCGTGTGGGGGGAAATTGTGGATGGATCAAGCATGCAATTGTGCACTGGGGGATTGGTATTTCAGAGTATTGCAATATATAAGAATAAGTTTCCCCCAAAATGAAAATTCTTACATCATTTGGTCACCCTTATTCATTCCGAACCTATATGAACAGATGCAAAAAACAGTGCACAAAGTATAATATTATACTGGTAACCAAACAGCAGTGGCAGTCATACACTTGCATTTTGTGTCAATACAATATAAGTAAATAGGTGTCATTGCTGTTCAGTTACAAACTTTGTACAAATTATCTGTTTTTGTGGGATAAAGAAAGTCAGCTTTAAATTTTTATTTTGGAGTAAAATTTTGTTCTTTACAGGTACTAGACATAATATGTTTTAAAGTCTAGGGTCAGTTAAATGTTAAAAAATACCTTCACCTTTTGACTGTTTAAAACAGAATATTTTTATTATTGTCACACTACATGTTAAAAGGTGCCAGATTCCTAACCACATTAGCCACCTGTGAGTCTACTGACTGGCACATTTCCCCTGTCTGATCTGGTTACTTCCTGTTCTGGACAAGGATATCACAATTACAAGGAACTATTGTGTTAGGCTGTCATTTCAATCATCAGTAAAGTCAACGTGAAAACCTGCATTATCTCCTAGACCACAAAGGAAAACGACAGGTCGCATCAATCCACAAACCTGTTTTATCATGCCAACGCATCTGTTTTGATTTCATGCAGCCTCTTTCAACTGTGTTTACTCTCCACTGATCCGCTGCTTGTGTTGTTCAGTTTTGCTCTGCAATATCTTTCATCTCCAGTCTAGCAGTCATCACTCATCTGAGGCCTTACGGTGCAATTAAGACTAATGCCAGCGGCCATTACACATTCCTGACCTGTGACAGCCACTTATTATACACTTACGAGGCGTAACAAGCCGTTGTCCTGAGATTTATTTTCCAGTCATACTCTGGGTGGGAGCCAAAAGAAATGTCTTTTACTTGGACGGAAAGCTAAATTCATAAAACTATCAAAGGAATTATTTTTGGAAGTTCTGCCAGTATTTACTCTTCTTTACATCACCACATCACCACACAAAATTTTTAGCAATAAAAACTAATACTGGAGATTAAATGGCATGACTGCAAGTAAACAATGTTTTTTTCTTAATGACTTTTCCTGCTTTAATTCGCCAAAGCAGATGGCCATGACTTACAAAATGTATCCTTAAAGAGATAGGTCATCCAAAAATAAAAATCCTGTCATAATTTACTTCCCTTTAAGTTGTGCCAAATCTATAAGTTACCCTGCCTGTGAAATCCCAGCTAAAGTCATTTTAGTTGTTTACTGTCTTTTATAAAATCCTTTAACACAATGTTAATAACCTTCTGTGAGTATATAACAATAATGTCTTTAACATTGACCGAGTAAGACCATGACAAAGAAATCATAATGAGATTTTTAATACACAATGATATTTTAAAGAATGTAGGACAGCAAAATTTCTGGGGTACTTTTGACTACTATTGTAATTTTTCTACTATGGAAGTCAGTGGGGTCCAAGAACTCTATCGTTACAAGTTTTAAAAATCTTCCCCTATATTCAAACAAATAAAAATATTTATACAGGTTTAGAACAATAAAGTGTGAGTGACATTATGACAGAATTGTTTTTTAATATGAACTATCCTTTTAAACAGTATAAAAATTAGACAACTAAGCCTTGAAATATGAGTGTAGAATCTGTAGATCTGCTTCCCTGTAGATCTAACTAAGGCAAAAGTAAACATGCTTGAACGCATGTCAGTATTTGCATGCCATGTAATAGTAAATGGGATGTTTTTTTTGGCCTAGAGAAAAGATACAAACAAGTGTTTATGGGAGCTACTGAAATGTGGTAAAGCAGGTGAGATGAATAACTTGTGTTTTCACACCAGGTTTAAATGAAGGGTAGAGAGGTGAAACCAGTATGCCCAGAGGCTTCTTACGCCCTCTCCACAACGTTACACACACCCAACCCTGTCAGACGAGCGCTTTTTGGAACAGATTCGCACGCACATACACATGCATGATCCCTCATCACAGGCTTTGTGAAGTTTTGGCAACAGGTGGATAAAAAAGCAAAAGCACTTGATAACAGATAACCGCTAACAGCTCACAAAGAGAGGTGTCACAATGATACATTTTTGCATAGTGATTTGGCCTCTACTTCCGACGCCTCTTCAGTTGGTGTGTGTATCTATCTGTCTCTTTGTAACGCCTCATTAAGATCGAGCCCATATACAAGACACATTCCATCACACCTGGTGATGGGCCGGGTTGACTTATGTGTTTGTCTATGTTTTCCAAAGTTTGCAAATAGAGCCCAAACTGCCCTTGCCTACGTTTTTTTTCCGTAGACATGCAGTCGAGCATGACTGAACCCATCCCTGCCACTATATTTAGCAAACATTGGCATCTATAGTAAAGCATCGATTCGTTTATAAAGGGATCAGTGCATATAAGCACAGATTGTGCAATTGTAGTGTAAAGCCAAAAGGTTGTTATAAAAGTATTTATTACTCACCTAAGGCAACAGGTGTGTGTGAGTTCTTAAAGACTCTGCGGTTGAGCCAAAGGTCTGTGGAGTCAAGAAAACAAAACATGATTGTGTTTAGAATATTAAAATGTTAAGTGAAAGATTTGGCAAACATTGAAGCAAATATCCTAGGAGGCATATGTACAAATAAAAAACTTCTGAATAGATTTAAGGGAAATATTTGTGGTTGGAATTATCAGGTCATTGGTTTTGTGAAGATGTCTCCATAATAGGACCAGAGGGAACAACAGAGCATATTTAGGTGGGTGGTGATCTTTTGGCTCTAAGAAACACGTATTTAGTGACAGGAAAAGTACATGACTGAACAGAACACAGCAACACAGCTGTGCCACCGCATCATTAGTGAGGTATGTTATCTTAAATTTCAGCACATCATAACGACCATCACACCTGTTTTCCCAGTACACAGAAACAGAGACTTGAAAATCACTTTCTGAAGTTACAAAACTGTTTTGGTGTCTTCTGTCATTCACTGTCATTAAAGATGATATACGTGGCCTTTGGCACAACTTGATATGAAAAAGAAATACGGTGGAATGTGGCACAGTGAAAGTGATGTTAGGTGAGAAGGCCGAGATGTTTTAAAAAGCTGTAAGATTTGTCATGCATGAACGGAAGAATGCTTTAATCTGCTCTTCATTCCAGGAGGCAATTGTTTTATTGTTTGGAAACTATGCAGAACCAACGTGACTTTCTGTAGTTCATTCAAATGAATGCCGTGTGTCTCCTTTCGTTACATTTTAAGTTAACAATTTACAACTAAAGTAGTTTGGTTTGTTTCTAGATTTCCAGAAGTATTACAATACATCTTCAGAAAAAAATAAATGTGTCATCTCATCTTTTTCATAGCCATTTATCATCCATCTGTGGTGAGGATCATGCACGCACACACAAATCCACTCTATGCGACTTTATTTCACACACTTTTCACACAAATCATATTTTATTGGAGGTGAAGATTTTCACACTTGTGTTTAGCCAAATTATTTTATTTTCTAAACACTTTTGCCACATCATATATTGCTTTTCACAGTGCCAAAAACAGTGCAATTTTTCCCATAATGCCATTTTCATTTCAAGCTAGAATTAAGTACTGTTTATTCAAGAAAAAATTGCATAACTGTGGTGTTAATGTTTATTTTAAATGAATAAATTCTCATTGCATTACTTATTTTCTAGTAATTTATACATTTCATAAAATGTGGCCTCAATTTGTACATGAGTAGAAAAACAAATTTCTAGGTAGGAGATCTATTGAAGCAAATATTTGTGTTACATATTATGTTTTGTTTTCGGAAAGTCAAAATGATCTTCAGTCACTCTTTGTTCACATAAACAAGAACTTACATGTACCTTTCTAAGCATTTAGCAGATAGATGTATTCTTTATATTTTATACTTTAAGTATCTTCCTAATGTTTTAATATGCACACATAATAAATAACCCATTTTTACAAGCTCGATATTATTTTGGTTTTTACAACAAAATAGACGTATATTAAAATTTTCACAAAACATTTGAAAAGTGGCACCACTTTTAAAGAATGTTGATGCTTTTGTTTCTCAGAACACACTGAAAACTCTTCAAGAATGTGATCACCTAGTGTATCTTTGTGAGCAATACATTCTTTTATAATCTTCTGAAACAAACAAATCAAACCAACATATATGAGAGGACGTGATAGCTGGTGCTGAAACATGTGTTTAAGATCAAATTCAAAGAATATTTGCATTCCATCAGATAGACACAAGTGAAAGGAAGTTGGAGTGACCCACAGTGGCTCATGGTCAATGCATGGGCAGGTGCCTATATAAATCCAATCCTGTTTGACCTTCTTCATTAAGTTCCATTGCTATGAGAAGCCTAGAGAAGCAAATTATTTCCAGGTTTCTCCAACCACACCATCTGTTGGGCCACATTCTGTCTCCATTGAGCAAATAATTTTGGTTAACTCTCTATAGTCTCCTCACACTTAAATTAGTCATTGAATATTATTTTGCTGTCATCATTCATTGTAATAATTTGTTGAGCTGGCACGTGTGAGAGCTTAATTTGATATTCAGATGCTTTACCACCTGTTTGCGGGTATGTGGTTCTTGGTGGGCTGCCATGCAAGAAAGGCATTTTAGATCACAAAGGCACCTTTCATATGTCACAGAGAGCTACTTTTTACCGTCTCAGGGTGGGAACAGTTTGAACTGGACATGAGAAGAAGGCTAAAGCTAAAAAGTTTAAAATACTGTGAACATCAGTGACCACATCCAAAACCATGAATTAACTGATCCAAAATAGCCGCCATTCACAGGCAAAACTAGATGCAGTATGATAAAAGTGAGGCTTTTTTGATACTTAAGCAAAAGCAAATGTTTTTTATGAAAAATATCAGGCCAATTCTTTATGATTTGCCTTTTTCAAAACCTTACAAGTATATTATTCACATGCGACTGTAATTAATCGATCAAGGCCCCAAACCAACCTGCCCACACAAGGGCTCAGACGCGTAACAACCCATTTGTTCCCAGTGTGTAAAAAGCCTGCAGCAGATCTATCAGTCTCATCAAAACAAAACACTCAGACAAAAAGTCCTTAAGCATCAGAGCCAGGTACTGCATGGAATTCAAGTTCAACCACAATGCCACCCACTCGCTTTACCAGCGCAAAGACAGTGGATCAAATGAATTTGGAAATGCACAGTTTTGTGGCTGAGCTATTAGTGGCTTTCGGAGCTGGCGGTTGCGGAGATAGATGGATTAGCTGACTTTAATGGCTGGCACTGCAGTATTAGAGCCGATCCGGAGTGGTAGAAGAGGAACAATACGGCACATTAGAGAGGCAGCCAGCAAACAAGGAGAGCTACTTCTAATTAGCATTCATTAACTGTAGAGGAAAGAGCGATTATGGTCTTTAAGAAGTGCATTAGCTAATGTTGCTTTTTCACATGTCAGCAGATTAGAATTAGGATGGTTCGTATGAATAGTGCATATACAGTGACGTTCACATGTCAATCTTAAACAACATTTAGTCCTTGTTTGTTTGTTCTTTACACTTTGTAGGTACATCAAGCCTCCATGGGGTTTTAGGTTTGACACTTAAATGTTGTGCTTGCTTGTCCATATCCAATGTGCAAAACTAAACACAACATGCAAGTGGGAATATTTGTAGGCCCAATAATTTCCGCAAGAGTTCAGGTTTAAAAAGTAAATTTCCTGAACAAATATTTTTTTTAAAACAAGTAATTCTGAACAGGGAATCCAGAGAAATTAAATGCCGAAAGCAATGGAATTTGGGCAATAATAAAACCGATTTCAAAGAAACATTTGTTTATATTTTGCACTATTGGCTCTAAAATAAAACAACACTCCCCACATTGAAGATATTTTCACAGTCCAGCCAATTATTTGCTTAAATGAGTCTTTTCTGACTTCAGCATATCAGCACAAATTGTTCACAGTTTGCCCATGGCTAGAAAAAATATTTTCTTTTGCCATCATGTTGACAGTCTCCCAGTGACTTGAGGAAATTGCTTAGGGTGTATGTATTGCTGTGCAAGGGCCTATTCCCAGACGGTCAATATTTGTCTGTTTGTTTGCCAGTGAGGCCCATAGATTAAACGGGACAGGTTAGCAAGCCTCATCTAAACAGTGAGACACTGTCATTTGAGAAGTTAATCTTTTCCCCTTATTCACATTCTCTAATGAGACGCTAGTCAAACATTACCAGGTCTCGTGTTGGTATTAGTGCATTCACCTGCACAATCACTTCTGTGTTTTATTATGATTCATGCAGAAAGCTTTTAGAGTCACATGACAGCCACTGTTGATTCTAGAAAACCGACTGTTTGCACAACTCTCAGGGCATAAAAGTGTCTGTGATTACTGACTAGATGTGTTGATATGGCCTTAGGTGGGGTAGGCTTGGAGCTGATGATTCAGTTACCTTTGTAAAGACCGACAAAAGGCTGACCTTGGGGTCTGTTGTATGTGTCCTTTGACAAATTGACCATCCCCTACATCCCTGAGAAGATACATCCCTCATTAGTCCCACAGCTTTCCAATAATAGGCCGTAAATAAGTGAAACGACGGAAATCTTTGGCCGATTTTGTCAGAGCGCTGGCTGCTTCAACAACACCCAGGAGCGGAAAAAGAAGAATGTGTCGCTAAATTCCTGTCATCTCTTGATCCTATGCTTTGTGCCTCTGTTGTGAATGGTCAAGGTTCACCAAGAGCGCACACTAAGCCCTCTTAACGCACACAAACACACACATACACACCGTGTTCTCCCTTCCCCCACCTTCCTCCTGCCCTGTGTGCTCAGCTAATATTGACTCTCCTGGCTAACACTGCCTCTATTGAGCTGAGCCATTCACAATAATGTTTGACCAGCATTAGAACATCATTGAGATAACAGGGGAGGCGAGGACCAGGCTTCTGCTAAGGTTACACGGCTAATGAAATCCAGGAGGGAAGTCCATGAGAGATGACCTGGGAAACAACGGCAGTCTGCTTCTTCTAAACCTCATTCACAGTTTTTTAACTACGGTGGTGTTTACCGATGAAGACAGGCTAGGAATATATTCAAAGGGAGTTATCATGTTATTTTTCACTTGAAAAATGAATTTAAATAGGCCTTATAGCTCATCGCCCTGCTGGGCTCAACATGGCAGAACAGAAATGAGAAGAGAGATGGGGAGAGACAGAAAGAGGAGGATAGTGCTGCCATCTCATGGACATATGCGATCTCCCTCATCACTGCCTCTGGGCACTGGTTCATGCTTCAGGTTATGTTTCCACTCAGCCATGTAAGGTAAATGAAGCATGTATAATGAAAATGAGAGAGAAAGCGAGAGCGAGCGAGAGACAGAGAGAGAGAAAAAGAGAGAGAGGGAGGGAGACGAGCAAAAGCAGTACAGTCATCCATGCTATCGCTGAAGGGGTAGGGGTCTTTATACTCTTTTTTTTTGTGTGTATTAAAAAAAGATGGATGTTTAATATTATTTAGTAATTCGGTTGTTTATAATGCTAAATTAATTAGGTTTTAAACATGGTTTTAAAGAAAGACATGATATTAAACATTCTCAGCTAGAATATTAAAAGTGTAAACACTGTAGCATTGTGATGCTTTTAAAAGACTGCACAGTTTATTTATCACTACGACATGTTTTCTATAAATGGTGTGATTTTAGTTTGGGAATATCTGTTTGTACATGCAAATAAAAGAAGTTATTTTATTATTCAGCTGTATTTCATAACAGCATTTAATTTGACCTCTAAGTAGATGCTTGAGATCATACAGATTATATGTTTATCTAAATAGACAGGAGGAGACAAATATAATCTGAAATTGTGGCGTTTCAGCTCAGGTGACTGTTATTTAACTTGACTTGGCAAGGCCGCCTCTGTGATATTTAGAATGAATTTCTTTAAATGTCTGTCAGTTGCACTGGCAGACAGTACACATTCACTGGACAGGTATTTTCTTGCACATCATAGCACATATATTTGGTTTCAAGGATTTATGAACCAAATATTAATGTAAACAATCAGACAGGAAATCTGGGATGTGAAATTTGAGATTTTAATTTACATTTTTTGGCAGCTTTATAGTAATACAGTTCATATAAAAGGGATAAACATATAATGTGTATGATGTCAAGCATCTCCTTAGAGGTCAAATGAAATGCTGTTATGAAATATTGTCAGTTGGACATGAAGAAAGATATTTAGGAGAATGTTGGCAACTAGAATTTCTGGTACATCACTGACTACCATAGTGGTAAAAATATTATTAATGTTTTTTATGTTTAAGATATTTTGATGAAAACGAAAAGTTCTGGGGCATGTGACTACTATTTTTTTCTATTGTGGTTGTAAAGGGTGCACTGGAAATATTAAGTGCTAACATTGTTTTAAATATCTTTTTTGTGTTTAACAGAACAAAGAAATCTATATCAAGTTTGGAACAACTTGAGGTTGTTTAATTTTTGAGTGAACTTTTACTTTAAAACAAACAACAGGGGTATTGATGAAATGATGAAATATACATAAAACGTTTTTTTTTTAAGATATTTTTTGTAACACATACATTGTCGAAACTAAATGAAAATAATTTTCTGTATGCTTCTACGTGGACCATTATTCGAATAAACTATTAGTCTAGTTTTGTATCGCAAATTTATATTTATCCAATTTAAATTCCAATCATATGATCAGGACTTGGGTGTCAAGGATTTAAAGCCACAATCCATTGAACTACATGAAAAAAATTACTGACCGACAAATATATTCAACATTTAAGGCAATGTGCATAAATATTTATACTTCCACCTTTAATTTTCTGTGCATTTTAACTTGCTCAAATACAAATACATGCACTATACATTACAATAGGTAAAGTGTCCAGTGCACAAAAGGGTCTAGCAGTAGCCTGTATTGTATTTGACAGAGAGAAGAGGTAACAGAGACATTGGCCATTCTTCATTAGATTCTCCTTTGCCCCTCGGCAAACAGAAGTAGCTCCGGCCAAACAAGCTCAATCAAAAGGTGGCTTCTCTGGACGATGTTAGCTCAGCGAATCCAGCTCTAAACACACGGCTTCAAAGAATGGGCCACCTCCATCTAACCTTTGATGTATTGTGTATTGATCATGTGAAGAGGCGAGTGAGAGTGATAGGATGGGTGCCCTAAGAGGGATTAGTGGGGACCAGGCCAGGCTCAAATACAAATGCTCCCAAATAGCAGCTTGCTCTCTGGTGCTTGGCCGACTGCCTTGCCTTCAGACCAACACTGGTGAATGGTGTAAAAACGATGGATTTACAACACTTGAAAACACTTGGTAGCTCCTAGATAACTTTAAAATCACTAGAGGTAAATGTATAGCTGCTTAAATCACAATAACATGAAAACGTCCTCAAAAAGCAATATTAGAATGCTATCATGAATAAAAAATGTAAAGGAATGACAAAGGTACACTTCCAGTCTGTCATTTATGTGATGTCATGCTTGGACAAAATTATCACATCTTCCTACCACAGGTATTGTTCCCAAACATTCATCAACAAAGCCAAGTTCAAAAGTCATTGTGATTTCTGTTTCTTTTGTATTCTTGCCACCACATATAATTGGAATGACCCATCGTGGAACAATTTAATAGCTCGACAGCCAGCTTGATGGGTGTCTTCAAAGTCTGTGTTTACATAATGGCCCATTGTGAATACAAGACACAGATGTTAGCGGAAGACAGCTGTGTATCTAACGTTCAATGTATTATGACTCTTCATAGAAATATTTATTTTGAAGAAAGACGTCACAAAGCAAAAAGTACCTGCATGCCACAACATTCAAACTTTGTCTTGTCAATGACATATCGCATTGAAAGAGCCAATAAATGCTAGACTTGAATTAAATACATTTCTAACCCTTTGGCACCAATGAACTGAAACAAATGATGATTCGTTGAGTCACCAATTAGATCATTAAGAAATTTCACTTGCAGCATTTACAGGATTTTCATTAAAAATAAATAAACTGTTGTTTTATTTAATGTAATTACCAGAGACCATGAATAATCCGTTTAAAGGACCCTTAATTAGTCAGCTATTTGTGTCAATAGCATGCAGGCTATTCAGCTACTTTATCAAAAGTGCAGTTTACCATGCAATCGTTTTTTATGTGGCCTTCTGGCACTTCACATCCCCGCAACTTAACTAATCCAACAACCCATGAAACCATACGGGTTTGTGAAGGACTCACAGTGGTCACAGCAAAGTGAGTCAATGGAAATCAGATCTGGCAGACTGTCACTGCTGCGAGGTCACAGCCTGTTAGAGAGTGAGAGCACAAGCATGAGGATTCAAGGAACAAAACAACAGACAGCTGCAGTCAGTTAAAACACTGACAGAAACAAAGACCCTGAAGGGAAAATATTGAACAGCTCATTCACGCTTGTGTTGTGATATGATATTTATTCTGTGGGAACCACACATTTCATAAATTGCTTTTGCTGAAAGATGTCCGTGATCTCTTTAGTTTTTTTGGGATTCACTCTATATTGTTTTGTCCCAAATATAAGACTTTTCTTCATGGGAATATATCTACAAAAATCAAGTTGTCTTATAATTGAGCTCTAAGCATTGACATAAGACAATAAGACAGTCACAACAATAGATGGCGCTAGACATTTTGTGATTCTTTGGGGGATTAGAACTCAATTGTACTGTCCAGAATATAGGACAAGTTTCTTGGAAAAACACGATTAATTATACAAGATCATTGGGTCTCCTTATAATTGACATTATTATCAGATATCTATGATTTAAGGGGGGATTTAAATGTCAATCGTAGTTTCCAGAATAAGACCATTTTATAGGAAATAGGTGGTATCAAAATTGTGCAAAACAAGTTTGATCACGATTGAAATCACTTTGCAGGTAAATATGGCTTATAAATGTTTTTTTGCAAAAATTTTGAGACTATTAGTCTTAATAATATTTATTTGAACCATACATTATTTTTATGCTATGACATTAAGTATTTTTAAAAGTCGCTATTTAAAGTAAAACATACCCTTTCAACTTTTTTCAGGTAAATGCATTTTCTTTCTTAAGGATAAGATTTGGTCTTCGAAATGTTTTACCAAAATATTATATTAGGGATTTCTTACGTTTGGGATGTTACAGTAACAATGCTCATTTTGGACTAAGAGACTGCATTCGTGTAAATAGTAATAATTGTCTCATTTGAAAGTTAGTTACCAGGAAAAAAAGAAGAACCATTTTGGATGATCTACTTGTCAACCCTTGTCTGTTCAATAAAAAAAAATTCAGAGAGTTCTAGATAAAGTCAAGTGGCAGCAGTTTGGCCACACAATGACAGCAGGGAACACATTTACAGTCCAAGGTCTAAAGGCACTTCAGGATGAGACAAAAAGACTGACCCGGTGCATTTGAATGCGGATCGTATCTCAATTTACTCTGCGTATTGGTATGCGTGAAGATGAACAGGAGCCAAAGTCGAGTGAAGCATCACAGTAAGGCGAGATGAGACCCCGGGGAGGGCACAAAACGCATTGAATGACAATTGTACCCAGCTGTCAACACTCATCTGCATTTTAACCTCCCTTCAGACTGACACGCTGCCTCTCAGACATCCACGTTGCAGAAGTATCGTGATGTATAGCGGGAACCTTGCTCTTGGCCTTCATTAGGAAAGCACAGGGCTCATGCACTATTTACACAGTCGTCCACTAATTAAGTTTTAATGTCAGTGACTGCTCCCCAGGACACATCTAGATAGGTATATGGGCCTTTAAAGGGCAGCCTCATCTGTGGTTCAGCCGCTATGAACCACAACATGTCCTTCTAAACCTCACTGGCCCTGAGGGGATGGTGGCATCGTGATATGAGAGATGAAGTAGTGTAGAAAATGAAGCCTTCCTTTGCCACAATTCTTAAACTAAACGGTCAGTAGGCTTCAGCCTGACTCCCAGCACTAAACGATTAGAGGAGTCGACACGGGTAGCCCTGTTTACAGAATCCGAATGAAGGTTTCCACTGTGCAAAGCCAAACACTTTGTGTTGACAATCAACTCCCAGAGCCCGTACATAATACATAACATCAACCAAACAGGGGAAAACAGCTCACGCACTGCAGAGACTCCTACACTGACATGACCCCACGGGCCGTGAAGCCCAAGGACACCTGGTTTACACATCAGATCAAAAGTCAACACGCAATGAAGGGAAAGTTTTTCCGAGACTGGAGTGTGAAATGGAAGAGGCATACTTTATGCTACTCTGAATATTTAATTCAAATGGATAAATAAGAAGAAAAGAAAGTATGCAGATCCTGAATACATACACGCATGGAATAAATATAGAGAAATTTGCATGTGTAATAGTTAAAAGTGGCAGGGAAACGCTACGAGAAGCTCATTAGAAGGCTGCCTTACTCCAAATTATTTGCAAGTCCATTTCTCCTGTGCCAAGCGATAGACTCACAGAGGGCTAAAAAAAAGACGCTGCAGGAATTAATCATCCAAATAGTAGATAAAGCATGCAATCATTTATTTCGAAAAGCCAGGCTGACTAATTAACAGCGTGAATTCAAGCAGCAAGCTCTATAGAACATTTTTATTCTTTATTGTGTATTCTCCAGGTTAAGCGCGTAAAAAGAGAATTCCTTTCACTTTGTTATAAAAACGGCAGTCAAATGAAGGCTGTTGCATTCAGCTAAGTCCTCTGCATTGACCCAATTAGTTTTATCACATAGTATTTAATTTGCTTAAAGAGTTCAAATAAACAGACATTTTGCCTCAATTTTAAATACTGGATTTCCATTCTATTAGCTTAAGCTATAAAGAAAATTATTTTAGGAAAACAAAATGTAATACACGAAATGTTCTCCTTACAAACATCTAAACTGTCATTTTTTACTTACCATTATTAAACTGACTATTTTTCTGCACGACACATAAGAAGTTATTTAGGAGAATGTGATAACAGAACAACGATGAAACCTATCGACTGTATTGAAAACCAACACAAAACAATGAGGACCGTTGTTTGTCAAAATAACGTTTTGGTGTTCTGCAAAAGAATTAAATTTTCAAGATAACAAGAGGTCAGATTTTGACCATTTCAGTTTTAATGTCTTTACCCTAAAAAGAAACTTTCATCATTTAGCTTGAGTTACTTCCTTCCGTTGCACACAAAAGAAGATAATTGGATAAAAACTTGCATTGGTTTTATGTCTATATTTTTGAAGTGAATGCCGATGGTGTTCGGTTACCAACTATCTTTAAAATATCTTCTTTTGTGTTCTGCGTAAGAAAGTAGTGCATGTTCGAAATTATAAGAAGGTACGTAATCGACGATTGAATGTGCAAACTCTAACTTTAGAGCAATACAGAGGCATTTCTTTGAAATAATAAATGTCAAAGAAACTTCACGTTTTTTCGAGATTCCCTTTCCTGTAAATAAAGATGCATTAAAACTGCTTCTCAAATCAACTGCAAACATAAATCAATAACCTAACACCAGGGGTAAATCTAATCTATTGAGTGCTATAGTGTCTTTCACTCTAACCAGGCTTGTGTAAGTGATTGATCCGAGCTTTTTCTTTGAAGAGCGCTATATTTCTAGATGAGCTCCTTGAGTGTTAGTCTCTCTATCTTTGGGCTCATAATCCAAAGCAGTGATCATAAGTTCCATCACAACATAACATTCCGGCCTGAGGAACGGATTGGTGAGCCATGTGATTATATGGTAGTGTGGCACATCAAGCAGTGTATGGTCACAGCACTTGATAGGTTGCACGAGTGAGTTTGATGTCTGCTCACCCATCTGAAGCCCTTGACCCTTTCTTAGAGGCGCTCGGTCACTCTCTAGTGTCTCAAAATTGAAATGGAGTCTGAGAAGCAGATGAGACATCCACCATCAGTCTTCGGTTGATGGAGAGAAAATCATTGATGTAAAAAACATCAGTGATTTACTGTCTCACTGTAAGAGAAGACATCAATTGTTATTACTTGTTTTATCAGAAAAACTGATATTACAAACTAACTTTACACACTAATAGATTTATACATGTACATAAGTTCCACCCATAGCTAAGCAAGCAATACAAATTTAAGCCCAGAAATTATTCCATAAGTAGCAGGTTTTGTTTTAACATCATTAATACAATAAAATGTTATACGTATTCGGTCAACACCTTCAGTTTATCGTATTTTTCTCAAGTGTTTGTGTCGTGTCAAAAATAACCGCCACCGGAAGTTCCCACACATCGGAAGTGGCTCGTGCATGCCATCAACAACGTGTTAGTAATTAGGGATGTGCGCATCTATCCTGGAGTCGATATATCGATACTCAAAGGCTACAGACTTGGTATTGATACTTTCTGAAAAAGTATTGATACTTTAATTAGATAAATAATTTCCACATCCGCGCAACATTCCTCAGTTTGAACGCTGTCTCGTCGCGATGATGTCAGCGCGCAGTGCGAGCGAGAGAATCAAGTGATCTTAAAAAAATAAGACATTAAAATAAAAATTAAGGGATCTTAAAAATTTAAACATAAAAAATAAAAACATGGATCTAAAAAAAATAAAACATTCAAAATATAAACTTGCATCTAAAAAAATAAAACTTTAAAATAAAAAACATGGACCTAAAAAAAATAAAACATTAAAAATAAAAACATGGATCTAAAGAAATGAAACATTAAAATAAAAAAATGGATCTAAAAAAATAAAACATTAAAAATAAAACATGGATCTAAAAAAAATTAAACATTAAAATAAAAAACAAGGGATCTAAAAAATAAAAAAGCAAATGTTTTAAATAAAAAAACATTTAAAAAAAACAACGGATATAAAAATCAACACCAAAAAAGAAGTGATCTTCAATGACCTGTCACTTACTGAGTATTTCTAAGCCCTACGAAAATGTACAAAGTTAAAGACACAATAGTTTTAAACAAAGATAATGCAAATATGCGCATCAAATAATTTGTAAAAATTTTACGGGGGAAAAAAGAAAACGGTACAATCTGAACAGTCCATATTCTGGTATTAATTTTTCTTTAATGATATATAAAATATATTGATATATATGTTATTTACTTTTTGGAACATTTTATACATTTTTATTTATCATCTTTTGAAATGTTTGTAAAAAAATATTTTTAAATAAACTGCATATGACCAGTATGTGTATGTAATTTGCTTTTAAGTTTATTTGTCCTTAATCCTAAACATTAATTCTATTTTTAACATCACATACACATTTGAGAAATATTCGGTATCGGTAAAATTGTGACAAAGTATCGGTGTCTTATCGTATTATAAAAATGTGGTTCCGCCCATCACTAGTGTAAATGTTTCCACCCATACTATATAAAAACAACTATATTTAATGTATCTAAATATATATACTGTATATTAGTGGGAATGTGATTTCTTTCCACAATCGTAACGCCATCCAAAAATCAACAACTCTCAAATTTAATACAGCCTGAGGTTTTTAGATTCCGGTGCCAAGTTGGTTGAAAATAAAGATGGACCACATCAAGTGTTTCGACACAGCTAAGCTTTAGAATCTGTGCTGGTGTTTACAGCCTTTCTGTCATCACAGTCACTTGAGGTCATGTTGGCTATGACACAAAACAGCAGCGGGTGATTTCAGGAACAAGCATTGCGTCGTCTGACATGTTTACGTCAGGCCTGCGTGAGCTGTGGCTGTGACCGCATTTCAGTGACGCTAAGCCGGATTTGATGTGTTATTTGTTTGGTAAATACGGGTCTGTAATCCAAACAGATTCCTTTTCTATGGATTTCGAATGTTGTATTATATTTCTACATGTGTTTAACAGTACTAAAGGGAATGAAAGTCATTTTATTTTCTTAACAGGATTAAGATGAGACACATTCTGAACAAATAAAATTATTAAACAAATTACTGGATTAATGGTTTTTATTCTCTAGTATTTTGATTCTAGGTAAATACACTTAAGAGATGACAATTAACAATTAAGGCCTTGTTCAGTCTGTGTGCATACAAAATAAAACATTATTTTGATTATTTATCTTAATGAATTGACATTTTATACATGCTTAAAAAACTTTTATTAAATGAGCTTCCTCAAACAACTGTGTATGTTTGGAGCGTGGTCACCTGTTTGCAAAGAAAGGTTTAAATCTATTCTTAAGATCACGTTCGGTATTTAAAATCAGACTGGGCATTTGTTAAACACTTTCACAGAGAGACCACAAGAGGGTCACAAAAACATACATACTGACACTTTAATAGAATTCTAAATCATGTAGTTACACAATGCTGCCATCTAATGCTTGCTTATTAAACATCAGATGCTCTAAAAAGGTGACAATAGCTGAGCTGAAAAATGCATTAAATCTTTTCATAGAAAAATACATGAAGAAAAAACACTACACAAGCCAAATATGTTGAGCTTCAAATGCTGTTTATTACAGGTTGTTTGCAGCAATATAATACGTGAGAGAAATACAGAAGAGTGCTCCTCCAAGGTGCTGCCTACTTATACTTAAAGTCATAAGAATGACTACATACCCTAAGAGTTTATAAGGAAACCAGCAAATGCTTTGATTGTACTAACTGCCCAAAAAAAACAATATTTTAAAAAGACACATGCATATCATGCATGTGCTCAAGCGACGGCTAGAAAAACAAAACATTGACATCGTGTCTTTAGCCCACAGAAATTACATTTACAAGAAACCCAAATACACAAAAACAGCAAGGTAGGAAACGCAGTACATAAACAGCTTTGGTGAACTTGTGTAAATTATAAAAGAAGGTTTTTTTTACATATAAAATGCATTTTAAAAAGTTAAATAGTATAAAGTGAATTTGCTATTGCACACAGTGCTGAGAGGCTTCAATAGAAAAGGACTCGTCTGTGATGGCAATGCGAAGGCGGTCTCAAGGCTTTCGGCGTCTGCAAAACAAATTTACAGGCACACTTTGATCACCTGTGACCAAGAACAAATTTGATGTAAAAAAAGAGCTTACTTTGGATATCCATGGTGCTGGTATCCAGGTCCCAGATTTGAGCCAGCTCTCATCTCAACAGCCACAGAGCACTACAGAATACAGGTGAAAGCAGGGTCAGAAAATGAGAACTGCATGTCAAGGACACTTGGTAGAAGACAAAATAAAAAGTGTTGGGTAAAATCTTAGTAAAAATATATTTAGCTCAAAATTTCAAGTCGAAGTGGGTAGGAATAACTTACTCTTGTTTCCACATCAGTCCAGTCTCCATCAGTACGCTCACCCTCATGTGAAGGCCCAGACTCTGATGATCGCCTCTTGCGGCTAAAAACAAATCACGTGGCAGTTCATTTAACCATTAACAACAAAACTAACCTTGATAGCCCACAAAACATATTTGTCAAAAAACAAGTCACCTGGCTGAGGCAGGGTTTTCTTGTTTCAATGTTTCAATATCCGTGAACTGAACTGACTGTCCTCCACCTCTAGTTTTGAACACCTCGCCCTGATAAAAAGCAAAGGAGGCACTTTCAGTATACAAAAGCTATAAATTTATAAGTATACAGATCACCCATAGAAATTCAAACCCATATTAGTCCTTATCAAGCAAGAGGACCTTACCTTAATTAGCTTGGTCTGAATCTCGCCATCAGAAGCCATTTCCTGATGAGTCAGAACGTACTTGTCACACTTGGACAGAGCTTTCTCACTGGGAGCGGTCACTTTGATCGCGTTGGGGAGGTTTGGTTGCATGACTGTATCCAGGTCCACATTAGTGGCAGGTTTGTGATCAACCCACCTCTCACCACCTGCGGAGTGCGAGCGTCTGTGTAGAGGCCGAACTGGCGGCACAGTCTATTCAATTAAAACACAAGCATAGTGAGAAATATTTGTGTCAAGACTGCTCTAGCGTTAGTGTGTTAGTCAATCTGCAACAAAACAAGAGCACAAACTAAGTGTTAAATTTGGTCAAGCAATCTTGATTTACCTGGTTTTAAGATACCTTTTACAATTTAATACACATAACTGTGGTGTTAAGCTTGAGAGTAACAGATACAAAGAAGATTTAAACAATTTATTTGTCTAAAAGTGCAAAACAGCAATCACACATATACATGAAGCTGAACAAGCAGCACAGCCATCTGTTGTTTTACATACAGATTGTCAACGCAACACTTGATACAGCTGAGAAACTGTTTAAAAATCTGTATTAAGCAGTAGCTATTTTGATCCGCAGTCTCGAAACACTACCTAACTACAGCAAGATACTCCACTGACCATGTGATCAGCTTCTACGTCTGCTGCCTGGGCAACCTCATATTCTCTGTCCCAGCACCTGCCTTTCCTCCTGTCAAGACTTTTAGGAAGGCCCTGAACTCTCTTCCTACTGTCTGGAGGTGACTGGCTACCCTGCCTGGAATATTGTGGGACTCTCTGCTCCCACTCAGAGACACAGGAGGCCACAGAAACACTGCCTGGTCTGGGGGAGGAAGGATCTGGCCTGACCATCTGGGTGAAGTTATAAATGGGCTCCAGAGAAGAGAGGGATGACTGAGAGCCATTGTAGGAAGACTGCAAACATCGGATTAGTACACTTGGTTTGCATGCAACACACAGCGGTACATTAAAAACAGCATTTACAACATTAAAAACAGAAACATTAAGTGCGCCAAGCATTTACACGCACTGCACAACAGACCATGCAAAAATGAAGGCTTGTTTAGAAAGTTAGAGTTCAAGCAGTCTAGAAACGCATGTCAGTAAAACGTACGGGAACCGGCGACGGTGATGCGGATCTCTTGGGGGGCACTTTGTCCTTTTCTCTGGAGGGCCGCTGTGGCTGTCGGTTCTCAGATTTGCCCTCGGTCACAATAGCCTTGAGCTGCTTCAGTTTCTCATCCTTCACCCAGAGCTTGTTCTGCATCTCCAGTTGCTTGGCATTGACCCGTCTCTCCTTACAACACAAAGAAAGATGTCATATTACCAAACAAATGGGTATAGGGACCAAACATACATTTGTAAACCGAAGCACTTCTGTTACTCACACACTCCTTCTCCCACTTCAGTTTTGTGTCGCTGACCATGCCCTGCATGCGTGATTCCATCCGTCTCTTATCAGACAATTCCCTCTGCAGCCGCTGTTCTCTGCTCTCCAGCTCTTGCTGTAGGGAACGCTTATCCTCCTCATGGATGTTGGAGGTTTTCTGGAGGATGTCAATCTGAGGAAGACAAAGCAATTAAAGTAGCAATTCAACACTTAAAAACATTTTAAACAAGACGCATACGCTTAACAAGTACCTTGTACTCCAGCATTTTGGATTTCTTTTCCAGACGGTCAATCTCATTCTTCTGGTTCTGGATCATCCTGTCCTTTTCGCCAAGTCGGCCACGCTGGTCGCTGATGAAGTTCTCCTTAGCGACAATATTACCGTCCTGCTCTTGTAGCATGGATTTCAGCATGTGGGCTAAAATAGAAAGGTCAGTTGTGATAAACCAGTTCTGCCTGAAACTCAGTTCCAAAAATAATAAGCACACATTACCAGTTTTATTGTACTCCTCAACCATCATCTGGCGAATCTTATGCCTCTTTTCCAAGGCTTCTATGAGTCTGGGTAGAGTTAAATCATCATTAGGACCAGCGATTTCACAGATGGGCAGTGGAGGAAAGGACTGCAGGAGCTGGCTCAATACTATTTGAGACTCTGCAAAGCACCCAGGTATGTGTTAAAATTAAAATCAAAATTTTTTCCTAGAAACAAGAAAAGATGCTTCATGCAATACCTCCATCCACAGGGCCACCCCGTTCTTCTAGCCTACGGGTCAGCTCATCTTTAAAGGCCTGGTTCCTCTGTCGGCGTCCAGCAGCAAAACCACAAATGGGTCGATCAACTGGTCGGGCGACCTCCACCTCCTGAGTCATTTCAGCAAAGCGCATGACCAACTAAATGCACAAATCAAGTTAAACACAAACATCAGGGTTGACAATAATAAACAAGATTTAAAAAAAAAAAGGTAGTACAATCTAATATTGCTTACCAATGTCTCCTCATAATCATCAGCTTTTGGATTGACACAGACTACCATTCTCACTTTGCCTTCCCCATCAAAGTAGTTTTTGAATAGATGGGTAACTTTAGAATCTCTGTATGGAACCATCTAAGTACAGAGAGGACTGCGTTTTAATGTTGAAGCATGTTTAAGACAATCATAGATGTTTGTATTCACACAAACCTTGTTTGTGCCACACATCTGGTTCTCTCTCAGAACCTCGATACAGGTACGTAGAGTCATGAGAGATTGATTGATGTTGCCTAAATAAAAAAAACAGCTTCAATAAAACACACTGAAACTGAACCTATCAATCTTTAATTTTTTTGTACAAGTGTCTGACCTGCTTCGCGAAGGCGGCTGCCCTCTGCCCGGGTTCTGCTGGTGCGTTCACTGCCAGCCAGATCCACAAGACACACCTGGCTCACATTCACCTGATTTTTATCCTGAAACACATACAATTATTACGTATATTACCACTGTAAGATTTACAAGCCAAGTAACACAGCATTCCACAAGCAACTTTATTTAAATTAAAACAAAACCACAAAAGAGTACTGACCTGTAGCACATTGTCTCCATCTGCATCCAGAGGCGCTTGTGCCAGTTTAATAATGAACACACTGTGAGAGCGGCTGGACTCACGGTTTAACTGCGTATTAGCAATCCTTCGCTTCTTCTGACCTATGTTTCAAACACAAAAACGGTATACAAGAAAACCATGTAAACTAAACAGACTTAAATGGAGTTGTTTTAAATCTGTATACATTACTTCATTCTGATGAACATAGAAATATTTTGGAAGAGCACTTATTACCAGTTCTTGGACCCCATTTACTAACATTGTAGGAAAATTACTATGAAGGAATTCACCAAAATAAAACACTATGAAGAATGTAGGACGAAAAAAGTTCTGGGGGTACTTTTGACTACCATTATCATTTTCCATATAATAGTGAATAGGGTGCAAGAGCCATTAGGGTTCAAGCATTCGTCGAAATATCTTTGTGTGTTCGACCAAAGAAATTTATAAAGGTTTGGAACAACTAAACAATCAATTCATTAAATTTTTTTATGTTTGGGTCTCCTTTTACATAAAACATTAGCTCACCTCTCCAAAAGACTTCAAAAGCCTCCTCAGTTGACTTAACCTCCACCTCAGTGCACCCTGCCACATACATGTTGTGATTTTGATCTTCCCGCAATATTTTGGATTGTGGTGGCCTGGAAAAAAAAGTAAAGCTTCATAATATGCCAGTAAAATAAAAAGAGGCAATTTGTAATAAAGCGCAGCTACAGAATGGACACCCGTTGACAACTAAAACAAAAGCACAAGACACTCATCAAGTAGATGAAGATCTCCTAAAAGCACTTGAAAGCGCAAAGACAGGACATGCACAACAGCTACACAATCAAAGGAAAGAATAATAAAACGAGTAAGTTTGTCTCTGAATGGATTCCACTGGCAACGTACATGAACTCAATGTGGTTTCGCAGAGGTGTGCCTGCAACATTCCACCTAACAAAAAACAAAATTGCATCGATAAACTAAATTCATAAATCAAAAATAATCTGAAATGGGACAATGGGTTTTGTTGGCCATGCAAATACATGCTTATATATGGACATCAGGAAATTACTGACATAGCTGTTAATGGATGATGTTTCAACTAGTGTAACCAGTCATGTTTTAAGAACTTTGGTCATTCTATAAGTATTTATACAAAAGTATCATATCTTACACTTCAACGAAAAAACCTGACAAAGTATCAATGGTAATTACTGCGAGCCATTGAAAAAAAAACACAAACAACTTTACTCTTGAACACACAGACGTATAAAGTGAAAGAATACAGAACACATACAAAGTGCACAATGCAAGACTATTTTAACGAATTCAATATCAAACACGATAAGCAAACTTACTTGGGCTTAATTGGATCAAAAGGAGTCTCTTCCAGGAGATCATATATGTAGTTGTTGTAAATTTCAATGTAAGAGACAAAGACACTGTAGCTGCTGTCCTCATCCACTCCATGCGCCTTACAAGCCTCTTCTGGGCTGATCATGTCAGCAAACTCTGGGTCTATTCTCCTGCAGACCCAATAACAGTCAAAACCTATGCATCTTATCTAAAAAACAAAAAGTTTACTTAAATAACCTAAATCACCTTGTGGTTGGGGTCTTAGGCACAGTTGTCTGACTGTCTCGCTTCTGTCGGTCTAGGAGTGCGTCTACTTGATTTTGGACCTCCATGCCATTTTTATCATCGGGCTTGAAAACCTGATCAGGGACAGTTGCCAATGGTTGAATCATGTGCTACCTAAACAATTCAACAACCGAAACATGTACAAACGTGCTCACATATCTCTTGGCCTGGTAGGGACCGATGCTGTTGAAGATCATGTCAAGTGAACGTGGAAGCAGTCCACCCTGACCCGGAGAACCAGTCATTGTATGCGTTTTACCACTTCCAGTAACGCCATAGGTGAACAACAGGCCTAATAGGGAAAGACAAATGTAAAGATGTAAGTCGGTCACATGTCCTTACATTAAAGATACAGTTTAGAGAAGTGTATGACCATTACCATTTTTACAGTGAATAAGGTCTTCCACCAGAGGTTTGGCAACATCTTCAAATAACTCTCTCTGTGTTGTCTTGATTCCGAACACTTTTTTAAAAGAGTACTGTGTCTGAAATATAAATCATAGAAATAATTCTCTCATGAAACTTCCTGTCTGCTTGATATACAGAGAAAGGTAGTTGGACGAATTCTTGTAACCATACAGTTCTCAGACCCTAATATTGAATCCAAAGTAGGAAAAATGAAGAGTCAAAATGCCCTGCTGTCCAACATTGTTCAAAATATCTTATGTTTCATCGGGACAAAGAAAAATAAAGTAGGTTTCCTACTTTGGTGGTCAATGGGCTTCAAGAAAAGTTTGGTTACAGGCATTCTTCCAAATATCTTGTGCATCAGCAAATAAGTGTATAGAACTTTGGGAATAATCCAAGGGTGAATGAATAGCTTTGTGAGTTCTTCCTTTAAGGAGTAATGTATAGAAAAGAGACACAGAGAACAAAATCAACAAATGTATAAAAAAGACACAAACCTCTTTGAATTCTCCATTCCTGTTGGCTTTGAGTCCATCAGGGGCATGCAACTGAATGGTTGTGTTGCTAATAACCTCAATACAGCATTCCTCATCTTCTGCACCCAGAGGTCGAACTCGACAATACACCTGCCAAACACAAAACATCATAGTTTGAGAACAAGTATATTGTATTAATTGTATATATGTGTGTGTGTGTGTGTGTGTGTGTGTGTGTGTGTGTGTGTGTGTGTGTGTGTGTGTGTGTGTGTGTGTGTGTGTGTATATATATATATGATAAGACATAACATACTCCCACAGGGTCCTTCTGGTTGTTGGATGTCTTTTTCGGGGGAGGGCGGCGGGGGGTCTTGCCCTTCCTATTACAAACACAAACAATAATGAACACAAAAGTGTTTTATTTTATATGAGCAGTGTTGGATCTCACATCCAGTCATATAAACAAACACATTAATACGAACAAAAACATGTTTAGTAGCTATGTAACCGGAAATATAAGTTATTAAACTGAATTTGTTATATTTGAAGCAGTTTTCAGAGAAAATATATTTACAAATGTATGTATTGTTTATTTTTAGCGTTTGGAAAGAACACTTATTAAAACTCTAGATCAATATGGAGAAGCAAAAGTGACGTAAAATGGTAACAATGTTAGCAACGTCTGCTAAATCCCAGACGGTCAACGATTGTTGTATAAGAAGTCGTTTATGCGAACAAACAGTTAAAAAGTGTAAAAATTGAAATACTTACACTTGCCTGATCATGTTCAGATGTTTTAGTTTATATTCAAACGCCGATGTCTGCGCACAACCTCCGCGATTTCAAACGTTCCCTCTGTGCTTCGTCAGGGTCTGATTTTTCAAATGTGACCAATCAGCGAGCTTAGCCGCGGCTCACACGGGCGGAAGTCCCGCCCCGAGCTCCCACTGAACATCCGGGTGCTTTACAGGGCAGACTTCCATCCATCAGTACAACATTAGCATATAAAATTATAATTAGTTGGTGAATAAATGACAAACATAAGATTTTAATATTAAAAATGTATTTAATCAAAAATATTTATGTGTATGAGGTGCATGTAACTAAAGAGTGCAAATGTTAAAGAATAGCAGTACAAAATTAAATAATATTAACAATCTTTGATTTATTTATAAGCAGAATTAAAGTTTTCAGGCTGATTATTAAAACGAGACACATATATAAATAAAATCAAATATGATTCATGTGCAAAAACATTGAAACGTGTTTAGAAATAGTGCAAATGTCACAATACCAAACATATTGAAATAACAATATACAAAATATGAACAATATTCAATACTAATCATATCAAACAAACCACGTATTTACTTATAATTAAGGATATTAAGTATACAAAGTACGAAAGGCTGAATATAAAAGGGGACTTATGTGCAAAAACATGGACATGTGTTTCGAAATCGTGCAAATATTAAATATTAATACAGTAGACGATCATATCGAACCATGAATTATACAATCTTGTGCTCTTATTTGTTTCGTACACATCAAATAAAATCCCATGCTGTTCATGAGCAAGTGCTTTCAACAAACATGGCAATACAAACATATTGGTTGCTGTTGTCATGTCACATAACAAACTATTTCTCCTTTACACGTCTGGTGGTGAAAAGTGCCATACTGAAGACATAAATTACACAAAGACTGCCGATGACGGAGAGAAGTGCTGCTCCCACTGTGTTTGAAAAGGTTATTGGTGGCGAATGAGCATGAAGCCACTCTCTTCGTGCAGCCATGTCCAGTTCGATGGCAGTCATCTGGAAATATGTGCCAATAATAGCAAACACATGGAAGAGTTGATGACTGTGACCTGTGAATAATGCATAAAACACCATCGTTTAGAATAAGAATTACAGTCATTGGCATGTTTTCTAACTCAATCATGCTTAGCTTCAACAAGTGTAAACATGGATCTTTAAATATAGTACCTATGTAGTCAAAACTGCCAGGGGCCAACCGTTCAGGCAGATGTGTGGCAAAAAGAAAGCCTGTGAAAGCAGCCAATACTGCGTGCCAGTAGTGAACCGTATTGGCCTGATTTACTGTGCAACCTTCACCAACGCACAGAAAAATCTATGGAGGTAATATTCAAAAGCACTTCTCATTTGTGTATTCTACGGCAATCAGAACCATTTATTTAGGCTAAAACACTTACTCTATAAAAGAGAGGGATATTGTCAAAGACATAAGGATAAACAAAGGCCGTCATCCGTAGACGTTTGCACAGTTTCCAATTTAACTTTTCAGAAGACCTAAAAGCATTGGATTAAATGAAAATATACTATAATGACATCCTAAAAACTAAATATTATAAATATTTTAACGAAGGATTGGGTCTTATGACAATATTAACAACAATATATAATAAGTTGACTTTACCTTGAGTAGCAGGCCAGTGCAGTGGAGAAAAGAGAATTGAGAACAGCTATTGGAATGTAGGATGAGTGAAAAGGGGTATTAACCCATTTATCTGGAAATATGTAAAAGGAGTAGGTGATCGCGGAAGCTGTTGATAAACAAACATATAAAAAGAGAAACATTTTAAAGCATTAATTACACATACTTCAGAGCATATACACATTTTAATTCTATACCAAGGCTGTAGAAACTGAGAGCTCCGTAGTCAAAGAAGAAGCAGATGTGTCTGGCGCGTTCTGACATGGTGCTGAAGGTGTGAGCACAGCTGGATGTGAGTGGGTATACACAGCAAGACAGTAAGAACACCAGCAGGGGCCAGGTGAAAGGATCCTGCCAATCACTCTTCACCAACACCACTGTCAACAGCTTCCATAAGAAAAACCTAGCAGAACAATTCTATCTATACGCTTACAATGTAATGGATGAATGTGTCAGATCCATTGATAGTATCGTTCCAACATATAGCCACATAAAACTATTAGTTGATAGCAATCCCTAAATATCATGCAAAAAATCCAGAACCATGAAATTAAAATGACTCATGTTACAAATAAAGTTAAAAAAAAAGAATTCAAGTAAATGCTTGGAATGAACTTACCATGTCGGCAGAAAATGAGTCCAAATATTAAGGGTTTCATTTGTTAGCTGGAAAAGGCTAAGGACACAGTCTTTGGCTGAGCTGCATGGGTGGCGATACCCAGACATGATGCCATCTTCGTGAAAGACCTACAATAGGAAAAATAATAAAACAAATCCGCTAAATTAGTGTGATAGCTCCACATGCAGTATAAAGCAGTCCATTAACAGTTTTAGCAAATTAACACTAGGATAAAAAAATTACTTTTGGAACTTGGTTGATGGTGAACACTTGAGGTAGCTTGATAAGGTTCAGCATGGTAAAGCAAAGCACCAGCAGTCACAGGATGCAGAGACAAGCTGCCATCTAATGTGAGCTTGATTTGGAAGTCTTTTTTAGATAAAATGTATTCTATGAAGTCCAGTTCAACTCCACTACGAGGGTACCTCTACAAGACCTAGATACATGTGTAGGAGACAAATATGAAAATGAAGTCGCATTCCATTGTCGTGTACTTGGTAGGGCTGTGCGATATATCACAAATATCACAAAAGTACATATCCCAATATGCATATCACAATTCATTAGCTAATTAATTCTTCGAAGAGTTATGTATAAAATAAAGCATATATAAAGTTGCATGAATATAAGTATTTGGAAGTAGAGATACATTGTAGAAATGTGAAAAGGCAAGCAAGCGATGTTAAGAAAGGAATACATTTCAAAAGTTGTGGTGATGGTTTCTTTTCCCTAACATCATATGAATGTTTGCTGTGTATTAAAAAAAAAATATATATATGTTTAAATACAATTTATATATATTTGATAAAAAGATTTGTCACATCACATATCGAATAACGCATAAAGCATTTTCCTCAATATCACACAGTCAACAAGTTAAAATGAAATTGAATCTTAAGAACAACTTGATGATGTACAAAGTGTCCTTCATAGGAATATTAATGCAACTCACAGATGTTGTAAACTTTTTTAGGCATTTACCAATACATGCATTCCATGGGTCATCTAACCTTTGCATTGCCCCACAATGCAAAGTGGACTACATAAAACCTTATAAAGTACATTTACAGTTAAAGCAAACCCATCGTCTGTGTCTTATGATGTGGGATTAAATATCTCAAAGGTCTTTGGAGAAATAAGATTATCTAGGCCATAAAACCAGTGGCCGTGATATTACCTGCTTGAATAAGCACAAATGTTA
The DNA here is from genome assembly GCA_033220385.1 of Triplophysa yarkandensis. Lineage (NCBI taxonomy): Eukaryota > Metazoa > Chordata > Actinopteri > Cypriniformes > Nemacheilidae > Triplophysa > Triplophysa yarkandensis. The sequence goes on along the minus strand of CM065669.1, from coordinate 6,081,221 downwards.
TATTAAACCTTAATTATTCTTATACGTATTCTCACCAACAAATGACCAGCAGAAAATCCCAATCTCCCAAATTTAAGTTGATCTAAATCATTAACTTACATGCAGTAGAAGCTGTCTCTTCGCTCTTGGAATACAATCTTGTCTCAAATGTCAGATTGTAAGGTAAAAGTATATAAGTTATAAATGGTCTCTTGCATATTTACTGTTGGGAAGATAAATTAAACTGGAAGGTGAGCAAGTAAATAATAAAAAGTAACTCATCACCTGTATTGTGCAATAGTTAATTAGTAAAGAATAAACTCAACCAACTGTATTTGACATCAACTACAGTGAACTACAGGGAGATTTTTCCACTATTTATTTGTTGTTGTTACCAAAAAATACATGAATGATGATCATTATGCATACACAATTTTGTTCAAGCCAACAATTCTACCAATTTCTACATTTATTATGTCCACAACAGTCTTGCATCAAAACACATCTATACCCACTGTCATCATCCCTACAAACCTCTAAGTTAGTATGTAATTTATAACCCAAATAATAATAATAATAATTATTAATCAAAAATCTATTTTTATGCATACTTACCCTCCAAAAGTTGTGTTTTTAACGGTCTGTCAGTGTGTGAACTGAATAAACATAAAGTAAATGTTTGTTGTTGGTCCTGACAATGAGTGGAGAGTGAGAAGGAAAACATGCCTTTCTTTGTTTTCGTTGTCAGCTGTTGCTCCATGAGTGTCTGTGATTGGCCAATGCACGCATCGTATCCAAGATACGACCACGTGTGGAACTGCGCAGACTAGGCGACCGATGACACGCAAGTACCGCGACAGGTGCGTGAAAAGCAGTGCTTCTCGAGTACTCTCGCGGTACTTTGGCAAGTGGTGCTCACTGCAGAGCAGATGGGTGGAGTTTACTTATGTTATTGAGGAATGGGGATCAGAATTTGGCACCACTCTAGAATTAACACTATTTCCTTTCCTTTGGGATATTAAGGCTATTTAATCATGTATTTCATACATTATGTATAACATATATATAATTCATTCAATGCAATTAAGTATGCTGATTTTAATAATAATAATAATGCTTTTAATCTAGGGAATTGAAATAAAAAGATCACCTATTTGCTTGTCTTGTTTCTTCCATTTAAACACACTTTGGGTCTCCATTTCAAAAAACATAAATGAATGCAAGTGTAGATGGAATATGTTTAAGGAACTTAATCTTGGAAGGACCATGATTTGGCGTATCAAATGATTTTAAGTAACCTTTCTAGTAGTCTATAACCAATCACATTTCACTAAATAACAATATGAAACAAGAGAAGTGTGCTCCGAGACAAGTATCAAGTCAACCCTTGCAGGAACATTTATAAGTAGACATGCATTGTTTCTTAATTTATGAGTCACATATTTTACCACCCTCAAATGTTACTTTATTGATTTGCAAAATGCACAGATATCAATCATTAATCTTTATTTTAGCAGCAAAAATAAAACATTTAGTTTAAGTACACAATTTTTACAAATTCCTAGATCTACACCATTAGCTACTAGAAGGTCTGGGTTGTGCAGGCAAGAGACAGGAACAAATCTTTTGTAATACATTTCCTGCATGAAAAACTCCATGTTCTCCTTTCTCTCGAAGATGAAATGGCAGGGAGCCCGGATTCTGTCTTCATCCATTTCATCATCATAGAAAAATATGTCAAAAAACAGATCACACTCATTCTAGTGATCAGTTGTAGGATAACTTTTCCAATAAAGTGGGTTCAGTTCTATAGTTAATTAAGGTACAATATTGTACATTTTGCTTAACTAATACTTAAAATTTGAATTAAACAAAAGTGAGTGCTTACATTTAAACTGCTTTTAAAAGGAGAGTGATCAGTGTTTCACACATGAAAATAGAGCTGCTCGTCCATTTTTGGAAAAGAGTGAACAGCTGTAACTTTCCTTTATAATCGTAAGAAGACTTAAGACCCTACAGTATTTGAAATATTCAATACTAAGCTTTAAGATTAACATGAGATGCAGAAACTATCTGAGATATGGGCCCTTTAAACATTTCCTGAGATATATCCTCCTTTCTTCCAGCAATCGGAGTATTACAGCACTGTACAATAATCAGAACTATTTGGTAACAGCAAGCATCTCACCTGAAGCATCTCCCAGACCTTCTCAAAGATCTTGTCATAAGAAGACCGGTTTCTCATTGCCTCCCTGTGTCTTCAGACAAGATCCATATTTGAGCCTTTAGGGTCCCGGCCACATTGCTGGCAAAGTTGGTGAACCATGTCCACTTATTTATATTAACACAAAAAATGTATACAGCATAATAATGACATATTTTTGATGTTCATTTTAAAAAAACAAGATGAATCAACTTTGAGTTTACTCTTAGATTAATTTGTGCATCTTGGAGCCTCTCTTCTGTGATTTGGAGATCAGCTATCTCAGCAGGGTTCCTTGGCAATTGATACTTGTGATGTTCAGTGTTTAAAACATAGTCTTCCTTTTCTGGTGTTCGGTCCAATTCAAGGTGCCCAGTAGTTATAACTTGATGAAACCACAAAGGGGTTCTTTCGGTTACCTTGACAATAAAAATAAAAATGCTTTGTTAAAAGAAGACATGGAAGTTGTTCTGATGGCGTTTTAAATAATGTCAAAAAGATGTCAGTAACTAGGAGCCTTGTGTGAGCAATCAGCAATACAATTCAGAGACTGAAGTTGTTCAAGAATGTTGTGTTGGTTAAAAATGAAACAGTGCTGGCAAGATGAGAAGTCATTGTATCACAATGTGTTGCCATTTTCAGAGAGAAAATTATATACCTTACACTTCATACTATGGGCAAAAAGACACCTACTTGTTAAAAATCCACAGCAAGTGAACTAAGTTCATGAAGTTCCAAAATTGTTCGATATTGACACTGCCGTTGAAGCCTGTCGGTGGAGCCTCCATTTCACTTACTGTAATTCAATCGTGGTATTAATAAAGTATTATAAAATTTCTAAATAAGACATAAGGCACACATTAATACAACAACAGTAAAACACTAGTTTATTGTGCTTGTGTGTACATTTATATATTTTTTATATAATGCCTTAAAAATACAGCAGTGGAGGGGTGGATAGCCCACAGAATAGACCGTCATCCACAGCCCTGTTTACTCCTAAGAACACAGGTATTACGCTAATAACACTGTAAAAGACATCAAGGATGAGTACCATTACCCAATATACTCCATGAAACTCACAAACCCCCAAATATCTGCAACACAGATATTCTCACCAAATATTGTGGTGGTCATGGCCATAGCCAGGGGTTCGAGACAATATCCGACTTGGAAGGCCCTCAAGACTTTGCACTGATGTACGTAGTAAAATGCACAAATGATGAGTGATGATAACATGGTCGTTGTGAATTCCTTCACTCCAAATGCTTTAAAATGAGCTAAATGATTGTGACGATTAAGCTTAATGATTGTAAAGTGGAAATGGATGATTTCTTCCCCATGACTCCCAATCAACACCTGTATACGTCACAAGCTTATCATGAGCTGTAATCCACACTGGCTCACTCTATGCATGAGGTTTCTTTTAGCATCAGTTGACTCTGAAAACATTGCAATGATCTAGAGCCAGTGATCAAATGCTTGGGAAGTTGGGCAGACAGACCTTTTAGAATACTGCACCATCATCAGGAGGATATACTGACCTCTCAATTGAACTTGGTCTGGCATTAAAATTCATAAACTTCTTTGTCATCTTGGATTTCAACTGGACCTTGTCTGGCATCACTCTCTAATGTTCTGAATAGATGTTTGTCAGTTGTAAGAAGATGCCATTTAAAAAATACATTTATGAGGACATGGCTGTTTTGCCTTGGTGCATGGGCAGTGCAAGACATTCTTTTTAGCATCATAAGCTGCAATTAGCCTGCACAGTCTGCTGTAGCGTGTTATCTTTGGCTCATATATTGAAAAATACTTTTTAGAAGAAGGTCCTCCAACAGTCACCCTTGCAGAAAGAGGAACACCTGCCTCAGCAGCTGCTCTCTGGCAACTCAAGCAGCTTTGCTTCCCTGCTTCGCCAAGCATCTTTGCACAAACCATTTCTGAAAGCACCTCCTCCAAAATAATGGATGCAGTGTCCATTCGTGAGCAATGACCTAAGATGTAGGCTTTCAAAAAAAAGAATTCCATTCCTAATTGCAAAATCCACTTGTGTCTGGCATTCATCCAATTCACAAGTAATGTTTTGGCTTGCTCCTCATGTTTTTTTCTGAACGTGTATAGGAGAGCATGGCTTGAAGAATGATTTATCAACCACAAATATCCCATTTTTTGCATCAATGCACTGACATGAGAGGTTCCGGTTAGCTGAAGCTTCTGTCACTCGTTCCTTGTGTTTTCTGTTAATATGAACTAGCAAATTCCTTTTATTGATTGTAATACCACAGTGTATACAAGTAACTCTTACTTGCTGTCGGGCACATAATCGTATAACAGGAGCTGCTGGAGATGGAGCTGATTTGGATGGAGGTGGTGCTGCAGAAGAGGGTGCACCTAGGGATGGAGGTTGAGCGGCTGGAGAAGGAGCTGATGAGGATGGTGATTGTGCTGCTGGACGGAATGTGGACGGAGCTGATGCTGCTGGAGGTATTGATAATTTAGCTTCAGAAAATTGAGCTACTTGGAATAGAAAAAGTTCAGCTGAGGATGGAAAAAGTGCAGCTGGGGATGAGAAAAGTCCAGCTGGGGATGGAGATGGTGCTCCTGAAGATGGTGCACCTGCTGATGGAAGTGAAGCTGCTAGAGAATGAGCAGAGGAGGAGGGTGGTGGTGCTGCTAGAGAGGATTGAGACGAAGCTGTTGCTGCTGGAGATAGAGCTGCAGGATGGAGAACTGCTAGACATGGAGGTGCTGAGGATAAGGCTGCTGTGAATGGAGGTGGTGCTGCTGACTTTGTGGGTGGTGGTTTTCTGGATGATGTTTTTTTGCAACGTCTTATATGTTTAATTAGAGCATCCTTTCTGATAAGTGTTGATGGGCAGTAGCAGCAGTGAAAATGTGCTGTTTTGCTGCAGACTAGGTTGCACTTTATGATGACAAATTCTGAAATACATAAAGAATAACTTGATCAATTGTATTTTTGACCAGGTTTAATACAGTGCAGCGCACAAGTAACATGCTCAAGAGCATAGGATTTGACTTGACATTTCCAGATGTCCACCACCAATTGGAAAGTGTGGGTGACGGTTTTGTTCAGTCTGATCATTAACACACACGACACTAAAATTTAAAGCCATGATCAAACTCTGTTTGTTGAAGTCAAATTAGTTGTTACTGGTCTAAAGAGAATCTTTAAACATGTAACTACAATTAGAACTAAATTACAACTACTACTTTACTACATTTATGAAAACTAATACAATTTGCAAATTTATAGATTGTCTTGTACAACAGGAGAATAGAAGAAAGGGTAAAATAACTTTACACAGTAATAAAATGTTCACATTAAAAAATAAAAGTTTCAGGTTATTTATTGGCTTTTTTCCCCTCATTGAAATTTTCAAATGACAATTTACAGTATGTACAGTATGTAAATATTTTTTTACAAAAATTATGAATAAGAATGTATAAAATGTCAATAAATAAAATGAAATACCAGAGTATAAACTGTTGAGAATTTACCTCTTATTTTTAATAACATGCCTTTGTTTCACATGATTTAAATCCACATCATTTGTATTTTTTATTTTTAAATTATTTTTCTTCAACTTTGTACATTTTTGTAGTGCTTCTAAATACTCAGAAAGTGACAGGTCACTGTAGATCATTTGTTGTTTTTCTAATTTTTAAACTTTAGATGAGAAAGTTTAAGAAAAGTAACATGTTGACATGTTGGGTCTGCAACTGTGAGTGTGCGGAAGTATGGCAGTGGCACGTCACAGTGACGTCATCGCTTTGAGGCATTGTAAATATAAGACTGTAAGTGGATTGTTTTGTATTTATTTAATTACTTGAGGATAATATTAGCAAGTTAATTTATATATTTGTAGACATATTTGCAAATACACGGATATGCACATAGCACGTAGATGTAATAATTAACAGATGGAGATAAGGCAAATATGTGTACACATTGCATATTTATCTATGGAAATTTCAATAGAAGAACATTTTGATTCATAATAAAGAGAAAATTAAAATAATAAAGAATTAAATAAAAATCCTGTTCAGTGGCATCTAGTGGTGAAACTGGGTATCTCACTCACAGTTACAAAACAATCGTGACGTCATTCAAGGGCTTGCCAGTGCACGTGTAGAGATATACATTGTTGATTTAAGATCTCCATGCTTGAAAAGTGGATCTAATGTAGAGAGTTGCAGGTAAGAGACATTGTGGATGCAGTCGATCGTTTGTGATGTTTATCTGTGACTTGTGCTAATGCATAATTGATCCTTCAAACAGAAATGGCAAGAGGAAGAGCTCAGACTGACTCTTCTGCTGCGAAACAGATGAAGAACACCGAATCAACAAAGAGAAAGAATGAGGAATCTTCTAAGACCCTCTCCAAGAAACTGAAAGCCAAGAAAGATGACAAGACGTCCCCCAAATCAGGTCTGCCAAGATTGAAATATGCTCACAGACCCTGATGACACACATGCATTTGCATTTATATTTATTCATTTGGCAGACGCTTTTATCCAAAGTGACTTAAGTAATGTGCTGTAGTCAACCATCACTGCAGAGCAAACTGGGGTAAGATGTCTTGCTCAAGGATACTTCAGTCATGTCTGCTGACACTGGGATTCGAACCCACAACCTTCTGTCCAACTCTCTAACCACCAGACCACATCTGACCCCTAATACAAACATATTCTGACATATTCTATTTGCTCATCTACTGTCATATAGACTTTTAGAAGATGTCTGTAAGATGTTGTAAGATCTCTTTCTGAGATGTTTAGCAGATGATTTTAGGCTGTTTTGATCTCCAGGAGACGTCTTGCAGACATACCTGTGCCATCTGGGAAGCCAACATCCAAGCACCAATACTAAATCGAAATAAATAGGTGCTGTTCATTGTTTTGTTACAGAAACCTACCTACAGGCAGGCGTGAAATGGATTGGATGTCAAAAGAAATTGGGCCAAACAAGTATACTTCACTACATTTACAAAAGCTCATTGGGACAGAGCATCCATGCGCACCTTCGGAAGGTGATGATTAGCATTTGGATTTGTCAAGATGTCTCAGAGCTTAGAGCCAACATGTAGCGAGCAATTCATATTTTAATCAGGTTCTTTGGGTTCTAGTGCCTGCAAGAGCCTTTTACACGCTCTCTTGAAGCCTACAGACTGCACCGCACAGCAAGCCCCTTTGACCGAAGGGTCACTTGTCTGGAATGGCACCCAACACACCCCACAACGGTTGCAGTGTGCTCCAAGGGTGGAGACATCATCTTGTGGGATTTTGATGCGCCGAATAAAACCACATTCATTCGGGGGGTACGCAGTGATGGCACAATCAAAATTAGTTACTTTATTTCAAGACAATTATGAGAAGTTTCTAATTTTAACAATAAATTATAGTAAATGGTGCCAAAGTCATTTGACAAAGGTTTTTCTGTTTGTGTGCATGCAGAAAGGCGCTGGTGACTTCATTGGGGAGATGAAGTTCTGTCCCACAGATGTGTCCAAGGTCTATTGCGCTTCTGGAGATGGTACAATTACAGTGCAAAGTCTTGAGGGCCTTCCAAGTCGGATATTGTCTCGAACCCCAGGCTGTGGCCATGACCACCACAATATTTGGTGAGAACTCTGCCTGTGTTGCAGATATTTGGGGGTTTGTGAGTGTCATGGGGTATATTGGGTAATGGTACTCATCCTTGATGTCTTTTACAGTGTTATTAGCGTAATACCTGTGTTCTTAGGAGTAAACAGGGCTGTGGATGACGGTCTATTCTGTGGGCTATCCACCCCTCCACTGCTGTATTTTTGAGGCATTATAAAAAATATATATAAAATGTTATGTTTTTAAATTAATTCAATATTAATCTCTTGTAGTTATTGGTACTGCTGTGTCGATGTGTCTGTGAGCCGTCAGATGCTTGCTACTGGGGATAATGCTGGAAGACTTCTCCTGCTTGGTCTAGATGGACATGAGGTGAGTGAGGGAAAATATTTAAAAATCTATGTTAAAAGGAAGTGCAAATCTGTCTTAAATATTCTAAAATATGTGCATGTATTTAGATTTTAAATGAGAAGCTGCACACTGGCAAAGTCACCCATGCGGAATTCAATCCTCGGTGTGATTGGCTGTTGGCAACATCCTCAGTTGATGCTACGGTTAAATTGTGGGACCTTAGAAAGATCAAAGACAAAAGTAGTTTTTTGACTAAGATGCCCCATGAAAAACCTGTCAATTCTGGTAAGAGACAACAAAGAAATCGTGAAAAGAATTTAAAAGCATTTCAGTCTACAGATTATAAATCTTTGATTTGGAAAGATAACAGCAGTTTATTTTTTCTCTTTAGCATACTTCAATCCCACCGACAGCACTAAGCTCTTAACTACAGACCAGATGAATCAGATCAGGATATACTGTTCGTATGACTGGTCTAAACCTCATCAAATTATTACTCACCCTCATCGACAGTTCCAACACCTAACCCCTATCAAGGTAAGTGTTCCGAAGCTGAAGTTTTGTTTTGTAAATTTGCTGAGATTATATTTATTGTTATACACAGGCATCCTGGCATCCCATGTATGACATCATAGTGGCTGGCCGGTACCCAGATGATCGTGTCTTTGTGAATGACAAGAGAACTATTGACTTTTACGATGGAAGCAATGGAAGGCTTGTGCATCAGCTCAGAGATCCCAATACCCACGGCATCATATCTGTAAGAAGCAGATTTGTTCAATGACAAACTATACAGACCAATTAACTTGTTTTACTTATGCTTAAGATGCTGAATTGTATATTGAATTGATTACAACACAAAATGGTGTTTAAGAATTTTTTCCTGTTGTTTATCTAAAAGATAAAGATGACTTTAAGACACATTCTGTCTGTTGGGATATAATATGTGTTTAGGTTTGCTTTCTTGTCTTTTGGAAGAAAAATAATATAAAAGAAATGTCATTTTATCATATTACATTCACATGTTAGATTTACCATGTACTTAGTATGTCAAATATTTATTTCAGCTTAACAAATTCAGTCCAACTGGGGATGTACTGGCGTCTGGAATGGGTAAACACATCTGATTTAAAAATAAATCTGTAAAAAAGATTATTTCTAAAGTAATATTCTGTACTTCTATTGCAGGGTTTAATATTTTGATTTGGAAACGAGAGGACATTCTGCTTAATAGTGAAAATCAAAAGGGGTGCTTTACAGAGGAAAGGGTGATGGACATTGGAGGCAGAGCAGGAACCTCCAGGTCCCAGCGCAGTGGGCGGCAGCAACCTCAAAAAGACAAAAAAACATCTCAAGATAATGCAAAGCTAAAGAAAAAGCTGTCGTCGCTGTCATCAACAGAGACAAAAGCCAAGAGCAAAACAGAGAGCAAGACTTTAAAAGCAAAGAAGAAGTGAGAGTGTGACCACTGGAATTTAAAGCTGTATAATGAACAGGTCTTGGTAGTATGTTATGGAAATGTTTGTTCTATTTCTATGTATGAAAACTTTTATATCTCTCTATAGAAACTTGAATATATATTTTATACCAACATATTCATACAATAAAAGGTTACATTTAATGTCTCTGTCTGGTTATTTAACTAACAATAAGCTTAGGCAGAAATTGGAATCTACATGGAAAGAGAAGAACAGAATACAAAAAAACAGATTTTCTTAAATTCAGTTTAAGAAAACTGAATTTAAGAAATTCAGTTCTAAAGAAGTTTACACAATAAGTTTTTCTTCTTTTTAACTGAATACCTTAAATTCAGTGTTTTTGTATCCTGCTCCTCTCTTTCCATGTACATTCCATAAGGATTTTGTGAAAAGAAATATACCTGAAAGTCATTTTCCTGCCAGCGTATCGAGCATGTACATTTACTAAAGAATAATCAAGAGTACATAGAAACTGGAGTTCATATGTCCAGACATATTCTATTCAAAATGACTTTTATAAGAAGTAAGAAAGTAGGACACCTGTACGTCATTGGATGATCTTCTTGCAAGTGTGTCACACTCAATGACATGCACGGAAAGAGAGCAGCAGGATAAAAAGAAACTGAGAAACTTTACATATACAGACATATCAAATACACATTACATTAACAGTGACATGTAGGCCTACATGGAAAAGAAAAGAGACAATTAACATGTATTGTGCTACAAAGTTTAGAAGTAAACTATGTTGTCAAAAGTATTCGTTGACTGGCATATGAACTTAAGTGACATCCTTTTTTAAATCTATAGTGTTCATTATGATGTCTAATCACCCTAAAACAGCTTTAACTCTTCTGGGAAGGATGTCCACAAGGTTTAAGAGTGTGTTTATGGAAATTTTTGAGTTGTCTTCCAGAAGTGCATTTGTGAGGTCACACACTGATGTTGGATGAGAAGGCCTGACTCTCAGTCTTCGCTCTTATTCATCCCAAAGGATTGATATCAGGACTCTGTGCAGGCCAGTCAAGTTCATCACACCAGACTCTGTCATCCATGTCTTTATGGATCTTGCTTTGTGCACCGATGTCATGTTGGGAGAGGAAGGGCTCAGATCCAAAATGTTCCCACAAAGTTGTGATCATGGATCATTGTCCTTGGTGTGCTGAAGCATCCAGACGGAGAGGGATTGAAACACCTGATTTTGATTCTTTGGATGGGGGAGCGAACACTTTTGGCAATATAGTGTATATAAAATGTGTGAACATTAGTTAGTTACCATGGTTGCACACATACTTGCAGACACATAGTTGTCTACATCTTCGCTGCAAGATTTTCGCTCATCTGCTGTCTTAAAGATGTTTGTAAGATGTGTATAATTTAAAACATGTTTTTACGACACTTGGCAGATGACTTTATACACCAGATGTTGTCCAGATCACTGTATCTTTAAACAGACATACATTTGCTCTCTGGGATGTTTCATAAAATGCAATAAAACCCAGTTTAAAAATAATTTGCCCCCTACACAACACCCAGATGAAGAATGAAACATTGAGTTCATGCAACAACAATCCTCCAACACATGATGGCGACAGAGAGCCACACAGCAGGAACTCTCTGTGTAGAAGAAGATGTTCTGTTTTTCTCTTGGAGCTAAATGGTTTTGATTCATGCTGAGACATATTTACGTTTATAACTAATATTGTTTACACAAGTGACAGAGTATTGTGTACTCTTTTGTGGACATTAAAAGTTGACTGCACTTTTACCTAGGCTGCTAATGTTAGCATTAGCCACACTGCTTATCAGCTTACTGTTAATGGAAATAATCTGGTAAGCAAACTTATAACATAAATCAATGTTATTCTGTGAGATATCTTGGTACAACTGCAAATTTTTTATTGTACAGTTTAGATGCATGAGTACTTTTTAAGATTAGAAAAAGAGTTGTGCTTTTAAAATGTAATGAAGAACACATCCAATGCTTACCTATGTCTCAACTTGACTGCATGTCTTCAAATACTGTATGAATGTTCCCATCCTAACTGTATGTAAGTCATTCAAGAAGTAAAACTCTTTCAGATTAGAGATTCACACAGCCAAGTGCATGCCATGGAGTCTGGTGATGATGGGGGTCTGAGTGTTGGAGGTCCATCAGGAGACGAGAACTACTTCCAGGGCTACACCTTCACCGATCGCTCCCATTCCAGCCGTGTGGTGAAGAGCATCATGGACTTGTGTCTGGAGGACGGTCTGTTCGCCGATGTCATCATCACTGTGGACAGCAAGGAGTTCCAGCTTCACCGCCTGGTGCTGTCGGCACAGAGCTGCTTTTTCAGGTCCATGTTCACCTCTAACCTTAGGGAAGCTTTTGACCGCAACATTGAGCTGAAGGATGTCAGTGCTTCTGTCTTCCAGTCGCTGGTGGACTACATTTACCACGGAACTGTAAAACTGCGGGTCGAAAATCTGCAGGACACCTATGAGATGGCCGATATGTATCAGCTCACTGCTCTGTTCGAGGAGTGCTCTCGGTTTCTCTCGCGAACTGTGGATATCAAGAACTGCCTCCAGGTATATCTTAAGGTTTTATTTTGGTGAATTATTTATGCATACATGCTCTTATCTTAAACCATTGTGTCGAATTGCAGGTGATGTGGTTGGCGGACAGACACAGCGACCAGGAGCTGTACACGGCAGCCAAGCACTGTGCCAAGATTCATCTTGTTCAGCTACACCAGACCGAGGAGTTCTTGAACCTGCCATTGTGCCTTCTCATAGACATCATTAAAGGTGAATGAAGAAATATCGAGCGGAAATAAACTTGCGCGTGGTGGTATCAAAACCATGTTTTAGATTTTGGGTTAAACTGTATACTGAAGTAATAGTTCACCCCAAAATAAAATAAAATCTTGTTATCATTTACCCTTTTCATTTGAAACCTGTAGGATTTTCTTTTCTCTGCAGAATACAAAAAAAGATATTTTGAAGAATGTTGAGATCTGGCACCCATTAACTTGCATTGGTTTTTTGTCTCTAAAATATAAATGAAAAGGTTCCAGTGCAATTTTCTTCAAAATATATTTTGTGAATTTATTGCTTAATTTGATTAAGCAATAAATATTAGGTCAACTAAATTTAGACATTTAGGGAAAGACGGTAAGAGATTTGCTTTAATTTTCTAACTTCCTTGATTATAAACATCTGCATTTTTTTTCTCCTTTGACAGATGGTGTTCCAAGCTCTCAAAATCCGACTGCAGCAATTGAATCTTGGATCAATCATAACAAAGTTGAGCGGGAAGAGTATTCAGACATGCTTTCAGACAGCCTAAAGGTAAAGGTGAAAACGATTAAAACCGTTCCTTTTTGTAGTTTTTAATCAAAATACTTGTTTTGCATTCTTCAAGGAGATTGGTGAGAAAGTCCACATATACCTAATTGGGAAGGAAGACACACGCACACACTCATTGGCAGTGTCTCTGCATTGTGATGAGGATGATGCCATCAGCGTGTGTGGTCAAAACAGCCTTTGTCACCAAATAACAGCTGCCTGCAAGCACGGCGGCGATCTATATGTCGTAGGGGGCTCAATTCCACGACGCATGTGGAAATGCAACATGCACACCATGGACTGGGAGCGCTGCGCCCCTCTGCCTCGGGACCGTCTCCACCACACACTAGTGTCTGTGTTCTTAGAAGATGCCATTTACTCCTTGGGAGGCAAAACACTCCAGGACACTCTCTCCAATGCGGTTATCTGTTACACAGTAAAGGACAACATATGGAAGGAGACCACTCCGCTAGATACATCTGTATCTGGTGCAGCGGGAGTCAATTTGGGAGGCACCATTTACCTTCTGGGTGGGGAGGAGAACGATATGGACTTTTTCACCAAACCTTCTCGCCTTATTCAGTGTTTTGACACAGCCACTCAGAAGTGTAAGACGAAGCCCTACATGTTGCCTTTTGCAGGATGCATGCACGCCACTGCCCATAAGGACCTTATATTTGTGGTGGCAGAGGGTGACTCTCTGGTGTGCTACAACCCTCTGCTAGACAGCTTTACCCGTCTGCGGTTCCCTGAAGTGTGGAGCTGCGTGCCGTCTTTGTGGAAAGTGGCCAGCTGCAACGGCTGCATTTATGTTTTTCGAGATAAATGCAAAAAAGGCGATGCAAACACTTTAAAGTTAAACCCTGCCACATCGGTGGTCTCAGTGATCAAGGGAATTAAAATCCTCCTCACGAACTGGCAGTTTGTTTTGGCCTGATTTCTAATTAGATGTTCTCAAGATGTTTTTTGTCAACAAGATGTTTAGTATTGACAACTAGATGTTTACGCTTTAGCAAAATCATTTATTATTTGGTCTGTACCTTTCATTTGGATTATATATTTACATTATACAATTATACAATTTTACATTATATTTGTCAAAAGTCAATTTTGCACCAATATTTACTGACTTTAGTATGTACAGTACAGCTATGGATTTTGTAGATTGACCACACACACAAGAGTTAAATGTAGTTTACATATGCATGATCTGTTGTCAAATGTCTGCCAAGATAGATACATTAAGTTGTGCTGGATTGCAACACCTACTAGAAAGAAAAGTGAAACTGTATTAGAAGCACTGTAAATAAAGTTGTAATAAGGTGGAAATTGTTCATAAAGTGTGGACATCACCCAATCAGTGGACAGATTTTCCATCCAGAATTGATTGGCAGATGGTACAAACTATTTTCTGTTTATTCTCATATATATGAATATGTTGATCATAAGATGATATAAATTGTTAGAATGTTCTTCATATTTTCATCTTTTGTGCAAAGTATTGTAACTAGAAAGGAATGAATCGAAAGGATGAAAAACAAGACAATAGTTTGTATGTGTTCTGTTATATTGTGTTCTGCACTATTTTGTCTTGGCCTATATTCTCTTATATTAAAATGATAAACCTCAATTTGTTTTCACGTTTTCCATTGCTTCTAGGGAAAAAAAATAATCTTAACTTTTGGCTCTTTAGTGAATACAGTTTTCAAACCACGTTTTGGAGAACACAAAAGATATTTTTAAGAATGTTTAGAAATGGCCCCAATTGACTTGCATTGTTTTAGTTTTCATACAATAGTAGTGAATTGATGCCGCTGCTGTTTGGATACCAACTTTCTTCAAAATATATTATTTTGTGTTCTGCAGGAAGTCGTACAGTTTTAAATAGATATATTTTAGGCTGCAGCCAAATTTTATTTTATATCATCTTCAAATAATTTTTATTGCAACTAAATATTTACCATTTCATGTTATTTTGAGGGCTATATCTTTAATCACGTATGTTTAACATGTCTTGTACAGATGCTTTGACACAATGCATATCGAAAAAAGCACCATAAACATAAACTTATTCATTGAAAAATATATCTTAAAAATCTATATATTATTAAAGCCTCTGCATCACAAAGTAAATTTGCCTTGCTTGCAATGTTCTGGTGTTACTTTTGTATTGGTGGGGCAGTTTACAGATCCTAAACTTCTAAACACTGCTTCAGGTCAGATGCTTTTGACCATGTACAAATCGTAAAAAAAGATTAACCCTGGGCTTGTACTAGTTCATGCGGCGCTGTTCAGATCCATCAGCATATACAGTGTATGTGGTCAGAATTGTTTCTGATTCTTTGATCCACAAATAAACCTCAATTTTTTTTAAGAAATTCGCAAAAATTGATATCAGTCGACCTTCTAGAAAAATGAACGGAATTCACAAATAAATTCCATCGAGAACCCAACAACTCAATCCCATTGATGTGTTTCAAGAAGCAGTGGTACTGTAACTCAAGACAAATACCATGTCAGACTTTGTGAACTATTCTAAGCATCAGTTGCTGACACCAAGGCTGGGGGCTGGGAGATGGCACACCAAGAGGCTTAACAAGGCCCACCCACAGGAACTGCGAGGCACTTTGAGGACCGCTTGACTCTGCTTCACCGTTGTGAAATATCTGGCTGTTTTTAGACCGTCTCACATGGTGTCCAGACCTCTGCAGTAGTTTCAATTGAATTTGCTCTGATGTTTTTTTTTCCTCAAGGGTTGTTAATAGTCGTAGCACTTGAGCCTCTCATGGGTGCCTGGATGTGGAGGTGAAAAAGAGCACTCTTGGTATGAAGACTGGCGGATAAGCGTCTTTTGTGACCTTGGATCTTTTCAGAGGCTGAAGTTGGATTCCAATAGGGACACATGGTCCAGAGTGACAAGACCATCTGCTGAAGCGCCAGCACTGCAGTGGGAGGGAGGACGAAGATGAAGGGGCAGTTGGGGGGGTAAGGGTACAGAGAATTCTTCCCCTTCGAGTGTCGAGGGAACAGATATTCTGGGAGATCGCTGCCAACACCTTGGATTGTGACTTATTTCTTTGGTGTTACATTTTTCCTGGAACTTTCTGTATTGATTTTGCCTTTTTAAAGCTCATTGATGAAGATTCTGGTGTTTTTTCTGCAGTTTTAGATGTGATGAGCAATGGGAATTTTGATTTACTTGTATGCTGTGGATTCAGATTCTTCTGCATCTCTTTGCTCCCAAAAGCTGACAGTTGTGGAATAGAGAAGGCAGTGGTTGCTGAGATCTGAGGAGGATTATTGCTAACGCAACTTCTCTTTCGGCACATTTAACTGATACATCCAAAGCGAATGATTGCACTTCCCAGGAGGGCCGCAGAGCCAAACGAATGATTATTTTTATGAGGGACTTTGTGGCAGAAATGGGTCAAGACCAAACCAAACAGCAGATAGAGAAGGGATTGAAGCTGTACCAGTGTAATGATACGGAAAAGGCTTTATATGTCTGGACGAAGGTGTTGAGGAAGACAACTGATCCTGGAGGGAAGTTTCGAGTTTTAGGGTGTCTGATCACTGCCCATTCAGAAATGGGGAAGTACAAAGAGATGCTACAGGTAAGAGTCACTGACTGTACATCTCAACTCAGATGATGAACAGTAAATGCTTTCTACATTGCTCAATATTGATAAAAACTTGAAATTCTAAAAGAAATTAAAGTTATTTGCATTAATGGATCGAACCAAACAGTCATCGGACCCCATCCACCTACATAGTAAAATAAATTATGATGGTAGTCAAAAAAATTAAAGTTTTTCCTACTATGGCAGACAATCAGGACCAAGAACTGTTTGGTTACAAACAATATTGCACATATATTGTCTGTGTACATCCGAACAAATAAATGTATACAGATTTGGAACAACTCAAATGCAAATAAATGATGACAGAATTTTAGTTTTGGGGTGAATAACCCCTTAAATATCTAAATGCACTAAATATGCAAAAACTATTGCACCAATTAACACGTCATGTCAATAACAAGATTTTCAGGTATTCACCGAAATATATACAAATGCATGTAATGCGGATCACGGTATTATATGCAACTTTAATAGTTTGGGGGGTAAGGAGGGCCGCATGCAATATGATCCTCAGCAGAGAGCATCTTGTTGACATAAACCTTACTCGCACAGGGACCTGCATCTATAAAGAAAGACTTCACTTGCATGATGTTTTAACAACTTCAGGTGTCAAATATTAATTATGAGGTATGCTCACCCCATCATGATATCTGTCATCGTATAAAGACAATGTATCTTATAAGAAGTAAAAGAACACACATTGAATTTAAATACATTTGACATAATATTTAATAATTAATTTATAACAATTTTGTATTTATTTAATAAATAATATTGTGTTTTCCCCCCTAAAACGTGCAAACATCAACATCAGTATTCCTTAGCCCAGATAAACACAGCCAGAGAGATGGAGGACCCAGACTACTTGACGGAAGGCTACCTAAACCTGGCACGCAGCAACGAGAAGCTTTGTGATTTCCAGAAAACTGTCTCATATTGTGAGACCTGCCTAAACATGCAGGGCACCACTGTTAGCCTACAGCTCAACGGACAGGTGTGTCTCAGCATGGGCAATGCTTTTCTGGGCCTTAGTGTTTTCCAAAAGGCCTTAGTGAGCTACGAGAAGGCTCTGCGATACGCTCACAACAATGATGACAAGATGTTGGAGTGCAGGGTTTGTTGCAGTTTGGGAAACTTCTACATCCAGCTAAAGGTACCACAATTACATCATGCATAAAAGCTTAGGAACACAATCATATGTGTGTGATTTTATGTCATTCTTTTTTGTGGCAAACGGATATGAAGTTACACTCGAGGTTTAGAGACAACCTTCTTATATTTTATATACCATTGAAAATATTTAAACTCCAAACTGAAAATGTGACCACAAACATATGACCAATCTAAGATGAGATGGTTTTTATCATTATTAAGAATTGCTTCGACTTCACTACTTCCTCACATTGCATCCTCATATTAATACAATTAATAATATTTATTGTTAATATTACATAAAAATTTATATTAAATATAAAATATACTTTTTTTAAATTATGACACAAATTTAGTCAATACTGGTATTAACAGGCGTTGCATCTATATTCATATCCATATTTATATGAACCAGCATACTGACAAATTTATATTTGTCAGTGTCTGTTGAATTACTGTATACTTATGTGTTTAATCCCCCTTTGGCATACATGCGAAATTGGACTTCACTGACATATTACAAATCTCTCATAATGTGATTAAAATACCGTCTACATGCTATACAATGTATTCAGATGCAAGTCAGACAAAGTGGGACAAAGGCATTTATACTCACCTTGACACCAGAGATTTAAGACAGCAAATCCCCTTCATTCTCAGAAAGGTCTGCTGTTATAAGTTTGTGATGGAAAGGCATGCAGGGAATGTCAAAGCAGCTTGAAGCCTCTTATAGCTGTGGCTAAATTACATCGCCCCGCTTTTTTGCATACCTATATCTTGAGTGAAAATGGATTAAATGAATAATCAGCGATAAGCCTTGTGCAATAACATTAAGGCAGAAAAAGTTTGGTCTATTCTATTTCTAAGGCTATAATATGTGACCATATGATTTGTGTCATTCCAGGATTATGAGAAAGCACTGTTTTTTCCTTGCAAAGCAGCTGAACTTGTGAATGACTATGGTAAAGGGTGGAGTCTAAAGTACCGCGCCATGAGCCAGTACCACATGTCGGTGGCCTACAGAAAGCTGATGCGTTTACCAGATGCCATGGAGTGCTGTGAGGTATAAACTTATTGCTAGTGATGACGATGAGTAAAATAATGAATCCTGTTTTTTTTGAAGACAGATAGATTCAATTTATTTTCATGTTGGGGGTTTCAAAAGGATCACAATGATAATTAAAGAGAAAGTTCAACCAAAATTAAACATTGGTGTTTTTTCCTACCATGGAATTCAATATTGGCACAGCACTCTTAAAAACTAGAATACCCATTTTTAAGTGAAATATCCTTTTAAAGGGATAGGTCACCCAAAAAAGCGATGGCATGAAATACTCACACTCAAGTTGTTCCAAACCTGTGTTAAATGCCTTGTTTGGTTGAGCACAACAAGATATATTGAAGAAAGTTAGCAAGTGAAATTTTTATGGCACTATTGTCTGCAATGGTAAAAAATTATATTTTTATATCTGAAGAAGATATTTTGAAGATTTTGAGTTTTAAGGCACCAAAGACTACCATTTAATATTTTTCTACTGTGGTCGTAAACCGTGCCCCAGGAACTTCTGTTGTTATAATTCTTATCAATATTAATTTCTGTTTAACTGAACAAGTAAATTAATACAGTTTTGGGACAACCTGTGGATGAGTAATGAAGGCTTTGTTTTCATTTTTAGGTGGAGCCTTCCTTTAAGATATTTAGATTCCAAATTTTATAAATATAGGGTTCATAAATAGCCATATATATATACACACACACACTTGTGTTAGCGGTCACCTGAAGAAATTGCAGACAGCATCACCTAATCCCTAGGATGCCACATGTTTATAAGTCCACTTGGCATAACCCTGACCTCTGACCAGCACTGCTCATTATGGTTATGTGATAGAGGCCACAGTAAAACTAACAGGTGCAGTTATTTGTGGGTTGTGTTTTGCCAAGGCATTAGACCAACCCCCTTTACTATGGTTGATAAAAATATGCCATCCAGCTTAGGTACTCTCTAAAAAACTGTGTTAATGAAGAACACAACTCACCCTCACTGAAACATTACAGGCAGTCCTTTCCTTGGGCTGTAAACTCATAGCAGAGCAAAGTCAAGCTGTCATGTGTGGTTCAAGTCTTGTTGGATGAAATATCTATAGTCACATATCTGAAAATTACAAAAGTAATGAAACTGGCCTTAATGTCATACAAATGTTGTGTTTTGTTGAGAAAAAAAAAACATTCTTGATCTTCAATATCTCAAGCGTTTTAATTTCTATCAGGAATCAATGAAGATTGCATTGCAGCATGGAGATCGGCCTCTTCAGGCCCTGTGTCTGCTTAACTTTGCTGACATTCATCGTTGCCAAAAAGATGCTGATGTAAGTTCTGCTGCAAATCCAACATCGTCTTTTTTGTAATATCTGTTATAACCATTTACTGTTTACAATTTACAGAGTTTTATTTACAATAAACATTGTTCTGTTTAGCCCCTCAAAAACAGAACACAGTTACACAAAATGTCAATGTGCAGTAGCATATATTTTGCAATAATTTTTATAGTGAAAACCTTCATTTTAACATGTATATATATTAATAGTTTATCATTTTTATGATATTAAACCCAGGCCACATATTTATTTTTTTTACACTCACATTTAATTGAACTAAAGTATTTACAAAATCATTAACAATACCCTTCTATCCAACATGAAAGAATATCTTGTATGAGAGTTAATAATTCACCCAAAATAAATATTCTGTCTTGATATACTCATCCTCCTAATATTTCCGACCTGTATGAGTTTCTTTATTCTCCAGAACACAAAATAAGATATTTTTAAGAACGTTGGCACCAATGCAGTGGTTTTGTGTCCATACGATAGAAGTGAATGGGTGCCACTGCTGTTTGGCTCCCAGCTTTGTTTAAGATATCTTCCCTTGTGCTTTGAAGAAGATAAAAGTCAAACAGGTTTGGAATATTTAAAGAGGGTGGTTAAGTGACAGAATTTTCATTTTTGGTTGAAGCTTTAGGCTACTAAATTTACATTAACACAAGCATTGTTCTGTTCTTTCACGAGAGGGAGCACATAATATATATTTACTTTCTTTTTGCCTATACGTGGATTCTGCACATGCCAATATGTGAATCACAACTCCGGTAAAATTGCATTGAACATTGTTTATGTAATATTTCATTTTATCCTAATCATAGAAAGCATTCCCTCGCTATGAGTCCTCCATGTGTATAATGTCAGAGATTGGCAACCGCCTTGGACAGGCATCCATCTATGTAGGAGTGGGGAAGTGCTATGTTCTACAGAAGGAATATGACAAGGTAAAATAATCCATTCAATTAACTGTGCAAATGCAGATTCCGTCGGGCCCTGACTATCACTTAAACGATTCTACTGTAACAATTGTGTTTGCCACATGCATAATATCTTAAATGACTTTTATATATTTCTGTGTGTCTTTGACAAAGGCTCTAGACTCACTACAGCGAGCTCATGATCTGGCAGAAGCGATCGGAAACAAGGTGCTTTTGATGCATCTATTTTAGAATAAGACACATGTTAGCAATGTATTCAACTGCTTCTTACTGAATCTGTTTGCTCTTTACAGCTGTGTATTCTAAAGGTGCACAGTCTGTGTGAAGGCATCTACCACTGTAAAGAACAGCAGGATGAGCTGAGGGAGCAGGTGGTGAAATTCCTGCAGTGTGTGGAGGAACTGGAGCTTTATTGTGGTATGTGTGGGGAATCGATCGGAGAGAAGAACCAACAGCTTCAAGCCTTGCCGTGCTCTCACATATTCCACCTCAAGTATGCAATGAAGTACATCATTTCTAGTCATTAGATTTCAGAAAGACCCATGCGGCTCACTGTGTTCTGTTCACTCAGGTGTCTGCAGACGAATGGCACGAAGGGCTGCCCGAAATGTCACCGCTCATCTTTGAAGCTGGGATTCGTATGAGGTTACAGACCTGCAGAAAATGGATAAATCTCATCATAGTGACCTATGTGGGAGGAAAGGATCAAGCGCCAACTTCCAGGAAGCTTGTTAATGGGACAACAATTTTCCATTGTCTCCATCATATCCTTGTAGCAACTGGAAATGGATGAAGAATGACGGAACATGGTCTCATCACAGGCCTTTGTGGAGAAGTCACCAAAAAGATGTTTCTGAGGTCTGAAGACTCAACTTACAATGGCATTAGTTTAAAACAGAAGCTCCTTATTTCGTCATGCAGCGTAATTGTTCGGCCGATGAGGATAGTGGTGAAAGAGGCGAGTATTGCTATAATATCAAAGAAAAAATATAGATCTTCAACAAAGACTTTTGTTAATAACTATTTATGACTTTCTAAGCATTTACTGTACGTCTGATCCAAACTATTATGTCATTTCTTTGGGATTTGTAAATAATTTATGAACGCAAGCATTTCTGTACTGCTATGTATTTGGTTGAGATGCTTTTCTTTGAGTTTGTTTGAAGATTTTTTGAGCTTGTAGAAACTCAAATGTCTCTAACCGCCATCTTGTTATTGAACTATTCTGAGATAACAGGGGCATGTGTTCGACATATTATCTTGACCAATTATACATTTTGTTAACTATTTATAACAATTATTTATGACAATATTGTCTTTTACTAGTAATCTTATACTCTACTCTGATGTTATTATGTTTCCACAAACTTGTTTTGCATTACACTGATTTAATGGAATGTGAAATGTAGTTCTTTTTTCAAAGGCATTAATGAGATCTGCGATTTGTTAATATCGGCTTTGATATCTCAAAAAGAAAATCCGGGATCTGTAGCTATCTGTAATGATTTAAGGGAATGAGTATGTTCAGTAGCCCAAAATTTGTATTGGTTTCTTTGTGGGCACTTTAATCTGCAATCCCAAAAGTATATGCATATGTATGGTAAAATATTTAAATGTGGTAATAATGAAACGTTATGTAGTGGTTTTTATAAATCCCACAAATTACAAGCACTATATATAGTATTGTGTAATTGGTATCCTATGTAATATATTACATTATAGATAGTAATATTTCAGCAATGCAGCTAGTGTAAGTGGTACGTTATGTAAGCTTTAAAATGTCTAATTGATGTTTTGACCATTTTTCACTATGCAAAGATTTATCATATAAAGTAATGTCTAGTTCATATTTCCTTTGATCATACCTTTAACAGCTGACCATTTTCTTATTATTCCATAACTACACAAAATACAAATATTACACACTCCCGGGTAATAATTTGACATAGTAAAACTAGCTCTCGGTCCTAGAAATTGTTCCTGATCATACGTATAAAAACGTAAACAAAACACATTACAAAAAGTAAAACAAACATATGGGAGCAATATGTAGATGCTGCTTATTGACTTCACTTTGACTTTACTTTTTCAAAATCTTTTCTTTTTTTTCCTGTTTACTGATTTGCATGCCGTAAATCAAAACTATTTGACATCCTCGTTCCACAAAGATCATAACTACCTCTTTTCATTCATCCCTCATAATACTTGCATGGTACTTCTTCCGAAACTTCTGAAGACTTATTGTTTATTAAAGATTAAAGTCCTATGTATATACAAGGGACTTTTTTAATAAATTCTTTAAAAAAAAGTCTTTGATGATTCATTTCCTATATCACCTGTGATAAAAATAGTGTCAAAGTGACGTTTCTAAAGTCTTACAGGAAACTTGTTAAAAATCAGGTCCGACCGGTCTCTTTCAGCAGACTTCCAAACACATTTCTATCAGACTGAAGAGGTTATCGAGAGACATTGCAATTCAAGACACTTCTGATGGCAGCAGAATTTCCAATCTTCAAGGAGGATCTGAGCTGTCCTTTGTGCTGTAAAGTCTTCACTGATCCTATCACCCTAAACTGCAGCCACAGTTTTTGTAAAAAGTGCATTCACACACGCTGGGAACGTAGGGAAGTACAGCTATGTCCAGTGTGTTATTGTACAGCGAGCTCATCCAGACCTTCCATCAATCAGGCTCTAAGGAGAACTTCAGATGTCTTCAAACAGAACCCAGAGCACTTCATGGTAAGAGCAATGGAACATTGCTCAATACACAACGAAGAGTTATTGTTCTTTTGTCGGAAATGTGCTGAGCTCATCTGTAGCATTTGTAAGTCATCAAGGAGCCACGCACATCACAAGTACTGCTCCATAACCGAGGCTACATCAGAAATAATGGTAAGGATTAAATCCTGTTTACAACTGTATATGGAGTCGAAAATAATCATTGCTTTATATTTAATAACAAAATGTGGATTTATACTTTCAATTCACAGAAAGAACTCACAGCTAAGTATAATCCCTTGAAAAGACATCTGAGCAGCTGCGAAAAGTTAAAGGAGAGCTTGGAGGAATTGGAAGCATATATAAGGGTGAACATTTTAGATCCGATTTGTAAACCGCCTGTGAAAACCCATCTAATGTCATTTGTTGTGATTTACTTAATTATACATATAATCATATTTAATATTAATTGAATAACACCAAGTAAAAATTAAAAACATAGTGAAATAGATAGACAAAAGCCTTCAGGTTGTTTTCTTAGAATTTGACTTTTCATACTTTTAGTCTGGTTTCAAAAGGCAGGGTCACATATCATTTACACATTTTTGTTTTCGGCATATCCGCTTTTAACCTTGTATTGCATTTAAAAAAAAATTGTGAGTGCTCAAACCACTGAGGTACAGAAAAGACCTACTTGAAAAATGTTTTTTCCATCCAATGCAATGTGACTAGTAAAGAATAGGATTATAAATATGAACCTATACCTGCACCCTTTGTTTTTTCCGTTTTCTAGCTGATTTTACTGTGGGTTAAGGGCCTCATGACATAATAAGTCAGTTTTGGGTGAGCTGTATCTTTATAAATCACACAGTCCTATTTCTATGCTCATACACAGAGACAAGCCCTTGAAACTGCAGAGGAAATAAAGGAAGAGTATGAAAAATTACACGAATTCTTGAGGGAGGATGAAAGAGCACGGCTTCTAGTGCTGAAGAATGAAACAATAAACAAGACTGAGAGTGTGAGCAAACAACTGGAGAAGGTCAACAAGACTATTGAGGAGCTCAGTGACATCATCAACTACGTAGAGCCCATCACGATAACAGACGATCTAACATTTTTAAAGGTTAATATCCATACATATATTTGATATTATGATGCAAAAAGATTTTCGATGCAAAGATTTTACTTGAAGTGTAATACAAACAATTAAAGTTACACTGACATGTTTGTATATTCTTTCAGGAATGCAAGGAGGCAATAAAAAGGTATTGTAAGCAGCTGGTGTTCATTTAGGCATACTGATAATTATTTTTCTGCAGACTGAAATTTACATTTATTCATTTGGCAAACACTTTAATCAGTAGCCAATTATCACTGCAGGGCAAATGGGGGTAAGGTGTCTTGCTCAAGACACTTCAGTCATTGTCTGCTGACACTGGGATTCGAACCCGCAAACTTCGGCTTACAAATCCAACATTGTAACACCAGACCACGGCTGACTCTTGAAATATGTATTAATATATTTATTGCAGGACTACTTACACTGTGACTGAAGCCGAATATCCAGCGGGAGCCCTTATAGATGTGTTTCAGTACCTGGGATCATTAAAGCACGGGATCTGGAAACGAATGGAAAAAGATGTCCACCACCGTACATGTAAGTTCACATCAATAGTTTAATCTTTCAAAAGATAAGTGTTCATACAGTGGAAATAAACAATTGTCTTATTATTAAATCACAGTTTTAATAACACCAATGCAACTTTAAACTGATACGATTTACTATGAATGCAGGCCCTGTGTATTTTGATCCAAATACAGCCCACCCTAACTTAATCATCAGTGATGAACTCACCACGGTTATGTATGGAAAAAAACAGCAGGTTCCAGACAACCCTGAGCGGTGCACGAGCCGCATGGCCGTCCTCGCCGCTTGCGGCTTCAGTTCAGGAAAGCACTGCTGGCACGTGGAAGTGTTGGATAACAGCGAGTGGTATGTTGGAGTGGCACGGGAATCCATTAGAAGAAAGAGTGCAGCTTTCCTTAACCCAAAGGATGGTTTTTGGGTAATTGGTCTCAGTGATGAGAAATATTGGGCTCAGACGTCACCCCGCACACTCCTCAATCTGAGAAGGAAGCCACAGTTAGTTAAAGTGGAACTGGACTATGAGAAAGGAAAAGTGTCCTTTACTAATACTGCAGATGGTTCAAGCATTTACTCTTTCAAAGATACTTTCAGAGAGAGTATCTTTCCCTACTTTTCCATTGGGATAAATCAGGAAAGCACACTCAGAATTTGTACTTTTTAATGGGACACTTAATACATAATCATATACAGTATCTGTAGTATCTACTTCCCTGTCTAGAAACACTGTAAAATATATTTCACATTACTTGGTAAAATTGTACAAAACCTTACAGTGGTATTAACTTAAAAATGTTTTAAAACATTAAGTAGATTTTTTTTCAGTGGAAAATATTTAAATAGTTTATTAAAAGTACAACATTTCTCAACATAAACTTTAAAAAATCTATGGAAATTTTAATGACAAAACAAGTATTAAATTAAAAAAAATATATGTATTTGTAATATAAACCAATATTTTGGTCCATTCTAATAGAAATATTAATAGTTAGAGATTTATTTTTTTTTACTTACAAACGCATACATTTAAACAGTATATAGAATACTTGATTTCAAAGCTTTTAAAATTGACTAATATTTCTGAGTTTAAATTGTTTAACTGAGTAAAATTTTCTTGAGTACATTTACTTACAAGTTGCCTCTGCATTATTCTCAGAAGTGTTACTTTAGAAAAGTGTTCTTGGCTTTATTACTCTCAGCATAGATGCAAAAAAGACATTTCCATTCCATAATGTAGAAATATTCATAAACTGACATATTTATCGGGTCAAGTTATATGATATTAGTTAAGAGACTGGGTTCCAGTATATGAGTATTGATGAAACATTAAGTTTCTTCAGATGTCAGTTGATGTGGTTTATGCATAAAACAAAGCTTACCTGAATATTCACTTTTAACATTACATGATATTTAAATAAATTATGTAATAACATTAGTGTTACATATTTCTTTAGGTTTGTTTAGGCTGGGAAACTTAACTGAAGGTTACTGGTTATACCTGTTTCAGAGCATTACAGAGCTATTATTAGAGCTTAGCCGGAGTCTTCTGACCCATACAAGTCATACAGTAAAACTAGAATCCTATCAAAATACTATACTACTGTACTACTTATGTTCTATATGATTCAATGTTTTAGTAAACAATACATTATTTGGGTAACACTTTACAACAATGTGCTATTTGTTAGCAATAGTAAATGTATTAATTGACATTACCTAACAGTTTAGTTTCTCAAAATGTTAACAACAAAAATGTTGTTAATAAATGCTCATGTTAAAACAACCCAGCATATTTAAGAGGACAGTATTGTTTATTGTAAGTTCATTCTAACTAATGTATTAAAATAATGTCTTATAAACATTAACTGTAAATATTGTAAAGTGTTAACACTACTTTCTATGAAATCCATTTGTGTACCGTTTGTTCTGAACCTTATATTGACAAGCACAAAGGATAACTTTTCGTTTAATATGAAATCATAATTAAATCCATTTATTTCTTAAGTTTGTTATGTGGAGACACAAAGAGACAATCATGTTAAGTGTCTGTAACTGATTCTATAGGATCATCTCCTCCACATTTCTTTAGTTGTAAAATTAATGGAAAGTTTGATAGCCTGCCATGCAGATTAACCTGCCAGACATTGTTGCGTATAATATTTTGTCATATAACTTTCAGGAGTATTGATCCTCTAACATGGTCTTAATTTGTCTACCATGGAAATCCACCACCAACCGAATTCCTATCCCTAAAAACTACCGCTTATATATCTCATGTCCTCTTGTGGACAAAAAGGATATACTGTTCATGTACATATACTGCGAGCAGAGACAGAGAGGAGACACACATTGACTAAGTATATTATAACACGTATGAACTGGATCAACACTGCTGTTCAGAGCTTTATGGAATAAATGAGTCACATTACATCAAAGATCTATGAGAGACGGGGAGGTTTATTTAAGCTTGGGTTCCAATGGTCTAACCATTCAGATTAGCAACTGTGAAAGAACTTCAAATATTCGTCCTATCAATAATTGTACAAGACATAGAACGCAGCATTAGGGCATTTCAAGCACTTTAAGTCTTATTCAAGCACACTTTTTGCCATTTTCCTTATTATATATATATACCTATGCAGTACAGGAATAGCTTAACTAAAAATACAAATATTACTTTACTCACCATTATGTCTTTTGAAACCCAAGTGAATCTTTAAATGTCACCATTATGTGCTTCACAGAAGAAAAACAAATTTGTATTGGTTTGTAATGAACTAAGGACACCTATAACTACCTTTAATTACAACTATCCTTTAAGTCAAATGCTGTCATAGTCTAAATCACCTAAGTAGGTAAATGGTTTAAAAAACACAGCTGTTACAGAATATTTTGATAAATATTGCACAAGTAAACACTACAGCATCAGTTGCAATTAAATAGCATTAAATAGATCTAATGTTTTTTACAATGTCACTGTTCTTTATCCTTAGCTTTTGTTTTTCTGTGGGTTGCCATTTCTTTGAGTCTGGAATCTAGTTTTCTCTGCAGGTATGCTTTTTTATTAGGGTCCATTGCCTTGTCCTTCTGTCCACTCCCAGCATACAGCACTCCCTCCTTACTGATCCTCATTCTGGCCTGAGCTTTCGCTTTGTCTCCACATCCGTGAACCTGAAGACCATTCATTATGTGAAGACATTTAAAGAAGAAAACTCATTAGTTTAATATCAAAGTTAAACAAAAAGTTACAAATATTTTGTGATCATCTTACTTTAATTCTGGACTAAATATCTGTTTTTGCTACCGAGTCTTTAAAGGGACAGTTCACCCAAATATCAAAATATAATTCTCTCACCTTTGAGTTCTTCCAAACCTATGCATTTGTTCTGATAAACACAAAGAAACATGTTTGGAAGAATGCATTTAACCAAACAATTCTTGACTACCATAGTATAGGGAAAAAAATTATAATTTTTTAAGTTCTGTTGAACACAAAATTAGATATTTTGAATAATATAGGGCAGTCAAAGTTATTGGGCACATTTGACTACCAATTTCCTTTTTTCCACTGTCGTAGTCAGTGAGGTCCAAGAACTGTTTGGTTAAAAGCATTCATCCAAATATATTTCTCAACCAAAAGGATATTTATGCAGGTTTGGAACAATTAGAACCTAAATAACTCATGATAGAAAATCATTTTAGGTGAAGTATCACTTTAAGACCCTGATGTTAAAAGTACCTTATGCTCTTTGTATATAAATTAAGAAACAGCAATTCGCTGCTTTTAAATGCAAATGAAACGATAATGCACCTTGTTAAAAATAAACTGCAGCTGTTTTGTTTTTTAATGCTGACATTTTATAAAAGGATACGTAATGCAGCAGGTGGTGGATAGAGCCAGAAAAAGGCCAAAATTATAATAAAATTAAATAACATACAAGGCATGATGTACCTCAGGTATATGATGACTTAAACAGTACTGTCTGTTACAGTGACTGCAGAGCTGTCCTAGGGTAAGTACGCTGGCTTTACACTTCACAAAACCACACACGCTGTCAGCCTTCACTACAGCGTCTATGAGAGCGTCAAAATCATCATCTCCTGCGGCAGCTGCAGCGATATCCACTGCTCCTGCTTTTATCTTAGTGCTTCCTGTAAAACACAACATGCTGTGAAGCGAATAAAATGCACAACCAAAACATTCCTGTGATCTTACACGTCACAAACCTTTAGCTGTGCCTTTAGATTTCTTAACTGACTGGCTTTTACTGCCACTTAGATTTGACTCCAACCTCATGCTCTGCTTTTTCTTCTCTTCGCGTTTCTCCATCTCACGACGCATGCGCTCCAGATGCAGGCTTTTCAGATCAACACCCGACTGTGAGGGTTTCTCTGAATTATCTGGTTCCGAAGCAGCACTTGCAGTCACGTCTGCTGGTTTGGTTTCTTTCTCTGGACTTTCCGGCGCTGATTGGGGTCGGGAGACAGTGACACAACGCTTCTTCCCCTCCCCATGACTTTCATGCTTTAATCCCAGATCTTCAGAGAGCTCGTGGACCAGCAGACGCTCATGGGAACTGAGCGAGGAAGGAAACTGTAACTCTGTTTGGTTTTGATCCTTAAGGAAGTTTAGTAACTTCTCTTTGATCTCTTTTCTCTTATCTTGGGTCTGTTCTGCATCTCTGGGTACAGGATGGTGTGAACTGGTACTTTGGTTTGGTTGACCTGATCGAACATTGTTCTGACTCTCTCCTTTGCCCGTGTTTGTATTTTTTGTGTGTTCTTGATCTGCTTTCTTGACTTGATTTTTGGACTTCTGTTTTGTGGATGAAGCATCTTTTGCGCTGAGCTGTTTGTCTTTGTTTTCACGGGTGTAATTCTGTGGCACACAGTCTTCCAGGTACTCGAATGCAGTACGAACTTCTCCGTGTTCAGACATATAGTCAACAAGGGATTTGAGAAAGTGGTGGTTTCGAACAGTCTGAGAATCACAAACTACAGTTAGCTGCCGTCTAGCTCGAGTCACGGCCACATTGATTCTTCTGTCTTCAGCAAGAAATCCAACTTCACCTTAAGGAAACATCAAAGAAATTTTATCACTCAAGCATTTCTTAAAAAAATAATAGTTCAGACTTTCATTTCAAACCTGTAGTACTGCCTTTTTTCCCAAAATGAAGATATTTTGAACAATGTTGGTAATCAAACAGATACCTATTCACTTCTATTGAATGAACCCAAAACCAAAAGTCAATAGGTATAGCCATTGAGTCACCAATATTCTTCAAAATATCTTCAAGTCAAACAGGTTTGAAATGTGATGGTAAGTAAATGACAGAATTTTATTTATAACCATGACTTAAAAAAATCTGTAGACAGTAAACATTTTTAAAGACAAATAGTCATTTCCGTAGAGTACAAACACTATCGTACCCTTTCGGTTGGATCTGACCAATGACAACACCACTGCCTCTTTCTCTCGGCCCTGAAAGCCATCAACAGATTTTATCTCTAGCTCAGCATGTTTTTGAGACAGTTTCTCTCGCAAAAGATCCACCTAAAACACACAAACCTTTCAAATAGCATTCCGTACAGCAAAAATAAGATGTATAAAAAACAAAAAGAACAATTCTTCAATGAAGCTGATAATATATTTGATGATAAAAGTGTTTTTAGAAGTATTTTTACTTTAACTCGTTTTACATCAGTGAATGATTCTCACCTGGAGGTTATAGGGTGCTATCACAGCAATATCTTTGACTTGAAGACCAGCCTCAGTGAGAGCCTTTATATGAAGAGCCACAATGTCCACCTCTCCTGCGGAGTTACATACAGAGAATGCAGAGAGCAAACCAAATAATGAAGACAAAATTCAGAATTCTCAAATGGCTACTAAAATATGTTAAGGTTGTGTTTGGATCAATTAACACCTTGATTCCCTTTGGACTGCTCATCTGTGTCCTCCATCTCACTTAGACCACATCCTGCTGTGTCAATAAGCAACAGAGGAATTCTAGTTTCCTCAACATCAGCAACCCCAGCCAGGTCTCTGTTTGAAAAAAAAAAAGACATTTAACAGTTGGTACGCCATCCAACATACATACAAAAACAATTTTTCACAGTTGCACACCTAAGCAAGTGTTTCTTCACTGACTCATGGGCGATCAGTTTGCCCTCATACATCTGCTCTGAAGCCCACTGCATGATGGCACTGTGCATGCGATACTGAGTGGTCAGCATTCGGACCACCGAGTCTCCATATTTTTTGATTAGACGCTCCATTAAACTCACAGACAGGCCTTTAGATGCAGCGCTGCAAAGGAGATAACATTCTGTTATTAGGTTATCAACAATGTTACCAAAAAAATTATTCAATACAAAGAACTTTTCACACCTCTGTGATTTTATGGTGGGTGGCAGCTGCTTGTAATCCCCGGCCAGTATGCACTTGCGTGCTTTGAGCAGAGCGATCCAACAGCTGCTCTCTAGTGCCTGAGCACACTCATCTATTACCACCATGTCAAAATGATCTTTTGGAAGATTTTTCAGAGGACCATCATCAGCAGCTCCTGTATAAAACAAATGTCTGAGTTTCCAATTGACAAACATAAAAACACTTAATGTTTACTCACCAGTGTTAGTTGCAAGAATAACATCCGCTCTCTTCAAGATCTGACTGATGGCTGTTCCCTCTCTAGATCTGAGCTCTCGACGCAGCTCTCCGATCTCCCGCCTGAAGTTACTTCGCTGGCCCTTGTCACGGGTCTTTTTCATTTCACTCTAATAGGATACATTTATTTGTCATTCCAAGTGTTATCACAGCTTTTGTGAAGCATACACTACCAGTCAAAAGTTTTGGGACACTTTAGTGAAATGTTTCTCATTCTTAAAAAAATTTAATCTGAAGGTGTATGCCTGAAATTAGTTGAGATATTAGTTATAAGACTAAAATATTATTTTGCAAAAGTAAACGTTTTATATGACAAAACATTTTATTAAATTTTTTTTTTAAATGTACAACTTTGACAGCATATTGAAGAAAAACCGCACAATAAGATTGAAAAATATACAGGAACTCCTCTAAAATTCTTCAAAAAGAATCTGAGGTTGAAACCTTAAGAAGCTGCGTGATAAAATTACAGTCTAATCAAAGGGTGACTGCACTGAGGATGATCAAACATAACATGTTTTATTATTCTTTTACTTATTATTACTTATTATTCTTAACTTTTTAGATATAACATAATTCTGATATCATAATTATTTTTAGTTTATTCATATTATAATTAAGTGAGTAAGTGTTCAAAAACTTTTGACTGGTAATCGATATTCTGTATGCTTTGCTGTAAATCAGCGTTTAGGACAAGGGCTCAGGGATTGCACATTTAGAAACAAATTTATGGTTAAACGCATGAAGTTGCTTTGGATAAAAGCATCAGTCAAATGCATGGATGAAAACACATGATGTGATGTGTGAAATCAAAATAACTGTATATCTATGAAAAGCAGTGCTTTCATCAACTAATGCATGTACATAACCTAAACCTTAATACCACACACAGTCAAAAACTTACGAGAGCTTTGTCCATATCCTTGCGAATATCAGCGATGATGTTAGTGTTGTCACTGTGTGAAAGTACAGCGTCAAGTGAGTGTTTCTGAATAGACTCGAGCAGGCGGGCTGGATGACCCAATCTTAAGACTTTGACCTTGCTCCTTACCAGCCGCTCTACCAAGTTATCCACAGCGACGTTAGACGGAGCACAGCAAAGGACCTGAGAACATTCATTTCGATGTTTGTCACATTTGTGATTTGTCAAACAGTGTATAAAACAGTTCAATTATGTACTTATGTTGAGTGTCTTTTCTCATAATGTGACATCTTAGAGATCTAACTTCATAGGCAGACTTTAAATGTACCTTTTGTTCTTGTTTTACCGCCTGCAAGATAATTTCAACCACTGTTGTTGTTTTGCCAGTCCCTGGTGGTCCATGTATGATTGCAACATCTTTCTGAGAAATTGCAAATGCCACTGCCTCCTTTTGAGAGGAATCCAACCCAGTGTTTCTAAATTCCAATGCATCTGCAATTGTTTAATAAAATATTTTATGTTACAGCTCACAAACACACAATAGTCTAAATGTTTTAATTAAAGCATTTTAAGTTTTAAAAATGTGTTTTCTAACGTTGATGTGATAATGTCCCTGGTTCCGAGTAACCAAAGAAGACGCTGATCAGATGAGATGCAGGACCTCCGCTGTATGCATTTAAAGCCTTTAAGGCACTGCAAGAGCACAGCAAAGCAAACATTAAATTCAACTCTATATTACAAAGCAATGAGTGGAAAATCATTGCATGTAAGACTGTTAAAGTTTTCAACAAAGCTGATTTCAAAGCCAAAAATGATTTTTTAATTAGTTTTTCCACCTACTTTGTGAGCCGTCTGTACGTGACATCGTTCGCCAACTTCATCAGATTGTAAAGTCCATCTCTATCCAAGTTAATACCATCTTGTGAGTCATCAAAAGCCACTGTCAGAGATGTCTGACTGACACGTGTCACCACTCCTGAACCCAACTGAGATGGCTGACCCGGACCTTCCGATTGATACAAACCTATAATATCACCTAAAATAAAGCGAAAGTGTATAGTCAAAGCTGTCTACATGTGTTTTAAATATCAAAACCTCGAATTACAAATTCCAAATAATGGTTGGAATAGATTGAATATACAGACAGAATGTCTTACCAGGCCCAAATGTGTTGCTGGGAAGAACTGAGGGTCCAATACTTTTCCTGGGCTCAAAAATTACTAAAAGCCTCCCATACATGCCAGTGTGCTGGCTTGCCACCTGAAGTTTCACAAGGCACACTCCTTTTTGCTGTAATGTTTTTGGAGATACATTCTCTCGCCATGCCCTGAAAATAAAAAGGACTTCATGACTTACAATAAAATGTTTGTAACGTTAATCAACGAACAGTGTAGTTAACGGATTTGTGCTAGAACAAATGTTCCCCATTGGTCAAACTTTTCGGAAACATTTCAGTGAAACTACTTAAAAAAACGTTGATTTGACATGGTATGCTTAAAGTTGTGAAATACTTAAAGTATGCAAACCGTCAAGGAATATCATGACAAAACTAACTTTACTAAAATTAGAGATGGGCAATATATCAGCATCCTTATTGATATCGGCCAATATTTGCTATTTTTAGAAATATTATAATCAGTCCAATAATAATAATAGGTGGATAACTGTAGGCCGATAAATGAGGAATTATTTCTCCTGGCTGAACCACTTCTCATGTTTTCTACAGATAACTAGGGATATAATTGTGCTTTATTTATTTATGTTTTATTTCTTGTCAATTGTTTAGATTTTATGCAAAAGAAGTTGACCATAGAAGTGTATAGTAACTAAATTTCAAGGACTTTTCTGAAGTATTAAAATAAAATCAGTTCTTCATTATATGTGTTTGCCTTTTGTTAAATGCCAAGAATAAAATAATTATCAGTTAGTTTTAATAAAATATAAAATGTTCATGAAATGGATGACTTTGACTAACAAAAGAACATAAAATGTAAGTGTTTAACTGTACACGAGTGTTATTTACCTTGCTTCTTCCAACTCAGCCTCTCTCTCTTCTTGAAGAAGCTCAAGTGTCTTGGAAACAAAGTCTTCAACCTCCATAGTCGTCAATAATTGCTAACTTTTGGTGAATTTAAATCAACAAAACGTAACATTAAAGATAATGACACACTGTCTGACATAAAACACTCATAACTGTATTAATATTTACAACTCTGTTAAATGACAGCGCTGACTTCTGTTTACGAGCGTGCTTCAGATTCGGTCCGTCTTTAAATTCATTCCCCAGTCGGAACTATAAATCCAAACACGATCATCTCCTCGCAAACGAGGGTGAAACTAGATTTTAAAATACAAATAAAACACAAATATTTGTTTTATTATTTTTAATATCATAACGTAAACTGTGTTGCAGATAAAACCCCGTTTGAGCACGAGGAACTGTCTGTTCTTGTGTTGTTTCAGTGGGACTGAATTTCTGGTTGCGCCGCTCGTGCTGTTGGAGAGTCAGGGAATGTCAACGGTGGTGCAGCATTGAATGGGATTGCTGTCATATTTAATATCGTAAAAGGTCAAATTAAGTATTAATAAAAGTATAAAAGTCTTTTCTCAAATAATGGCTCGTGTTGTAAAAGTGTTTCGGACCCTGAGGAATCACTGGAAGAAATCCACAGTTGCTGTGTGTCTGCTGTCATATGGGGGACATTGGCTGTATGGAAAGCACTGGTTTGTATTAACAGCTTTTGTTAACATAAAATCAATGACATTTCTTAAACAATGTTTATTTGTTATGTGTTATTTATTTATATAATTGATCTCTACAGTGACAGTGTGTTGAGAAGGGAAGCATGCATACAGGCCAGGGTAAGGCATGTTTACTTTATTTTTGTAGTTTTTTTATCCAAAACCTCCAAAAGTTTGTTTGTTGTGATTTGTTCTCCATCTTGTGATATTAAAGGAGTTTGGTCGACAAGTAATTGCACCACAGGAGAATCTGAAGAAAGCCACAGTAATCCTGAATCCCGCTGCATGTAAAGGGTAACATTACTATTGTGTCCACACTGTCATACAATTCTAAAGAAGTATGTTTGATCACATGTCTGTTTACACATGTTTAGAGCAATCTTTCTCTCTGCAGGAAAGCAAATAGTTTGTTTGAGAAAAATGCTGCTCCTCTTTTACACCTGGCTGGTGTGGAGATTAAAATTGTCAAGGTATTACACTTTGTTGATTTGGACGACCTTGTTTCTTATGTATTTGTCGAATTGCTTTTGTATTAAGGGGTAGTCAGCCTTAAAGTTAAACTTCAGGCATCAGAACACAAATTTATACTTTGAAGAAAGTTGGTTGCCGCTGGCAACCTTTCACTTCTGTTGTATGGACTGGGAACCAAGTGAATTTGTGCCAAGTGAACAGTATTCAAATTATCGTCTTTTGTAGTCCGCAGAATAATGACACATAGAGGTGAAGATAGTAAGTAAATAATGACAGAAGTTTCATTTTTGTGGTAACCTAACACTATAATTTGTTGATTATCATAAACAGACGGATTATGAAGGCCAGGCAAAGAAACTCATGGACCTGATAGAACAAACAGATATGCTGATTATTGCTGGTGGTGATGGGACATTACAAGAGGTAACCTTGCATCTTCAAATGTAAAATGAATGAATATTATTTTAAGTATTTTTCAGATATTGGCAGATGTTTTATTTCACATAGGTGGTAACTGGCCTTCTGCGCAGAGCTGATGAGGTATATTCTTGTCATTTGTCTTTTTTCTAACTATATTTAGTCTGTTCCATTAATTTGACTTTCACTATTTTAAAAACAGGAGACCTTTAGTAAAATTCCAATCGGTTTCATTCCCTTGGGTTCCAGTAACTCTCTGAGTCAGACCCTGCATTTAGTTTCTGACAACAAAGTACAGTAAGTCTCTCACGAAAAAACAATAAAAAATGATTTACAGTGGACCCTACAACTAGGTGGTGTAATTGGATGTTTCTGGTCTTCAGGCACATCACCACAGCAACCCTGTCCATTCTTCAAGGGGAAACAGTCCCACTCGATGTTCTGCAGATAAAAGTAAGATTTACAGAACACATTGATCCTTTTGAGAGGATATGTCAATTTGATTATCAAGTCATACACTGTTAATTGTGTATTTCTGTTTTAAGGGTGAGAAGGAGCTGCCAGTGTTTGCGCTGTCAAGTTTACGCTGGGGTGCGTTTAGAGATGTTGCGTCTAAAATAAGCAAGTACGAAATGCAATATTACGTTCGATATTACATATTACTTCCTTTTTCTTGGTGTATTTATAAATGCAAATATACTACAAACTTATTTATAATCTTATTTTCTCTCACTGTTGTTAAGATACTGGTATCTTGGACCATTAAAAACAAGAGCAGCACACTGGTTCAGTACACTTAAGGTTAGTCTTCTAAAGAATAGTCCAGTTGCATTATATATAATGCCCACTTATACAAGCAGTTTTTTAAATAACCAGGATTGTTAACTTTCCCACAGGAGTGGCCACAGATCCACCAGGCCTCCCTGTCCTATCTGGGTCCAGTACCACGACCACCTGACCTGCCTAATGAGAAACCCCACAGACCCAACCTTCTCTACCGCATTCACCGCCGACTCAAGAACTACTGGAATCCTCCTATAGAAGGTATTGTTAAGGATTTGTTTAATAATTATTGCAGTAGAAATAATGTGAATGCCGTTGCTCTTATATTTCTTCAGAGCACAATGATACCCAAAAGAAACCTATAAGCGTGTTGTGTTTCGATTTTGTTTTGTTGGTAGAGTCACTAAAAGAGCCAGAGCCTGTGCGATGGGAGAACA
Source organism: Triplophysa yarkandensis (assembly GCA_033220385.1). Lineage (NCBI taxonomy): Eukaryota > Metazoa > Chordata > Actinopteri > Cypriniformes > Nemacheilidae > Triplophysa > Triplophysa yarkandensis. The sequence continues at coordinate 6,043,334 of CM065669.1, read as the reverse complement.
AAGACATTTCCACTGTGGAACTTTCAGTTAGCACACACAATAAGAACCCGGTTAAAAGAGTGAGTAACACTATAACAATAGGAACTTTTACAAAAGAAAGTTTTTGTATGTTGAGTTACATCTTGAATTATTTTGTCTTGTCTTCTAGCGTGTGGATGATTCAGTGCTGATAACTGTGGACCCAGACAGTCTCACAGTTGGCCAGTTTATCACAGAAGGGTGAGTGTCACCTCTAGTAAGAAATTACATTTCTCCCTGATTTAGGAAATGAGTTTGTGTGTTTCAATGATGTTGAATTTATGTTGTGCAGAACCAAAAAAGCAGTGGACTCAATGCACTCTATAGAAAATTCCTTGCAGCTAGAAGCCAGTGTTGCTTGTCTTAACCTCCCTGAGGTCAGTGAGTTTTATTTGTTTCCAATTATTAAGCTATTCAGCTTGTCTCCTACTATCTTGCTTTCATCTATTGCTATTCTTCTCCTCCCCACAGGAGGGTGCTGGCTTTTATGACATAGACAATGAGGAATATGAGGCAATGTCTGTGGAAGTGAGACTGTTGCCACGGAAACTGAGGTTCTTTTGCAGTGCAGAGCGCAAAGAGCAGCTTGCACAAGTACTTTGACAACAGTGCCGTGATGTTGGTTTTGTAAACGTGTGGACATCATGAGGACGTCTGTTTTTTTTTGCAATGTCTAAGAACTGAAAACTAAAAAACTGCATAAGGGTGCAGTATTTCAATGAACTTTGATGGAGATGCAATTTGTCCTTTGTAGCTTAATTGAAGTCTTAAAGTTTTTATGATGTTAGTATATCTCTTACGTATAAGCTTTCATCTGACATGCAGTTCATTAAAATAGTTTGGAACTTAGACTGAAAGAGTAAATCAGATGATAATACTTTACTCTTAAATTGTTATAAAAAAACATCCAGACAGGTTTACATTGAAAGTAAGGTTTGAATTAGTAAAATGACAATTCTAGAACCAGCTGACATGTAAACATTTCCTAAGACAAAATAAATAATGTGGTTAATTTACTACATCTGCAAAATTACACAAACACAACGTAAGATAGAAAGGAACCTTTTATTTCAAAATGGCCGTGAATAAGAACCACTGGCTTTAAACAACAGACGCATGCTGTTAGTTTGTGTTACTCTATGTAGGTAGTGTGTAAGACAGTGGCATTATACTAGTGATCATTGATACTAGTAGCGTAAAACTTAACATTCATTTGCCTGTTATTGTGACAAAGTCTGGATATAACATTGAGATAATCCACAAAGATCAATTCATTTATACAAACACAGAACGAGACGAATTCCACCTGTACAATTATATTACAAGGCTGCTAAATATACATTCACCATCTTTCAGAACAGGAGGAAAATAAACAACCAGCCTTCATCCTATAAGAGGATTGCGTGAAATAGTTTTAATACAGAGGAACATTCTCTTAATTTCTCTGATAAATATTAAAAATTTACAAAAATTCACATTTAATCATCAAATCCTTGAAATCAACAGGGCATTAATCAATATAGTAATATTCACTGTTAACTGAATGTTATATTGCATTTCATATGTTTTACATGAAACTGTGCCAAACTTGAGCGCCAGCACTCAATCCTCAAAAGGAGTACTCTCATTCTGGTCAATGGTTTTAAAATATTCATCTTAATTTCACACTCACATTAGATTTCTTTAAGACAGAAACAATTACTTTCCAAATAAAATAATTTTACCTTTCATCTTGTTTGATACAGTTTAATGTATCATTTGAACAGTGTTAAGCATCCAGATTTGGTCTTTGCAAAACTGAGCAAAGCATCAGAAATACACAACAAAATACAACGACACAAACCCACATTCAGTCTGCTGCTGTTATTCAGCAATTCTCAACCCCAATACATAGAAATAAACACCAAAGTATACACAAAATTGAGAAACATATCACATTCATTTCTTTAGAGCACTTCACTCTCAAAGCTGAACGCAACATTACTGTGTCTGTTTGCATTCAAATGTATAATTTACAATCAGTACCATGTGTGATTAAAGGTGTATCCAGCAATGATGGTTTACCACTTTACCTTATTAGTTTCCATTATAATAAAACCCATTCAGTAAACTTATGAGAATAATAGAGTAGACAATATTAAAATGCCTACTGTCACTCATAGTAAATAAATAGGAACTTCTTCACAGCCATAAGGTAACACTTAAGTGACATGGACTGAGAAGCTTTTATGGTGTTGATCATTCCAGTGTATACAGATTAAGAAACAGTATGTCAAAATACAGCTTTATATGAAGGACAACCAACTTGGTCCATGCATAATAGATCAAAATCAAATTCACCATACAATGAAAACACTGACATTGTTGTCCTCCAAAGAAATAAATGTTCACTAAATGTACATGAATATGATTAGAACACAAAGACACCAGCACAATAGTGTGTAATATGCAACAACCATAAACCATAAGACATTCAAGGCAGACCACCGTTACCAGCAAATATCCAGGTTTGTGGGTTCTTCCTTTGATAAGCTGAAGATTTCATCCCGTCTCAGTGTGTCCACACAAAGCAGATTTATCCAATGGGGATGTCACATCAGTTCCCCCTGACAGCACTGGCTAAAAGAACAAAGTTACAACTAAAGACCACACACTGAGAAGCAGTAAAAAGAGGCACAGAGATCAGTTTCAACGTGATTTGGATACAAGCTTAGGCAAAAGAGGAACTCCGGGATGGTTGGAAGGATATTAAAAACACACAAGAGACAGACAAGCAGAAAGACTTCACTGAACTGGCTGGCAGCAGCGTGCACAAAAAGCCAGCAGACACATTGTTGTTGTTGGCAGTGTCAGTGTCGTCCGAAAGGGTCAAGAATGGCTCCTGCGATAGCCGAGCCAGGGACAGAAAAAATAAAGCAGGGGGTGTGTTAGACAGCCCTTCAACAGAGAATTAGCTCCACAGGAAAACAAACTTAGCCTTACGGGCAGCAGGGGTTGTCGATAACCAGCATGACGTCAATGCCATAGACCTCCAGTAGGTCGACGAGAAATCCGCGATCGCCCTGAGGATCCAGCCCCATAGCTCTCACATGTTCAGCGGTGAGGGTTGAATCAGCGCTTGCTGCCACCTCAGACAGCGTCTGGAAAATTCTGTTATTCTGCTCCATGAAGAATCTGAGATTGGAGAGAGATTCAATACAGATTAAAATTTAATGATCTGGTCTTAATTTTCTACTTTAACAGGTATTTTTTGTAAAGAACAAAAATAAATTAAGGAATTGTGTGTAAACAAAAATGTGCTTATAACACGAACAAAATTTTTCATCAGAGCATTGCTATTATTAGCTCCGATTGTTTTTTGTTAAAGTGATATTTTCCTAACATAAACTGTTATCTTGTGCATTGCTTACAGAATGAAAAGATCCTCCTCACTCGATGAGCAGTCTCCATCGACCTCCTGAGAATACAACAGCAACTGCCTGCAAAGATATCATCTTACTAGACAACTAGATAACATTAAGAGCACATAACTTCAGCTTTGAGAACTAATGGACAGAAAGAATATTTCACACATCCTATATTGCATAAAACTTCTTTCAAAATAGTTAGAAAGATGCAAGCCTCAAAAACATACATAAAGGTGCATGCAAACTTAAAATGCATACAACATCTTCTAAAGTTATTATAAATTCCCATGCTTTTTAAGATGTATTAGTGATGCATATGATGTAAAGATTTAATTGTTTAAATTTCTTTGTAATACTTTGGCATAAACAAAATCAATGAAAACATGAAAAAGTACTCTGTGTACTTATTAGATAACACTTCAGTCCATTTGACCATAACACTGTTATCTCATAAAGACATTTCTATTTCTCATAAGTCTTTCTGGTTAAAAAGACCAATGTACCTCTGTTCACAGAGCTTGCGATACTTCTCTCTATCTGCACTGTTGAGTCTGAGCAGAGGCTGAAGTCTTTCTCTGTGTGTCTTTACATTCTGGTTGTCAATGTAGACATCGTATAACTCTTTTTTTTCCTCAAAGATCTTCTCTGTTGTACCTATAAACACATAAAATTGCTTATAATAGACATTTAAGTAGTTTATTTAGAAACAACACTTCCAATTAAATAAGAAGTTTTCAAAGAGTTTACCACCTCTGTGTACTAACAATGACAATAAGGTTTTTATCTTTCTTCAGCTATACTGGACTCGTTCTGGAGTTAAATACTCTAAAACATATTTTTTTCCAACCCCACTGCTCGCAAGTTATTAAATTTGCATCCAGCTTAAGATCTTCTCTAGACTGAGACACTTACACGCCACATAAGACAGCTCGGTCTCCAGAGCCGTGATGTCAGCCACATTGATGTAGAAAAAGGGGCGGAGTTCCGGAACAGAATCGCCCATTCCGGGAATTGACACGTTAGCGAGACAGCAGCAACAGTAAACTGAAAACATAATTTAAAACACAAAAAATACAAATACAAGTCAGAATACAACTTTTTTCTCATGAACTGCATCAATCAATAATCAAATGCAATCTTTCTCATTCTCATCTTCTAATTTCAAAAAAGTGATAACAGCCTTGTTTTAACATGCGAGTAAATTGATTTTTTCACTCTCACCCCGATAGCAGACCACACCGACAGGGGGAGGAGAGAATATGAGGATGCGTTTCCGTAGTAAAGCAAACTTCCACAGCACCATGATCTGCTCTCCAAAGAAGCGGATGAACTGGGACATGCAGCCAGCCGGGTGTGTGATCTGATAGGAAACAAGAAAAGTTTAAAACCAGAATGGCTATTTACCAAGTTGAAGGACTACAAACACAGACTCATATCACAATTTAGTAAGATTTTTGTGTATAAAAAGCCTAAAGAGTTTATAAAGCGTCTTTAAGACTTCATTTAGAGAAGAATCTGGTTATAAACTCAAGAATACATCAGCACATTCTTCAGCTCTTCCGACCCTGCTCTTGACAATAGAGGACCTTGTGGTTTTATATTAGCAATCCTTCCATCACAACAGTTCTCTATTCAACAAGCAGAACTTTTCCTAACATATGATGCAGAGGTGCATAAGTAATGCACATTGATTCATCAGTAACATGAGTTGTTTAGGCCTACTTTTTCCCTCCAGAAAAAATCTAATCATTCAATAAAACTCCCTTAAATGCATAACAGTGTAACTGTACAGCCTTTAATGGAGTCCTTTAAAAGTAAAACTGATACTGGGTGCAAACCTTCATCTCTGGATGCATGCAGCGGTTGACTATGGGTCGAAGAGCACTGGTTGGGCAGATTGTGACCAAACCGTTCCCTCCTGGTGGCAATATTGCCTTCTTATCCTCGTAGAAAGCTTCCAATGGAGAGTACTGGCCTGGGCATTGAAGCTGGTGCCTACAAAATAACAAATAATTTATTCTTTTATTCTTTTAAAACACATTTAATTATGATGCATTTTCCTTTGTTTCATAATTTGAGCATGTTGCATAATACAAAATATACATGTAAAATTAAACTCCATGTGACATCACATGCTTGTCAGAGCTTATGTTTTATACATTACAACATCATTAAATAGAAAATACATTTACATTTATTAATTTTTTTGACGTTTATGTCCAAAGCGAAAAAGTGTGTAGTGGCCATATATTACTTTAGAGAAAATGGGAGTGAGGTGCCTTCCTCAAGGGCATTACAGTCATTGTCTGCCAGCACTGAGAATCAAACCAGCAAACTTCAGCTTAAAAGTCCAGCTTTGGAACCACCAGACCACAACGGACGAAGAACTAGGCTACGTGTTGAGGAATCGTGTAAGGGAGACACTCACCGGACCTGATTCTCCAGGAAGTGCATGTAACGGTACAGCAGTGTGTATGAAGGAGACAAAATTCCTACAGATTTCATCCGAGCACCTCGCTCCAGCTTGCTCTCTACTGGCATGTTGGCAAAGCATGCAAGTCCGAAATAACAGCCTTTCCGGAAATATCTATGGATAGAGACACACACTTTAACTTGATGAATAATCAGACACATGCATTGCATTAAGTAAAACGCTGTTCAGGTCATGTACATTTTCATTTTGTTAATCTTCATGCACACTTACAATAAAAAATGAGTAATGTAAAGTGGACACAAACAATCCAAGACAAAGGGGCCCCTTGTGTCCTTTTTCTGTGCTACACTGTACTTCACTTTCAAGAACATATATTATGCACAGGACATATATGATTTCAAAGCATATACAAAAGAATCTATAAAAGAGTACCCACATGAAGTCGCTTGAGATCCGATGGGAGCCACTGGCCATTGACTTGAACTCAACACCCTCTAGGTTGACATCCTGAGGTAGGCACCATTCTATCATGTTTCCTGTAACAGACACAACGAGCCCTTTAAAACAACTGTGAAGCTGCTACACCGGGTTATAAACTAACAATGTTTGCAGACACCACAACTCTACAAATGTTCCAGCTGACCTCCTCGTGAATGAGGAAGTCATATACAGTACAGTAGCTCACATGATGACCGTCCAACTCTCACTCCATTCACTAACATGACTTCATCATAAATAGAGGATGTTGGATGTGTCACACAAATAAACATTCCAAGTCATCAGAGGTGGGTAGTAACTAATTACATTTTCTTCGTTTACCAGTACTTTTAGAGTATATTTAAAAATATGTACTTTTACTCTTACTCAAGAAAGTTTTTAGAGAACAGAACTTTACATTTACTTATCCACATTAAATGGTGCTCCTCTGTTACTATTATTCTTCCTCGAGTAACTATTAAGATTGTTACTTTTATTCTTACTTGAGTAACTATTAAGACTGTTACTTTAATTCTTACTCGAGTAACTATTAAGATTGTTACTTTTATTCTTCCTCGAGTAACTATTAGGATTGTTACTTTTATTCTTCCTCGAGTAACTATTAAGATTGTTACTTTTATTCTTACTTGAGTAACTATTAAGATTGTTACTTTTATTCTTACTCGAGTAACTATTAAGATTGTTATTTTTATTCTTACTCGAGTAACTATTAAGATTGTTACTTTTATTCTTACTTGAGTAACTATTAGGATTGTTATTTTTATTCTTACTTGAGTAACTATTAAGATTGTTACTTTTATTCTTCCTCGAGTAACTATTAGGATTGTTATTTTTATTCTTACTCGAGTAACTATTAAGATTGTTACTTTTATTCTTCCTCGAGTAACTATTAGGATTGTTACTTTTATTCTTCCTCGAGTAACTATTAGGATTGTTACTTTTATTCTTACTTGAGTAACTATTAAGATTGTTACTTTTATTCTTCCTCGAGTAACTATTAAGATTGTTACTTTTATTCTTCCTCGAGTAACTATTAGGATTGTTATTTTTATTCTTCCTCGAGTAACTATTAGGATTGTTATTTTTATTCTTCCTCGAGTAACTATTAAGTTTGTTACTTTTATTCTTCCTCGAGTAACTATTAAGATTGTTACTTTTATTCTTCCTCGAGTAACTATTAGGATTGTTACTTTTATTCTTCCTCGAGTAACTATTAGGATTGTTATTTTTATTCTTCCTCGAGTAACTATTAGGATTGTTATTTTTATTCTTACTCGAGTAACTATTAAGATTGTTACTTTAATTCTTACTCGAGTAACTATTAAGATTGTTACTTTTATTCTTCCTCGAGTAACTATTAAGATTGTTACTCTTATTCTTACTCGAGTAACTATTAAGATTGTTACTTTTATTCTTACTTGAGTAACTATTAAGATTGTTACTTTAATTCTTACTCGAGTAACTATTAGGATTGTTACTTTTATTCTTCCTCGAGTAACTATTAGGATTGTTACTTTTATTCTTACTTGAGTAACTATTAAGATTGTTACTTTTATTCTTCCTCGAGTAACTATTAAGATTGTTACTTTTATTCTTACTTGAGTAACTATTAAGATTGTTACTTTTATTCTTACTTGAGTAACTATTAAGATTGTTACTTTTATTCTTCCTCGAGTGAATATTAAGATATATTAAATATTTCCATAAGTTTGTACTTGAGTAGATTTTGGTGGTTCTCCCCCCCTCCTTGACCCCCCTTTAAGGGAACGGGAACCCTCACCCGATCGTGTGTCGAATGTCACGACAAACACCGCCACGATCTGATCTTTCTCTTCCCACTCCGCGACCCTCCGGTCCCTGACGGACAGCCCGTGGAAAGCGCAGTCCCCCTCCTCATCTGTGGCGTCTCCCCCGGGGGTGTCGTGTTGACTCTGACCCGTCACAGCTGTTCTCTCCGGGCTGATGACGTGCGGGCTATCCGCCCCTGGGCCGCCCTGTCCCGGGTAACCCGACGACCCGGATGAGTCCCCGGACGGACCCGATGGGGCAGGTTCGGCCGGGGGGATCTCCTCCCAGTCCAGCAGCGGAGCGCGATCCGACTGCTCGACCATGTTCCACTTTATTTCCCGTCGAGGAAAATCCCCAAAAACGGTTCGGTGCTGCTCGGTTAGGGCGAGAAACGGCCACGCGTGAAATATGACATAGCGCGTGCGGCGCGCAGGTTTGCAGACGGGTGACGAGTGCCACCCGGGCGTCCACTGTTGTGATGACGTCACTCACTTCCGTTCACGTGGGTCCTGGGATACACCCCCCACCCGAAAAATAAATAAACGGTGTGCGCGCAACGCCGAGTAAACAATATAGTGAGCTTACAACCGCATTTTTCGTTTCAAGTGGACAATGTGAATACAAATTCGCGTCATGCGGCGTCACAGTTAATAGTAATTAAGCGGCGGTCATCAGGTGCGTTCTGAAGTGCGCGATTCAAAATATCGCGAGAGCAGCCGCTCCGAATGGTGTTGTGTCGCTCTCGCGAGACTGTGACATCACGCGCGTTTGTACCTGCGCAGCGCGGCGTCAACTCGCACACCTCTGCGCTCGTTGTTAAAGGACCTGATGCAGCGTCACTCGTTAACAATTAAACGTTCATCAGGTTTAAGCGTGGTGCCCCACTAGCTCATCTCAGGGTAAGTCAGATTGATGTTTCAAACTTTATAATATGATCTGAGAAGTTACATGTGTGTTTTAATGTAGCCCCTATGATGTAATAAAAAGCGTCTGCTAAATGACTAAATGTAAATGTAAATGTAATACATCACACCTGTGAGGCCTTGAGGAGATGTGGAATGTTTTGTAATTAAACATGATAAAAATGCCTTAAAGAACTTAAATCTGTGGGAATAAAACAAGTGTCCTTTTTCTTCTGCAGTGGCTTGAAATGGCCTCTGTGAAGGTAGTGCAGCAACATCTGAACTTCTCCAGCAGCTGTGAGGAGGACAGCAGTGATAATAGTTTTGATGAATGGACCCTCAAGAGTGTCCCACTTCGAAGCCCCTCTGCCGCCTGTCAGACACCCCGGATCCAGCGGCGCCGTACCCTAAGTGTCAAAGTTTCTCCTTCCATTTCCACTTCTCCCATACCTTACAGTGCCTGGAAAAAACTACGACTGTGCGACTCCCCCAGCACCCCAAAGGTAAGCGTATGGGCGTTTAGGGAGAACCACCATGCTGGATCGTTCCAATTCACAGATGTAAGCTTTCTTTTAGAGCTTGCTGTCCAAAGCAACCCTCCCCTGCTCCAGCAGCAAGCCATGCCGGACTCAAAGGTTTCTTCGTTTGTCGAGCGCTTTTGATCGCGCACCCTCAGTAAACATCAACCCATTCACGCCCGACACTGTGAACAGGAACCGCGAGCACCACAAGAGAAAGAGCCAAAGGAGCGACGAGGATGAGGACGATGATGTTCAAAGGTATCAGCGAGGCCTTTGGGAGAACCGTTATGAATCTGTGCATTTAACCTTTGATAAGCGTTTCTTTCAACAGGTTGAAAGAAACTCAGAACTCCTCGGATGATGAACATTTGTATCTTCCATCAAAGGTATTGGTGGTTTTCAGAGTCTGCGTGTCGTAGAATTTCCTAATCCCACTAAATCTCTGTTCTCTCTCATACGGTCTCCCATCTGTCTGCTCTCAGAGGCCAGCAGTGTCAGCGCGCATGCTGTCGCGTTATGAGAGCGAGTTTCTAGAGCTGGGCTGTATCGGCGTGGGCGAATTTGGTGCCGTGTATCGATGTGTAAAGAGGCTGGATGGCTGTATGTACGCCATCAAGCGCTCACGTAGGCCAATAGCAGGCTCCGCCAATGAGTGAGTCAGCACTGCCAACAGCACGATGCATCATAACAACAAGGCCATTTTAATATTCTGACCGTGATTTGTTCATTATTGTAGTTCTATATATGGCAACCTGTTGAACATTGTCGTCAGAGGTCTGACCTCTTGTTTGTTTTTCTTTTTATGAGCAAATGGTTACATCGGACATTGATAAATGTGTATTCATTCTAGATATTTACGGTTTTGAAACTATTTTGTCCTGTATTTTCATATTTTCAGGCAGCTTGCCTTAAAGGAAGTATATGCCCATGCAGTGTTGGGGCATCATCCTCATGTTGTCCGTTATTACTCCGCATGGGCTGAGGATGACCACATGATAATACAAAATGAGTACTGTGATGGTAAGTCAAGATATTGCCCTGAACTCTCTCTTTTTGTTCTGATTTTTTTCTTTGTGAATGAAGAATCTCGTACAAATTCTTTTTGTAGGTGGTAGTCTTCATGATGCTTTAACTGAAAAGGCTGAGCAGGGGGAGTTCTTCAGTGTGCCAGAGTTAAGAGATCTGCTCCTTCAGGTTTCCATGGGACTTAAATACATTCACAGCTCAGGCCTTGTGCATCTTGATATCAAACCCAGTGAGATTTGTATTTCCTTCATACTTTTCCTTGCCTATACCACGTTTTACAATTGTCCATATGTTTCAGGTAATATCTTCATCTGCCGTCGAACCAGCTCTAGCGCCGGTGGAGAGGGGGATAGCGAGGAGGATGATAATGAAAGCCCCTCCTCAGGGGTTGTATATAAAATTGGTATCTGGCTCCTAGTTTTTCAGATTTAACACTGTTAATATAAAACCCTGATGTTAATCACAGATCTCATGGGTTTTTTAGGTGACTTGGGTCATGTGACATCTGTCACAAGCCCTCAGGTAGAGGAAGGGGACAGCCGCTTCCTGGCTTATGAAGTCTTGCGAGAGGAAAGATGTCTATTTAATCTCTTCTGGTTGACTGATCTCGTATAAAAGGCGAAGAATTTTGAATGTCCTCTGTTTTCTCTTTGTCAAACAGGACTTTAGTCATCTTCCTAAAGCGGATATTTTTGCGCTTGGCCTTACAGTGTTATTAGCAGCTGGAGCTCCACCGCTTCCCCAAAATGGAGATGACTGGCACAACCTCAGGCAGGGTCAGATACCTTGTCTTCCACAGGAGCTAACAACACCCTTTAAAGACCTTATGAAGGTACAATTTTACTCTACAATCCATTAAGGTCAGATCAAGTTCATCCAAACAGATGTTTGAAAACGAATAAACAAATAACTTCCTAATTTCACCTTCTTGGACGGTAAAACAAAAATCCACATTCATGTTTCGCCAGTAGAGGACAGCAAACTGTTTTTGGTACACTGGTTTCATTTGTCTCAGGGGCATAATACTTCTCATTTGCCAGACGCTGTTAGATCCAGATCCCACTTTAAGGCCCTCTGCATCTGCATTGTGTCGGCACAATGTACTGCGCAGAGAAAGGACGGGAAAACTCGCCGCACAGCTTCGCAGGGAGCTCAATGTGGAGAAGTTCAGGACGGCCATGCTGGAGAGGTATGTTTTTTTTTTAATCTATGAATTCCCAGACATTAACTAATTATTATTATACGATAGGGAACTCCAGGAGGCTCGATTGGCTGCTACCTCACCACTCCAGTTATCCCAACCAGGATCTCTTCCAAGAGCAGGGAGGAAGCTTGTGGGCAGAAGTGCAGCTCGCTCCGTGAGCTTTGGTTTCCCTGGATATTAGCACTGAACGATTTTTGCAATGACAGTCCTAAGGACACTGACTGCAATGTGGAGTTCTTTTACATGTGGTGCATGATGCAATGTCTTTAAGGTCAACTGTTTGCTGTTAGACATTGTTTTTTGTGAAATGTATTTTTTAAACTGTAAATAAAGATTTTAAATGTAAAGTTAACTTTTTTGGTGTTGTACCTTTATAGTGCTTTCCATTTTAACTTTCAGCGTAACAAACAGCTTAGACTGAAAATGTTCATGATTTGTGGGTGTCAACTCCGCCTCAAAAAATTGGATGGGCCCCCTTATCTAACCCAACATTGACAAGAACCGAAGGGAAATTCGTTTCCAAAAACCCCCTTTTCCTACAGTTAAGTGTGTTGTATTGACATCATAACATGTTAATCCTTTCTTGTTTGCATTTGCCAATTGCAATTTCACATGTGACTAGTTCAATATAAACACTATCACACATGTGACTAAGAGGTCATCATAACATCAACTTCCAAAAAAATGTCAATAATACTTCAAATAGTTCACTATAAACACTATCACACATGTGACTAAGAGGTCATCATAACATCAACTTCCAAAAAAATGTCAATAAAACTTCAAATAGTTCACTATAAACACTATCACACATGTGACTAAGAGGTCATCATAACATCAACTTCCAAAAAAATGTCAACAATACTTCAAATAGTTCACTATAAACACTATCACACATGTGACTAAGAGGTCATCATAACATCAACTTCCAAAAAATGTCAACAATACTTCAAATAGTTCACTATAAACACTATCACACATGTGACTAAGAGGTCATCATAACATCAACTTCCAAATGATGTCAACAATACTTCAAATAGTTAAATATAAACACTATCACACATGTGACTAAGAGGTCATCATAACATCAACTTCCAAAAAATGTCAACAATACTTCAAATAGTTCACTAAAAACACTATCACACATGTGACTAAGAGGTCATCATAACATCAACTTCCAAAAAATGTCAACAATACTTCAAATAGTTCACTATAAACACTTATCACACATGTGACTAAGAGGTCATCATAACATCAACTTCCAAAAAATGTCAACAATACTTCAAATAGTTCACTATAAACACTATCACACATGTGACAAAGAGGTCATCATAACATCAACTTCCAAATAATGTCAACAATACTTCAAATAGTTCAATATAAACACTATCATACATGTGACTAAGAGGTCATCATAACATCAACTTCCAAAAAATGTCAACAATACTTCAAATAGTTCACTATAAACACTATCACATATGTGACTAAGAGGTCACCATAACATCAACTTCCAAAAAATGTCAAAAATACTTCAAATAGTTCAATGTAAACACTATCACACATGTGACTAAGAGGTCATCATAACATCAACTGCCAAAAAATGTCAATAATACTTCAAATAGTTCACTATAAACACTATCACACATGTGACTAAGAGGTCATCATAACATCAGCTTCCAAAAAATGTCAACAATACCTCAAATAGTTCACTATAAACACTATCACACATGTGACTAAGAGGTCATCATAACATCAACTTCCAAAAAAATGTCAACAATACTCCAAACAGTTAAATATAAACACTATCACACATGTGACTAAGAGGTCATCATAACATCAGCTTCCAAAAAATGTCAACAATACTCCAAACAGTTAAATATAAACACTATCACACATGTGACTAAGAGGTCATCATAACATCAGCTTCCAAAAAATGTCAACAATACTCCAAACAGTTAAATATAAACACTATCACACATGTGACTAAGAGGTCATCATAACATCAGCTTCCAAAAAATGTCAACAATACTTCAAACAGTTAAATATAAACACTATTACACATGTGACTAAGAGGTCATCATAACATCAGCTTCCAAAAAATGTCAACAATACTTCAAATAGTTCACTATAAACACTATCACACATGTGACTAAGAGGTCATCATAACATCAACTTCCAAAAGATGTCAACAATACTTCAAATAGTTCACTATAAACACTATCACACATGTGACAAAGAGGTCATCATAACATCAACTTCCAAATAATGTCAACAATACTTCAAATAGTTAAATATAAACACTATCACACATGTGACTAAGAGGTCATCATAACATCAACTTCCAAAAGATGTCAACAATACTTCAAATAGTTCACTATAAACACTATCACACATGTGACAAAGAGGTCATCATAACATCAACTTCCAAATGATGTCAACAATACTTCAAATAGTTCACTATAAACACTATCACACATGTGACAAAGAGGTCATCATAACATCAACTTCCAAATAATGTCAACAATACTTCAAATAGTTAAATATAAACACTATCACACATGTGACAAAGAGGTCATCATAACATCAACTTCCAAAAAATGTCAACAATACTCCAAACAGTTAAATATAAACACTATCACACATGTGACTAAAAGGTCATCATAACATCAACTTCCAAAAAATGTCAATAATACTTCAAACAGTTAAATATAAACACTATCACACATGTGACTAAGAGGTCATCATAACATCAGCTTCCAAAAAATGTCAACAATACTCCAAACAGTTAAATATAAACACTATCACACATGTGACTAAGAGGTCATCATAACATCAGCTTCCAAAAAATGTCAACAATACTCCAAACAGTTAAATATAAACACTATCACACATGTGACTAAGAGGTCATCATAACATCAGCTTCCAAAAAATGTCAACAATACTTCAAACAGTTAAATATAAACACTATCACACATGTGACTAAGAGGTCATCATAACATCAGCTTCCAAAAGATGTCAACAATACTTCAAATAGTTCACTATAAACACTATCATACATGTGACTAAGAGGTCATCATAACATCAACTTCCAAAAGATGTCAACAATACTTCAAATAGTTCACTATAAACACTATCACACATGTGACTAAGAGGTCATCATAACATCAACTTCCAAATAATGTCAACAATACTTCAAATAGTTCACTATAAACACTATCACACATGTGACTAAAAGGTCATCATAACATCAACTTCCAAAAAATGTCAATAATACTTCAAATAGTTCACTATAAACACTATCACACATGTGACAAAGAGGTCATCATAACATCAACTTCCAAAAAATGTCAACAATACTCCAAACAGTTAAATATAAACACTATCACACATGTGACTAAGAGGTCATCATAACATCAACTTCCAAAAAATGTCAATAATACTTCAAACAGTTAAATATAAACACTATCACACATGTGACAAAGAGGTCATCATAACATCAACTTCCAAAAGATGTCAACAATACTTCAAATAGTTCACTATAAACACTATCACACATGTGACTAAGAGGTCATCATAACATCAACTTCCAAATAATGTCAACAATACTTCAAATAGTTCACTATAAACACTATCACACATGTGACTAAAAGGTCATCATAACATCAACTTCCAAAAAATGTCAATAATACTTCAAATAGTTCACTATAAACACTATCACACATGTGACAAAGAGGTCATCATAACATCAACTTCCAAAAAATGTCAACAATACTCCAAACAGTTAAATATAAACACTATCACACATGTGACTAAGAGGTCATCATAACATCAACTTCCAAAAAATGTCAATAATACTTCAAACAGTTAAATATAAACACTATCACACATGTGACAAAGAGGTCATCATAACATCAACTTCCAAAAAATGTCAATAATACTTCAAACAGTTAAATATAAACACTATCACACATGTGGGGGAATTTGTCCGTGGTTCCAAAGAAAACCCAAGCCACGCCCCCGTCTGACAGTGACGTCATCAGGAGGCGGGGTTTATCGTCTAAGTTCTGTTTAGTTTATGAGGTTTCAGACTTTATTATGATTTGACTGACAGGTCACGTAAGTACCGAATATATTAAACATTTGCTTTAAGAGAGAGATTATAAGATTAAACCCGTGTTTACTGGGTCACTCATGTGATGTGTTTGTAAACAGCCGGTACTGTATTTCAAGCACAATAAGATGAGTTTGTTGGATTTGAGTGATATTTATTCTTTATTTTAAGACTTGATGAACAGTTAGTGTAAGAGTTTAAATAAGAGTTTAATATAAGAACTTAGAACTTCATGCTAATGTGATGCAACACCTCTTTAAGCAAATGAACGTTAGCTAGCAACCACCGGCGTTAGCTATTTAGCTCGATTTAAAATTGTTAATTCGAATCAACTGATTTAAAATCATTCGCGTTACTGTGACGTCACGTGTTTTTATTGTGTTGTTGTTGCATTGTTGTGCCAATTTACACATGTTTTCTTGCACGAGTTACAATTGGATTAAACATCAGCCAATAATGACAATTGTATTTTTAATATTCAATACACATAAATATATAAATGTATTTTTATGAGATTTTGACAAATTTTAAAAATTAGATTTTTAATCCTTGTTTCAATTTCAATTCAAGCCACAAACAAGTTTTGTCCATTATTTGTTTCCTGAAAATGAAAGAAAACCCAAACAATGACTTTTATTAGGATTTTCTGATGCATTGATCTAAAAATTGGACACATTTTGATTATTAATTTCCCAAATTGGTTTGACCCAATTATTTAGGGATTTGTTGTCCTTTACGACAACGTAAAAGGTCAAATAAAACTTAATATTTTTAGCATCATGTTGTATTATTGTCTATAGTAGATTATATAACATGTGTGGTTGTATAATCTGCATTGATAGTCAAACTTTGCTTTCTGATGAATTATATAACTCTTTAAATATAGTTTAAATATAATAAAACTTGTAGATGCGGTTCTTCTTTTTACATTTAAGTAAATTTAAAATTAATATTCCTGTAATCCAGTTGTTTAATTTTTTCCATTTTTGATTTGAGCGCACGATGAGAAAACCCCAAAAGAGTCATTATCGTTCCTTTAGTTTTAAAAACAAATAATGAATTAATTAATCTTTATCATTTTTGGTTTGAATTTATAAAATCAAGGAACGAATAATAAGCAGATTAGTTTTGGACCCTATAGTAGAAACATTTTTTGTAAAAAGAACCCAGTAACTTTTTGCTATGTTACATTCATCAAAATATCTCATTTTGTGTTTAACATATCAACAAATGTATCCATTTTTTCCTTCTATGGTAGTCAATTGAGCCAAAGAACCGTTACTGTGTCTATGTCCTACTGTTTGCCGTTCATGTACATTTCTCACTCGCATTCTTCATTTTGTTTAACTGCAGATTTGCATGAGGTCTTGCATGGCCTGTTGTACAATGGACTGTAACCAAAATTTTGACAGTTTTCCGGAGACATCCCTTGTTCTCCTTGCCTTCCTTCAAAACAAAAGCTGCAATAGCAATGACCTGGATGATCTCAATGAAAATCTAAAATGCACTACCAACCTTAATTACATTGAAAGTGATGATGAGTTACAAGCCGATGGACACAGTTTCCCTGTCGACTACAGAAAGGTTTTACAGGACCTCCAGCAGCAAGTTCAGCCTAATCTTCCAGGTATTCAAATTTGGGTAAAGGTACTTTTTTAACAGTCATTTTAAGAATACCTTACAGCACCTTGCAGTGGTTTCCTTCGATCTTTAAGACAAGGTCTTTAAAGTGATTTTCAAACAAGTAAATACTTGCTGTACTGTAAAAACTAGTTCTGGGACTAAAACCTTATTTCTTTCGATATTATTTGTATGCACTACCCTGATGTATCTTTCCATTTTAGTCAATGCTGAAGAGGCTCAGGCCGCAAGAGAAATGGCTGCAGAGCTGATCAGAATTGCAGATCTGTTGGAGCATCATGCCCTTGCACGGGCTGCTGACATTCTATCCAAGAAACTGCAAACCTCTCCCCTGCAGGTTAGAAAAGTCATTACAAACAAGTATTTATTATCAATTCAAAGTATTTTCGTTCATTCTATCATTTTGCAGGTTTGGTCGGACCATTTATCCCAAGGAGTTCAGAGTTTACTTCACCAGGTGCCTGGTGCCAGAGAGTTTAACAAAGAACTTGTGGAGATGGCCTTTACTTTTGCTCTAACAAAAACAGTGTGTGAACATGTGCCCCCTTTTCTCTTTCATCTATATGATGTCGTGGTGCGGTATTTTGTTCCCCAGAGTCCCCAGTGATCTTTTTTTCAACTGTGAGTGAAATGTGTATATATGGATATCTTTTTACTTTGTAAGAATTAAGTTGTAGAGTCAGTTTTTATGATCCTTCCATTGTTTAATTAATGTTATGGTCAATTTTCTTTTGTCTTGGTTTATAACATAAGTGAGTATCATCATATTGTTACAATGCATTGTTTTGATGTTTATTTGAAGCTGTTTATTTGTTATTCTGCTAAATGCTTTAACACCGTTTGAAAAACTGATGAACAAAAATGTATAAATTTAAATAAAATGTTTTTTTTTTGCATTATTTCAACTTACCTGTTATTTGGTATTACAGATAAGTATATGAAAAAAGGAATTCAGAACGAAAGTTTAACGACATACACAACATGCTATAGAGATCACGTGCTTTCATGAACGACAACTGAGTCAGATCCAGAGTAAAAACAGGAACTTAACAACAGTTTCTTTATGCTTGATATTTTTGTAAATTCATTCACAAATCAGTACACAAAAGACCAAATGTTCCCTTAACAGAATATGCTTTTATTTCACAGCTTTTGTCAAGAGTACAAAACACCTCACAAAAATAGTAATTTCACTCTGAGACTACAGGTGGATTCTGCCTGTAGATGTGAATCTTCTAGTTTTGATTTCTAGTTCAGCATCTCTTGGATAGGCACACAGCAGGAAAAGGTGGTGACTGTACGTAGGTGGTTTGTAACTCATAGACAAATAACAGCACTAAGTACAGGCATGGTGTTATTGAGATGGTCTTGGAGGCTAAATGGTACAAAACTTGATATTCTATATAAGAAAACTAGAAAGTAAAAATATTCATGATTCCCATCAAAAATGACATGATTGACTCCAATGGTATTTAATGTTTAAAATTGAATGGTATTTTTGAGACATTCTGGTCCCCAAAGCCTGAAGTTAGCTGTAACCAAAGCCTTATTCCTTTTAATGTTACCACTGCAAATAATTTTTATTATAAAACAACTAAATAAATTTAGATTTTCTGTTCTTGTTTATGCAAAACACAGTGGTTTAAATATACAAGACTACGATCACATTCTTATTTAAGTATGCAGTTTACTGAAAACAGTTAACTGAAAGTGCTGTGCTTTTGACTTCATCAATATGCGGCCTGTTGTCTTCACAAAACTGACTGTGCGGATTTATTATTTTAACACATACAAACAAATATCACAAAGTTTTTTATAGATTGTACCATCTGTTTGTACCATAAAGTTTCACATGACGAAATGCTGTACATTAAGAAATGATAGCCCGTTCTAAATGAACTGAACAATAACCGAACAATGTTATAACAGAAGGGGCTTCCCATTTCAGGCTGTGACCTAGGTTTCTTCTATTCTTAGTTTTTCCAGGAGATTTGAAAAAAACATACAAGTCTAACCAGGTGGGTTTATAGATAAAATGCATAGAGATTCAAAGTCATAACTTTGCTTCAAATTACATCTTATAAGTAATCCTGTATTTGAAAATGTTTTTTGGACATGCAAAATCACCAAAATGCCTAAAAATGGCACCAGTTTTGCACATCAAAGAATTCTGAAACAAAGAATTCAAAAATCTCAAAGAAAATCTGGTAAAATTATAATCACGCAAGCCTGTGCTTTAAAACCAAAACTAATTCATAATTAACATACTTTACAATTGAAACAAAATAAACTTTGTCCTTTAAAGTTTAAAGATCTTTATGTTGATCCTGTTGACATTAAACAATCAGGCAAAAACTAGGTCACAGCCAGAGAACAGATCACACCAGAAGCATCAAATCACCAAATACATAGGGTTTGCATCTGTCGCCTCCACCCAGTCATTAAGCTGGTTTAAAGAAACCGAGAAACTATATCAACAAATAAACATGAGCAAACAAAAAATCCAAGACAACAGAAAAAAATACTGTATGACACAAAGACAAGGAGCATTTGTCTGATAAAGTGGAGCTTTAAGCCGCACAGTGGCCCAGGCTTCCATAAGGGCAAAGAGACAGTGACATCACACTCAAACATGGACCATTTACTTCTTCCTATAGGCAAATGCTCCACAGGCCAATACTGCAGCGATTGCAACCAGGGCTGCACCACCATATAGCAGCATAGGGAGATCACAGGAATCAGGTTGTGGTCCAGACTTCCTCTGCACCGGGGGACCGGTAGAGGCCTGGATGTCATGGGCTGATGAGGTTGCCTTTTGCTCAAGCACCACTTGCTCTAGGGTGGACTGGACAGGTTCAGGTTTAAGACTGGGTGGTGGGATGATGTCAGAAAGAAGATCCTTGATTAGAGTTGTTGATTGTGGCTCCACAGGAGCTGGAAGAGGCTCAGGCTGAAGTTCAGGTTCAGACAAAAGGAAAGAGGCGAGAGGAGTGGCAGCATGATGGGCTGGTATCTCTTTCTCCAATGAGGCTAGAGGTGGATCTTCATTTACTTGAGGGAGAATCTCAGTGATAACATTTGGTGGCACTTCCTCTCTGACAGCAGCAAGCTCAGTCTCACTGCCCAGCACACTAAGAATACTACTCTGAAGGTCCGCCTCTTCTGCAGTTTCTTCACCCTCCTCTAGCAGTTCAGCATCTTCGCGTTCCACATGGACGATGTCAGAGTTAGAGGAGTTGTTCTCGCTTTGCTCCTCGGCCATTGCCACTCCTTCCGCACTGTCCAGACTCTTGATGTCTTCTGGGTCCATCATACCAATCTGGGCCCAAGACTCGTGTCCTGTCAGTGACACAGGAAGACTTTCTGTCTGCCAGGAAGCTGGTCCACTACTGTCTCCTAGAGTCAAAAGTGATGCAGGAGGGCTTCGCTGATCTGAGGCCTGTTCACCCGATAGGATATAGATGTCGTTACTGTCCTCTGCAATAATAACTCCAGGGTCTTCAATTTCATCCAGGCTGAACACAGTGCCCTTTAATGTAAGAGGAAACAAATGATTTAAGTTCACATTTGCATTCATTTAATATTACACTATCAAGGCCAACACACAAGTCTACGACAATGCACCCCTTATTTTGATTTAAATTCGATGATCATGAATGACTTCTGTAGAAATAATATGATATTTTAAAAGGGTGCCACAGCTTTTTTTGGTTACCAGCTTTCTTCATACCATCTTCTTGTGAATTCTACCAAAGAAATGAAAAGAGGGTGATAAAATAATGAAATAATTTTCCTTTTTGGGGGTGAACTGTAACTTTTACAATAAAATATGATAACTGTAATTTCTCTCTATATGTCAATAAAAAATAAATTAATCACTTAATGAATTTATTTTAAACTGATTAAAAAAACATCATAAAGAAGTTTGCTTTACTAAACAAGCAACTTTTTTGCTTTCATTTAATTAAATATAGAAGCTTGATCATAAATATATGTTTATTGAAATAGCTCAAAATCTTTAACATGTTTTTTTCAGTTTGTGGTTTAAGCAACATACGCATTTCCTTGAACCTTGATCTCAATTCCAGCCACATCGATAAGAAGTATTCTTATTGTTGAATCTGGCAGACGGTATATACACGGTATGTCTGGTTATGGTGGTTTTCATATACTGTTACCAAGAAGGAAGTTCAACTAACTAAAGCATTTTTTTCATCTTACAGTTACATCAATAAGACCCATACATCATCCAATGGGTGAGCCACCCAGTATAATAGAGCAGAAATATTCCTGTGTATTCCTATTACTGTGCTACAAATCATATCCTTTAAAAGTCACAGAGACCAGCACGAGGGCAATGTATCTATAAGCTCAACATTCAAAACCTGGGAATTAAGGAAAAGGACACCTAACACTCTCATCCCTCTAGTCTGTCCAAAAGGACATCATCAATGTGGTGTGGCAATGCCTCCGGTTTCTACACATCCACAACTAGGTCGAGCATGAAAAACAAATTAATATGAATATGACCTCATTGTACGTAAAAGCATAAAATTAGCATTTTCTGCTAAATCAAGTCGGATGCACACACCCTGTGGGTTTCCTAGTCAAGATTGCAGTTCACACCAGTCAACGTCCATCTAGTTTCACATGTCTTTTTTGCTTGAGATAGATGTTGAAGTACATTAAGTTGCAACATTCATCTTGAAAAACTGATGGCTATATTAAGGTTGTTGTGTGTTATGCTATAGTTGAAAAAACAACAACAACAACAACAACAACAACAACAACATTTGTGAAGACCCCCACCGACAAAAAATATACTTTATAAAATATAAAAGCTCTGTCATCTTTTTATATAAATTTTTAGCCAGGCTAAGTTTGAAATATGTTTCTGTGCAAGATGAGGCTTGCTGTGAGACTATGCACTGACATCCAATGATGTTTTGTTGTCTAAAACCCCCAGGTTAACTACTGTGCCTACCTGAAGTCTACCCACCCTTCCCTTAGGACAAAAAAAACATACACCAGCCAATAAAATACATCTGTACACAGACGGGACGACCTATGACTAATAACAGGTTTGTGGTCCAGCTCATCAAACTGCATGGGAACTAATGCATCTACTAAATGCATCAAATTCAATGGCTTTGAATATTAACATTTAATGGCATCTGTACACAAAGACTTCACTACAGTGTTATCACTGTTCTGAACTAACCTCAAACACTGTTGGTGATTTAAGATAGTGAAACTGGGCCAGACATTTTATATGAGGATTTATCAGATTTATTTTTGATCCTCCCCTACGCCCGCACTGGAAGGGGGTGGGGGTGGCTGATGGCCTATGTTTGCATGACGAGAGCGGCACATTGACTCGGTAAAATTCAGTTACGTAAGAGACCGAGCTGAACGCTGGGTTGAGTTAACGCAACCTGACATGACTCAGGATGAAACACATCACAATCGGCACCTGCTGATATACTGACGGGATACTCTGAAAGGAGTCTGTGTCTTCCAACACAACAGGACAGGACAGGAGTTGAATTACATTGCGTCAGGCCATCTAACAAGTCTCCGCCGAGCGTGTCAGGGCCATGTGACACGGCACACTGAAGGTCAACTTCACAGACATGAAGGGGATTGGTTGGGGCTAAAACTTCCCACAGTTTCAAGATACTGTGTATTTGCGACAAAAAAAAGTGTCTGCCAGCAGCCTTACTCCTGAAGATCAAACCAGACAACACTATTCAGCAAAACAGCACAGTGCCCTCAAGTTCTGTGATAGCTTGCAAACTTTACCAGCTAATACGCCTCTCGTTTTTGGAAACTAATGAGTACTGTTTTCAGGCAATGCCATTAATGATAAAATACATAGCTTAAATGAACCATTAATACATTTTTGTATAAAGAGATTGGACAAAATGCTAATATCTGCAAAAACAAGAAAGCAGAATAAATTTGTGTGCAATTCACTGACAAAAAACATTCTTAAATGAACCATCACATTCATGCTGCTTGTGGTTTTTGATCATAAATTCATTCTGCTTGATTTGTGAATAATTATTTAAATCAACCAGCAAAAACACAATAAAAAAGACAATATGCTTCTGAAAAAGGTCATATAATGTTTGTTAAATATAGAACAAATGTGTTAGTAGTGCAATTCCTGTCTGTTCTGAAAAACATATTTTCTATTTACAGCATGACCTGGACAAAATCCCCACTTGCCCAGAGTTCCAAAATAAAGAGGCCCTCCTACCTGTCCCTGTTCAGTTCATAAACTCCAGCACTGACCACAGATGACAAGTAAATGAGTGTCCGAGAGACAAAATAAAGGTTGCAGGACACACGCCAGGCTGTCAGAGCAGTTGGACTGTAACTGCCGAGCAGAAGGTTTGGTTTGCTTACACGCTATCTCCTCCTCCATGTAAGACTCCTCCCTGTTTTTATGCATCCGCACACATCCCGACCTGTCCCGCTTAAAGCTGACATCTATAAAATAGCTTGTCACTTGAATGTGGTTCTGCTTCCAATACAAACAAAGGCAGATTGTTCAAATTTAATTAATCCCATTGAATGAGTTCTTCAGCTCACACACAAGAACTGAGTGTTTCATCTGTTATACAGCGTGACCCTATTAGAATTTTAGGCAAACATGACCTACATCTTGCTTTATGACATTTTTAAAATGAAGAAAAAATTTAATAAATAAACATTATCATGAAGGTAAGAAAGTTGTTCGTTTGAACACTCACATGACTATCATTTTGATGAATTGAACAACAATGTGTGTTATGAAATAATGACGTTTAGTATGCAAATCTTTTTTGCTTAACTTTAAGTTTTATGATTCAATAGTGATTCTCAACCTTTCATATCAACTATCACGTTAAAAGTGCCGTATAATACAAATATGTTAATTTTTGTCTTTATAGAATCTAAATTACGTCCACTCTGCTGCACCTTACATATTTTTATGCACATCTTGTTTACATATGCAGAACGTGCACACTCTGTGTTTAGTGTTTAATGTTTTTCTAGTGCTAAATGTATGTATGTACACACTGTGTTGAATGTTTCGACTGTGTTTGTCTATAGTACACTGTGTATACTGATTATATGTATGTGCATATTGCACACTGTCTTATGTGGTCTTTACTATATGTTTCATGTTACCTGTACTGCATTGTTTTTGGAGCAAGATCCTAAGAATTTCACTCACCAGGGCACTTTTATGGTCACATGTGATGTGACAATAAAAGTGAATTGAAATTGAATTGAATTAATGCCATTGCACAACCGTACATTGGCCTACAATACAAACTGGAGAGGATTGAATGAATGACCAAGTCTTCTGTGGATGACTTGGTCTGAAGCAATGATTTGTGTTTACAAAAAACACACCTGTACAATTAAACAAGCATCATGTGCCAAAAACCAAAAATATAAAATCACCTTAAAACAATGAGAGTGCCTCTGGCTCCCTCTCATGACATATCATAAAAACTATGAAACAATATCTGCAATTATTAAGTTATGAAAAGAATTCAGCTAAAAATAATGTAATCTTTAGTAGTAATATGAACAAAAAAATCTAGAGGTTAAAGTGATAGTTAGGCCAAAAATGAATACTGCATCATTATTTAAACTCAACCCCCAAACCTGTATGACTTTATTCCTTCTACAGAACACAAATGATGAAATTTTAAAGAATGTTGGGAACTGGCAACCACTTAGGTTATACAATTTAAATTAAATGGGTGCTACTGCTGTAAATCTATCTGCTGTAAAAAAAAAAAAAAATGTCACACAGGTTCGAAATGATCAGAGGGTGAGTAATTGAGAACACCATCTTCCTTTTTGGGTTAACTATAGTTTGAATTACTTTAGGTGATATAGTAGCTACAATGGACAAAGACTCACCCATCCTCCTTGCTGAATGATGAAGTCTGCTTGTGATTCCTCAATGTAACGAAGTCCATACTCTAGCAAAGACCCAAGCGGTTTCCCTGCAGCCAACAGTGACTGTAAAAATACTAAGGGTACCAATACCTTAATGAGGAGAAACAATAAGAAAAAATCCTTTACAACCAAAACATTAAAGGGTTTAGTAAATTATCAAAAATATTCCTATTTTGATAACAATTCGTTTCATAATGTTATGTGTGTACTAATAGTGTGTCCCAAGAATTCTTGGTTACCTTGCTCCATCCTGTCTGAGCATGAGAGGACAGCTCCTCCACTGATTCACTGAAGCACTCAAAGCTCAAATCACTGGACAAAAGACACAAATTCAGAAGTGAATGCAACATTTCTATGCATTAATGTCTCCTAATTCTTTGTTTTATATTTCAGATGATCCTATCCCGGTTAAAATCTAGGTTAAATTTTAATTTTGAATCACAGATTTTTCATTGGGTCCCAGTCTGCTGAGCATAGTAATAAAAATAGCTAGCTCTCCTAGAAAACATTAATTTGAAACATTGTGAAAATTTTCTGTCAATGTTTATGTTAAAGATGTTATTTAAACTCACGTTACAACTACTAATGTATAATACTTCACATCTGTTTGCACAGCCTGTTTATACAATACATTCTACTCACACAGACATCTGCCAAGAATGTTTTAGTTGCAAGATCTGCTTTCAACTTCTAAAAGTTGCACAGGAATGTTCCCTGTTTAGCATACCTGCTGAGAAGCGTATGAGTGGCAGTGGACAGGTGTGTGTCCAGGTCCCATGAGACGCGGTCCCCCAGCACTGCCAGGCTATCCTCTATGGAGCTCTCTGGGTTAGCTGGACTAAATACTGGAGATGTGTGGCGATCAAAACCAGTCCTGGAAAAAGCTTAGCGGAATAAGAAAAAGTTGACACATTTAGATCTAATTTTACTATGCAGGAAAGTACAGTATAACGAAGTAAAATAAAAAATAAAAGGACTTACATGCAGCAATTTCCTCTTCCAGTTGCTTCAACTCGTTTTCAATCTGTTTCTGCAGACTGATCTTTCTCTCTTTTTCCATTTCCTGTGTCAGTTGGCTCTCTCCTGTTTTGAATCATAACACAAAACATTTTTCAAACTGCAAGTACATTAGTATATGTTTTTATGCTCACATAATTGACACTTAATTTGTAATGAATTCACGATCAGACACTGGTTAAATGGCTGGTCACATTTTCTGAGTTTAGAAGACCTAAGGAGTTCAGCTCTGTTAACCACATAGACTGACAAACTACATCAACAAAATGGTATTTGAGAGGAACATTATGATGGACAGAAAATACATTTTATATGTATGTGCACTCAATTGGAATTGAACATGGAACCTTGGGAAAAGAGGAAAAACAAGAAAAGTTACAACAAATGAATGGTTGCTTAGATTGACATTTCTCAGTGTGGGTATATCTATAGCCAGGTTTGAGAAGGCCTTGTGTTAGTTTTAATCAGTGCCGTATGAACATCCCAATGCTGATGACACATGACAGTCTGTCATAGTGCAGAGGAGGTTGAGCGGAAAGAGAGATCAGAAGCTCACTCTACTTTTAAAGCTGACTGAATGAAAACCAGTGCAGAGGAAAAACAGGACATTCCTCATTAAACTGCTGATGTGCTCAAGGCATCAGATTCTCCAACAGGCAGCCACATCTCATCTTCATCCTCTGTTGTCCAAAGTCAACAAGACTAACCGTTCTAGACACATGCATGCGCATGGAGTCCTCAATAACCACGTTTGAGCAAGGTCACATGCTACGTGCGGAATATTCAGTGATAATGTGGAAAATGAAGTCAAACTTCATGGGAAGTGACCTTTGAAGGACTCTAGGAACTAGACTTTTCTGCCAAGGAGGGATAACTTAAAAAAATTGGAATTATGTCTCTGTTGGGAGTATCAAAAGACAAAGTTGGTTACTATACACTGTAAATTGTAACAAATTAAACTGTCTTAATTTAATCACCCTTTTCACAAACTTGAAAGACTTTCCTTCCCAAAACAGATGTTAATTTTTTGTGTTTTGCAGACAAAAGGGTGAGTAAATTAATTTAAAAAATTTTTTGTTTTGGTGAACTATTATTTTAGAAGTTTCAATCTGTCTACTATATAGGGAATGACATTCAATACAAGTTTATAAAAACATTTTAACTTACTTTATTTTGTAACTTCTTAACGTGCAATACCTTCAGGCATTTGTCTTTAATATTTCACTGGTTGAAGAAGTTTGTAAAGTTCAATAAGAGCATTAGCAAACCCCTGGAGTTATGGGACTTGTTCAAGGACAAAATGGAGATTCCTGGACTAGAAATGTGACCTCACTAACTTTAGACCAAGTCTTCATGGGACTAGTACTAGAACTGCATTGACAGTGATACTCTCCCACATCTCTTGCAATATAGCTGTAAAGGGTTGGGTGGGCAGTGCTCTTATACTGTAGGTGATTTCATCATCTACATGAAGCCATTTAAGAAATCAGAGGTTACACAAGTTCATAATGGGTCTATGTGACATGGGAGACATTTCTATGGTTACATAAAAACAAAAAAGTATCTATTACATTTAAGCCGACGAAGGATTAATCGCATCCAGAAAACATTTTGTGCTTAAATTATGTATTCATTTTTAGGAAAAATATAAAAATGTATAAACATATGTATATAATTCAAATTATGGGTAAATATAAACAACGTATAAATACAGGTACGTATTTTGTTCCTTTAATATACACATATGTCTAAACATGTTCAATATTAATATGCACAGAATAAATACATATATTGTGTTAAGGGCAATTAATCGTCAATTGCTGCTTGGCAGCCTTAGTCACATATCAAATCACGTGCCCCTTTTTACAATGAACACAAAACTACATCAAAAGTGCAAAACAAACTTTTTTAAATATTGTAACAGTGATTTAGGCATACTATTAAATAAAGGAATTATTCTTTTTTAATATAAAATCCTGATCCTCTGACTGGTGTGTACAAGCACTCACCCTCTGCACTACCCTCGGAGTGTCTTGATCTTGAGGATGGGGGCAGACTGAGGTAGCTGAGGATGGCATACTTGGTCTCATAGTGAAATCCTTCAGGCACTGTGGTGGATGAGCCAGAGGCAGCCATTGAAGAGAGACGTCTCTCAGGGACACCAAACGACAGTTGTGTTCCACTTCCTATAACAAACAAAACACGTTATATGCACTTTACAGGGTGATGAAACAATTTATGGTAAACTAATATCCACAAAGGAACAGAAAAGTAGAGGTTTGTCAATGGGCTGTTACGTTGTTATGGACGTCACATTGTAACCTGTAAAGTGAACCAACTGTTTAAATAATACATAACCCCTGTTTACAGTGTTTAAACATCACAAAAATATCAGTTTATGAAAAAGTTTGATCATTTAAAAAGTTAAATAAACTGCCTTATGGATGCCAACTTCTTAGAGTTTTTGTGAATTAAAATCTACAAACCAGAATAAAAAAAAAACAGCTAATGGCCAAGGGATAGCTCTTTTTAAAACATAAAATAATAATAATATTTTAATGTTCATGTGTTTATGTATGAGCAAAATGTAGAGTTATGAATGTGACAATCCTGAAAATAGGCCTAACCTTACGATGAAAATTCATGCGTTAAAAATAAAACATTTCTCTACAAATGTCAAGAGTAACAACACATGGGTGTTTAAACACCCAAATAATGACATCTGTGCCATAAGTAAACTTTGGTTAAAAAGAAAGAAAAAGAATGAAGAAACTTTGTGTTGTCACATAAGGTCAAGTCTAGGCCGATTATAATCCATAGCAGAATAAAAGCTTGTGTTCACATAACACATGTCTGTGTAATGTGCATAATTATTCTTATATTTATAAACACATATACACATAATTATATACTTATAAAATGTAAGGCATAACAATAATATAAATAACGTATAAAAATATCTAATTTATATTTTTTAAATATGTGTGACTGTGTCTATAAATACACTATAATATATATATATTATATATTATATATACATACATTTATATATATATATATATAATACATTAAAAGAAAGAAGAACACAAAAAGTCAAACATTTTATCAGCACACACACACTCTCTCTCTCTCTCTCTCTCACTCTCTCACACACTCTCTCTCTCTCACTCTCTTTCTGTGTCTAACTCTCACACTCTCACTCTCTCTCTCTCTCCCTCTCTTTCTGTGTCTGACTCTCTAACTCTCTAACTCTCTAACTCTCTAACTCTCTCTCTCTCTCTCTCTCTCTCTCTCTCTCTCTCTCTCTCTCTCTCTCTCTCTCTCTCTCTCTCTCTCTCTCTCTCTCTCTCTCTCTCTCTCTCTCTCTCTCTCTCTCTCCCTCTCTTTCTGTGTCTAACTCTCTCAGTCTCTCACATTCTGTCTCTCTCTCTCTCTCTCACTCTCTCTCTCTCTCTCTGTGTGTATCTCTCCCTCTCTTTCTGTGTCTCTCTCTCTCTCACTCACTCACTCACTCACTCACTCACTCACTCTCTCTCTCTCTCCCTCTCCCTCTCCCTCTCCCTCTCCCTCTCTTTCTGTGTCTCTCTCTCTCTCGCTCTCTCACACTCTCTCTCTCTCACACACTCTCTCTCTCTCTCACTCTCTCTTTCTCTCTCACTCTCTCTTCCTCTCACTCTCTCTCTCACACTCTCTCTCTCTCTCACTCTCTCTTCCTCTCACTCTCTCTCTCTCGTCACGCCACACCTACTCTGGAGCGGTCAGGTGTCCTGAAAAAGCAGCTAGTCAGCTAAAGTTTAAACTTAACCTGTTAGTGTCTCTCACAACATGTCCTCTTAACCATTTCTCTTTCACCCGTTACGTCATGCACACGGCTCGAATGCGTCATACCTTTGCGTCAGTTTCGGTCGGTCAGTGAGGGGTAACAAACGTGCTCTGTTTGTCTCGCAGTAAACTATAAAAGTGCTTTGACTCTGGGACGGCTAACTGTTAAGCCGCGCGCGTGCGTAGTGTCCATATTGCGTGTGTGCGCGAAACCACGCTCGCTGCTCCGCCTCTAGTATAAAGAGAGATGCGTTTGACGTATTATGACATTATAATATCGCGAGAGTGTTACTATATACGTTGGGTTGAGCTATTCTCGCGGTACTATGATGTCAGAATGATTGGTCTGCGCAGAGAAGGAAGAAATGCGTGAAGGTGAGCTTCTACATTAAATTAAAATGGTCAAGTTTGTATGGTAGCAGACTTTCAGAGGTGATCACACTACTTTAAATTCATTATAACTATTATATTTACTATTTAAATTAATAAATGAACACTTTTACAAACATTTTTATAATAAGTGTTTGATTCTGCTGCCCTCAAATGGTTACTAAACACATTCAAAACACATTTCTGCACTTTGGTTGTCAATTAATTGTGAATACTGATTAATATATATTGTTAAAAAAATAAACTATATAAAATGTTAAATAAACACAGTGTTTTAAAATGTACACATATACTGTATTAATGCATTTATTAATGAAAATATATGCATTAAAGGAATAGTCATTATTTACTACGGATAGGTTCTATTTATTATTCCTTCTATTTGGTCTACAATAATTTGTAATTTATTTTAGTTAGTTATTATAAAATAATTAATATTTGATGACCTTCCTTAAATGAATACGCTTCATGGGATAAAATCTTGCACAACCATAATTTGGGTAATATAATCTTCATATGAGCCACATTAATAAATAAAAAAGGCAAAAAGCTTAGCAACTTTTAAAATACACAAAATAGAGTTTGACATATCTAGTCATAATTATTCTTCAGTACAACAAACATTCCAGACAATAATTCAAACATATCATACATGTAATCTTTATTTTAAATTACATAGAGTCTGTATTTACATTTAAAATATGAAACAATTTAAAGTTAAACATTCTCATACAACAAAGCAGTAATAAATATTTGTGTTATGGTAAGAGAAAAAGACAGTAAAGTTGATAAACATAAGATGCCTTTATGTAAATAAAACTTCAAAATCAGTTGTGCTATAGAACTGATTCAAATCTGAATTATTGTCAAATTCTGTGTATGGTATGTCATGTTGCAATGATTGATTTTAGCCGATTTGTCAATGAAGAGCACTGCAGACCTTGCTGTAAGGTTTGGCGTTAGAAATCTAACTGAGATTCAGGAGTGGCTGGGTCATGTGGTGGACTGGGCTTTGCAGGTGTGCACGTCCACCTCCTCGTGGCAGTCTCTGCAGTGCACAGCACAACACCAATGGAACTTGCACTCGCACTTGACGGTGCGGCTCATCCTTGATGTGTCATATCCCCGCCCGCAACACATGACCTCACAGCTGTCAGCCCCCCGGGACGTGCGGTTGCAAACTCGGCCACCTGTGCCCACAGAACCTGCAACGATAAAACGGAGATAAACCCCAAATAACCTAGAAAGGGTTCATGTTGTTTATGGTTTTGAGATCACGCCACCGCTGGTGTACAATTTCACCATGCTATTCTCTCTCTCATCCTAGGCTGTCACGATCTAATAACATTTTGAATGTTTGAATAAATTCCTGAAGCAAGCAGACCTCTTAATAGCCATGTGTAGTGCCTGGCAGATGTCTGATAGTGTCCAGACAGATCGGTCTTGAAGAGGCTGGGTTTGTCTGCACCGTGTAAAAAGATGACCGTTGGTCCTTGGTGAGATGAGAGACTGATGATAGAAGCTATCAGCTGTTGCTCAGAGTCTTCATCACGTACTCATTTCAACGGCTTTAATCTCAGGCAACCCACCCTCGATGGGCCGACGCGCCGCTGATTGTTGCTGATACAGAAATGGCTAAAGACCCGATACATACCATCGCTTTCATGCCCCCTTGAGTGACAATCCAAACCCTTTGTTTGTAAGGTCACTTAAATGCCAATCGAGACAACACAAACTCTACAAAAATAGCATAATTATAAGGGAAGGCCTGAACTCCACCAGTAGAGCCAGGTATTTCACCGCTGATCTGCTGAAATCTATTGCAAGTAGGCAAAGATGTGTCTGGGCATGATGTGGCCACTCCCCAACAGCAGGCTGGTATGCTGACCTGATACCGTTCACATCATGGCCGGCGTGTACCTGAACGTGCATCTGCTTATTGAATTAAGATGAGGGGGTGGCAGGAGATGAGTTTAACATGTGTGGCTGTGATGGAAGCTGGTAATTGATTTCACACTTATGAAGTGGAGGTATAGTCTATGTCTCCTAGAACTGACATCAAACAGACGAAAGCTTTCCCACAAACCGCCCCACCAGAGAGGTCAACTGGGGTTAACACTTTAATACAGTGATTAACATCGTTTATCATTATTATGTCCCTTAAACTTCAGCCAGAAAGGAAAATTGTGTTATCATTTATTCACCCTCTTGTCATTTTAAATGTGTAGGACTTTATTGCAAAACATTTTTTTAAAAGGAGTAAATTAAAAAGCTATGAAATTAATTCAATTTATTGCTTAAATTTTGTGTATTTGTAATTCTGATCAACCCAAAACTGAGTTTTTAGAATTCACTGAAAATGTGTATTTAACATATATTCGTTAACATAAAAATAGTTGTAAATCTTAGAGGAATTAACTGTAGGATTTTTAATCAATTATATATTCCATTGAAAAAATCTATTTCATGTTTTTAAAAGATTTCATAAAGTTATATTTACTCTTAAGTTTTGTGATATTTACAAAGCCACAGGGAATATTTTTACAGTGTATGCAGAACACAAAATGTTGAAGTATGTTCAGAACTGGCACTCATTCACTCGGTTAGATGTCCATTCAATAGTACATGGATGCAATTGCTGTTCGGTTACCAACTTTTTTCAAAATATCTTCTTTTGAGTTGTGCATAAGAAATAAAATGGTCTTACAGTTTTAAACAACTAAAGGGTGAGTAAATGATAACTCATTTTAATTTTGGGGTATGTTATCACTTTAAGTGTAACTAAAATTTATTATAAAGTTTATCTCCAGTGTGTGTAAATTAAACACGAAATTAGTGCATTCGACATCCTTGCAGCGAAAACACTTTAAGGCACTTAAAAGAGCCGTGACCTACCTCTCCAAATATTCCTGCCAGTTTAAAGCGGAAAATACAGAGGTGCTGTGGAAGGCAGTGATTTATAGCATTTGCACGTCGGGATTAAATTTCAGCTCCCGTTCTGCCCACAAAACTGTGGTAATGTGTCTAAACACAGCGTCACCTGATAGCAGGGATCATCTGCAGTCTGACAGGCACCCCTCCCTTACTGCTTCCCACATAGGTACACCTGGTGTTATTCAGTATTCACACACACACACATATGAGGAGAAAGGTAAAAGGAGATAAACCTCAGCCTTAGGTAGGGAATCTTTACCTGCATTCAGGTTACAGGATTGGGTTATGACTATTGTGTATGTAATAACTAGCTAAATAGCTCCCGTCCTCTTATTTCATTCACTTTGGGTTTGGGGGCAAGACTGATTTTGAGCATTTTGAGTGGGAGGCTTGCAGGGTGGAGAAACCACATGACTTATGAAACAAGTTTGAATGCTGAGAAATGCACTGACTCAACTAAAAAAGTGTTTTTTTGTTTACATGAGTATTTATGGCATAAGTGCCCTTGCATAATTTTATACACTCACCCGATTCATGGTCGCCTATACAGTAGTCGGGCGAATCTTCAAAGTAGACAAGATCATTTTTGGTAGGCCTTTTAAACATCCTGTAGGTGCTTGTAAAGCCTGTTCCATACTGGTTCATCACCACCTGTATGGCATTCTTGTACTTCTTACGAAGATAGTCACCAGTCTGTCTGAAGTCGGCCATGGCTAGCCAGCAGGTACGGACGCTGCACGAGCCGCTGACGCCGTGACACTTACATTCAAGGTTCATAAAGCGCTTCACCGCCTGTGTGGAAAAAGAACAGAATGTCTGGATTAATCACGAGACTGTCATATATAACAATTTGTCTGTTTCTCAAGACGGTATATGCATGTCTCGACAGCTATTTGCAAGAAAGCTGCTTTGTTACCTTCCTCCCTGCACGGTTGTTGTGCAAGTTCATGAGAGCCCGTGCATCCCTCTCCTTTCTCTCTTTGGCGTCGATAAAGAGCTGAGAGAACTTCATGGCATGGTCAACGTGATCGCTGCAACCCCCCCAGTCGAAAGAGCCCTTGGCATCACGAGATAAGCCCTTCTTTCCAGGGTCGCACGAGCAGGAGTCCAGTTCACCCTGACTGCACGCCCTGGTTAAGGTGTGGACCATACCTGCCGAGGAGATGGCGTAGACAAAGGCGGCCTCACGACTGCCTGAGAATAAAGATACAAGAAGTTCAGTGATCTGATAGATACAACAATATATAACAATTGCATATTATTTTATAGAACAAGTCTGGTGCCTATTGTAGTAAAAGTCAATGTACTTGTGACCCTGCCAGTGAAAACCCAGCTAAAAGTCATTTTTAGTGCTTTACTTTTTATACATAAAATCATTCTACACAATGTAAGAAACATTCTGTGGCAATATAACATTGATAACTTTAATATCGACTGAGTGAGAATCTTTCAAACACGGAAATCATAGTGTTATTAATATGTAAAATCAAACTTTATTGCTCATTTTCTTAGAATTTAATTTTCCGCATAGTTTTACAAAATATCATAGACTTAAATTGCACACCATACTTTCAAAATTACATTTACTTAAATAAATGAGACCCAACATTCAATATGGCAAGATATATTTTATATACCACATCTTAAGAATCTATCTTTGATAAGAACTTTAACATGGCATCAACACAAAAAAACAGCCTAAATAAAAGTTATAAGCTACAGCTTTCATGTGTTTAAAGGCATTTTCCTCTAGGAACTTTTTCAGAAAGTATGCCACAAAATCCCTTCAATTCTTTTAAATTAGTGAGCTGACATTGACAATAAGTAGATTCTCACAGTGTCAAGGAAAAGTTAGGAATCCATCTGGGAGGTCTGAATACCTTAAGCAAGAAGATTAAAGTTAAAGGTTTAACCTAACTTTTATGTGCCGAGCAGCTT
Source organism: Triplophysa yarkandensis (assembly GCA_033220385.1). Taxonomy (NCBI): domain Eukaryota; kingdom Metazoa; phylum Chordata; class Actinopteri; order Cypriniformes; family Nemacheilidae; genus Triplophysa; species Triplophysa yarkandensis. Next base: position 6,007,718 of record CM065669.1, on the reverse strand, counting down.
AGAGGCCTGGGACAGAGAGCTTCTTTGTGGATGTTCCCATTAATATGATTTTACAAAGAGAATGGGAATAAAGTCCCAGACACTTACAGTCACAAACCAGGCGGGCTGGGGAATGAACTCACCAGACACAATAGTTTTCTTTCATTTCCAAAGTAAAGATGCATTTATATAAATATGATGCTGAGCCAGACTGGCATGATCCGTCTATTAAAATGATGGATTGTAATTGAGAAAATGTGCATGCACACAGATTTGAGAAGCACAGTTCATCAAGTTTTACATTCTGTGATCTGTATGATATCAGATAAGGAATTTCACAGCATGTTGAGTGTAAAGAACACAAGTTTGGGGTCTTACTTCGATGCAGAAGCCTTCCAAAAAGATTGTGCTCTCTTGCCATGGTATTGCAGTTCCACCGGTGGTTCCTGAACTGGTGCTGACATTCCCCAATCCAGGTTTTAATCCCAGCTCCAATAGCCTGCATCACTTTGGGATGCTGGCGGCACAACTGACGCTGTTTGTTCATTAATCCTGGGATGTTGTCGCACATCACTTGCGATCCAAGCGTGCCCATGTACCTGCATGAAGACCAAAGCACAAGGACCGATGAAGATCTCTTGAAGACAGCAAGTTTCGACACACACTTGGCACTGAGAAAACTTTGAAAAATGAGAGTTCTTTGCAAAAATGAGATTATATGAGCATGCATTTGAACGAAACAGAACATTTTCTTAACATCTCAACATCAAAAGAACAAAAGAAATATAGTTAAATGTCAACCTACCACCAAGATGCGTCCACCCTTAATGTGAACCAGCACATAGCCACGGACAGATGAAAACATATCCCACTTGGCAGCAAGTTCATATTACAAAGTTGCTATAAGTCCACACTTGAGATTTAACCCCGAAAGTCGAGGGGAGCGCACGGAGGGTCTTGTTCTTCCAGATCACAGAAGCATTGCATTGGGGCAAACCATCATGTCACCGTAAAAGCATGCTGGAGAGAAGCCACAACTGAGCCAGACTGATGCTGTGATGTTAAAGATGTGCTGCACATAGATGATGATCTCCTATCAGGTTTAAATTGCTTACACAAGGGGTGGGCGCAGTCCTGCCTCAGGAATGAAGTGAAGAAATAAGACGTCTTGAAGTATCTGTTCAGGCTAGCTTGACACCAGGAGAAAGTATAGAATGTGGTTTGTGTCTATTTTATATTATCATTGTGTTTTATTATCACTGATGTATTACTATAAACAATATATTATGTATCAGTCAACACTTTTTATATTTTAAATATTGATATTTTGATCACAAACACTAGTTATTGAACTTTTGGCATATAGAGAACAAATACTTGTCCTCATCATCCCTCCCATTCAGATTGGATTATCACATTCTTTTGCCGAACTGTGTTTCCTCTATCTTTGATCAGCACTTTATGCCAAAGGTTTAATATTGAACTCTTCCTCTTCTTGTGGAACCAGATTATTGGGATCGTTCTCGTGATCCCCGTGGAAAAAAAGCGGTCACGCAGAGTGGAAATGAGATGTCATCACTAATATGATGGGATTTGATGTCATGTCAGTAAGGAAAACTTAATCTTTTCGTTATTATTGACTCTTTTGCTTAAATAGTCATATTTTATTATTATTATTTTAATAATGCTGATTCTTATTGTGTTTAGTTTTTTCTTTTGTAAAACGTACTGCATCATTTTTAATGTAAAAATTGTTTTTCTTTTAAAATTAAGTCATTTACACTCTATAAACAGTTGTGATAAAATAACACATTTTGTTTAACTAAATCATCTGTGTTATTTGTTAGGACAACACGTTTTGTTACTTTCAACACAACTTGTGTTAAAAATCAACATGATGCGTGTTGAAAGTTACACATAATGTGTTAGATTACAGTCTGCATTTTAAGAATAAACCTTGGATTTACATTTTATCGCTTTAGTTTGGAAAGCAAAGAATACTTGAAAAGAGACAATAATTTCTCATCTAAAAGTTTTTTTGGTTGAGAAACTAGATCAGAGTCATCATTTCTGTGAAATATTTTGTAGTCATCATGTCAACGATCCGGACAATTCAGTGCCAGTTAATCATCTATCATAACTATACAGCCAAGATATGACATCTATAGCAGACACATCATACCACATGATTTCTGTAGGAATATCTCCTCACTTATAAATCAATGATGGACAATATTTAAGAAGCAGTCAAGACACAACAGGCGTTTGTTAGTGTTGTACACCTGCTCTTTCTCACTGAGCTCAATCCCATGAACACTGTTACCTTTGTTTCACTGTCAACGCTGAGACAACCTTTTCTACCGAAGCTTCAAAAGCTTTTTTACAGTAAAGGACAGTTTTTCTTAACCACACTTTCCAACAGTACATTTGTGGGGTCTACCATCTTAATCTAAATTGATTCCTAAAATTTAGTTAATGAAATCTATAGTAAGTCAGTCCTACCATATTTGTACAAATTACCTTATAAAATTGTTTTACAACATTAACGTTAATGTTGAAACGATGTTAATTCACTTATTACCGAAATAAAACATTGGAAATTGTTTGGGTTAAATGACACTTCACTAAAAATGTAAAAACTTTGTTTTATAGTTTAATTTGATTGTCATTTAATCCAAACCATTTCCGTGGCTTTATTTCAGTAGGACACTTAAAGATAACTTGACCAAATAAAAAATCTGATTCTTATTATATGCATTTTTCCTCAAACATCACAAGATCAAGCACAAGGGGTACTGCACCCCTGTTGAGCTCACAATGCACCCAAAACAGACACTTCAGCACCACAGACAGCGACTTCCACACAGTTTTCTTTTTAGACCCCCCACCAAATTCCAAAAAAAAGGAAAATAGCTGCCAGAAACTAACAAATGCACTTTATGTCATTCTTACTTTAAATTTTGGGAAAACATTTATCATGCTGGCGTACATTATCAGGAAACCAAATAAACATAAAATACTTTCTTGAATAACTCAGTGTTATCTTAACACAAACAAAACACAAAACACAATATATATATAATAAAATCCTCAAGAAGCAACATAAAACACATAAAACACTGAAATAAATGATAAGATCAAAAACAGTTTTTCCAAGTTTTGGATTGTGAAAACCCAATCAATAAACCTGCTCCAAGCACTCCAAGTCCAAGCACAACGGCAAACCTTCCACAGCTTGCCCCTTTTTTACCAATTTTGAAGTTAGGTTGAGGCTGCAAGATGTATTCTGTGAGTTCAGTCTAAAGAGGTACAAAGAAGACAGTTAATTTTAATTAAGGTTGACATTTCTCTATCAAAGCACTGGTTTCACTAATCCCAGACTCAAGATTGATGGGTGAAATTCTCTAGAAGGTGGTCCTAGATAAAAACATCACAATTTATTTGTTTTCAGCATGCTGCAAGCTATGACCACATGGCCTTCATTGGTTGTTGGATTCTATCTTGTCACTGGGGGCAACCTGATTATCTTTATATGCTTCATGGCTTTTGCTGCAAAAATCTATAGAGACCTCCGAGTGGGATGTAAGGGCTCCCTCGTTGGTGTCTGCACTTTGAGTATTTTTACTAGACAAAACTATTGTAAATACAAGTGGCAGAGATGATAAAAGATTAGGACATAAAGGAATGTGGACTTGACTGACCTTGCCAAGCAGGGTCTTAAGACAGACCATCTCTTTCTGGAGGTCTCCTGTCTGAGTTATTACCTCGGTGCAAATGGCTTGAGCCTCTTTCTTGGGATCACATGTAAGAACCACCTGTCAAACAATGTTATCTTGAGCAAGTGAAACTTAAAAAACAAGATACAAATCTACAAATCACAATTAGTGTGATAGATAAGGTTTCCAAGGAGGACTTGAGTATTAGCTCCTGGATTTTTTTTTACAAATTCTGTATTTGTATATTTCACAATATTAAATAATTGCTTTAGCTAATGGCTTGCAATGGACCTTGGGATAATTTACCCTAAAATATTTTTTTTCATTTTAATTCTGCAAGACTTATTTTCAGCAAAACCAAAAGATGATATTTTGCTAGATTGTTGGTAACTAAAAATTATAGGTTCCTCCTGACTTCTATTACATGGACACATTAAGTCAATTAAGACAGATGGTATTCATACAAACGTTTTCAAACTATCCTAGTCATACAGGTCTGAAATGACAAGAGGGTGAGTCGAAATGTTATTTTGAAATAACTTTACGAAATGGACAACCAACCTCAGAGGGGCTACGGGGGAACCTGCTGATGACATCCTGTACGGTTTCTGTCAAATGAAAACACTGCTGCTTCAGGCTGGTCAGAAAGCTCATAAATTCCTCGCTCCTGGGAAGAGAAGACATATTTTATATTTTTACCTGTTCCCTGCTTATCCATTCAAACTTAACCAATACAAAACATTCATTATATAATTTCCGCTAAAGTCTTATAACATGAATATAACGTGAGTTTGCCCCATTAAAACCACGTTTCAACAAAAGCAAATATTTCTTAAGTGACCAATGATATCTCTAATTTGGTGACAGCGCTCTTGTTGCACTTCAGCTATCACTTACAATTTCAAATCCCTGTAATTGCTCACACATACCATGCAATGTTGATAGTGTTATCTTAACAGAGCATTTCCCCAAGCAGCCGTTTTCTTCTCCTAACACTCTGTCAGAGGCTGTGGTAAACACTGTCAGACATCGTGGAGTTACTATCTTCTCCAGGATGGAGAGATGGGCTCTGACCATTGCTTTGTTAGTTTTTCTATGACTGAATGAATGATAGGCTCTAAGTGCTGGGTTAATGCCACCGTCCAAACAGGCACTGTGAGCTGATTCATCATTTTATATCAAGAAACATGTGACTTGGTTGGAAATTCGAAGAATTGTAAACATTGAATTGACTTATAAGGATAAAAGAACATATTTGTGGTTTAGATAATCTAGAATATGTATCCAGTTCTTAATATGAAACTAGAAAACACACACTGAGTTAGTAGAGTTTTCCATGTAACAATGCTCCAGTGTCACATTGAAAGATTTTGTTTTTCTATTGGTCACCATAGTGCAAGCAACACACTTTTAAAATGTCTACTTATGTGTTATGATTCTTTAGTTTATGGATCAGAAAAATATCTTTTGAGAAATGTCTCAGTGGCCTTGTGTCCATATAATGGAAGTCCATGTTGTTTGGTTATCAACATTCTTTAAAACATTGTCTATTGCGTTCAGCCCGGAGAAAGTATAAAATAAAGGTTTGGAACAACACACAAAGTAAACAATGAAAAGAATTTTATATTTTTAAACTATCCCTTTAAGATTCTTTGGGTTTTGACTTCTATAACAAACAGTATAAAACAGTCTTTGTTTTTAAATGTTTCTTCTGGATAATATATAAACATTCAATCAAGAGTTCAATTTAAAATAAACGTTCTGTTGTCATAACTAGAGCAAACCATCCTCATCAATACACAAAAGCTCTTGTCTCTCAATTAAGAGAACGCAACATGTAGGTGGCTGGCAAATACTACATTGTAAACGCAAAAGGTTTGGAAACACTTACAGGAAATAACCCCTCCTTACAGTTAAAATATGAATTATTGTGAAAACAGCAGTGCTTATGTTTACATACATCCCATTAAGCAGGAAATAAACTCTGGCAATGAATTTCACTGTAACTCTATATCCTCTTAATGTGTGTTTATGGTGCACCCATCAGAAGAGGATTTAAGTGCACAATTTACTGTGTACATGTCTGCCCTCTCTATACCCCCTGGCATTGAATAAAGAAATTATAGATTGATTAGATTCATTAAGTGTGGACTTGAAAGTTAAATGTGGCCGCCATGCCGACTGCTCGCCGTCATCAGTCAGAGAGCGGAGCATGCAGACATGACACTGGTTTGCTTCTCACCTTACAAATCATTACTAGAGCTTAAACCATTAGGACAGGCTTACATAGAAGCCTTGTCAAGACACACTGTTAGGAGTCTTGCCCCATAACAATGTTACCAGCATGAAAAATTTTAATATCAATATAGATAAACTGGTTGAGAAAACCGGTACCAATCTCCAAAATGTGTTTGCATCCTAGAGAGTGAATATAAAATGTAGTCTCTTTGGATAAGTGACTGCGTAAACACAACAATACTCTAAAATTGACGTCTTAAGAATAAATATGGACACAGCACAAAATAGATAAAATAACAGCAAAAGGTTTAAAAGTTTTACCCGCTGTCTATATTGTTAAGAGTTGTCAGCGTTCCCATATCAATTTTATCGAGACGCATCTGCTCAACAGCACTGAGAATGTTTTTTTGATCCTCACGGTCAATTACTCCAATCTACAAAGAAAAAAGAGAACCTTAAATGTTTAAGGTACATAATATTTATAGGGCTTATTTGCATTTTAAATGGTATGAATCAAATGCACGTATAAAGAAAAAAAAGGTCACCTCAGACTAGATCTAAGTAATGTTAAGTAAAGTTAATGATGATACAAGACATTTTCCCTATATATCCTGATGTTACCACACGTCTTTTAAAATCTTTAACACATACAATACCTTTTCCAAATCCATTTTCTCCATAACCAACAAGTCATTCCAACAGATGTCATGCTCCTGTCAAAGATAAAATTGGGTGCACTACAGAGTCATAATAGCTGACACTCACAGTAAAAGAAATATTATGGGTTAAACACAATGTTTTTGACAGACTGTTGTTTCTCACAAACTTTTACAATGGGAATATTCTAACGAATAGAGTAAACACTACAAGTATGCTAACATTACGTTATCACACTGTTTCTTAAACATAAATATTATACTGTGTGTGTAAGTATGAGAGTGGTGTGATAAAACTGCTTACAAACCATGTCTGTGTAAAGTCATGTACAATTTCTCAACTCATGTGATGTTATTACTGCTGTTTATATATATAAAACTCCACCCATAGGATTTATGTTTTTAACAGACTAACACAACGTTCTTCTGGAAGTGTTTTCAAGCCCAAAAGAACATACAAGCTTTTAGAAATGTTCTATATTATTTCCACATTACAAAAAAAATCAGGGCAAAACAAACATCACATGTGACTGTAAATGTGCTTGTTTGTGTAAAAGAAAAAATGAATGTTTAAGTACAGCTAGCTCACCATCATGATGTCAGAAAGATGGTCCAGATTAAGACCGTGCAGCAGAAGTTGAATATCGCTTAGTTTTAAGGCACTAAAAGAATAAACCATATCCATAAAAAATGTGAACCACTAGAGGGCATTAGAACCCAGATGTTCCAACCCCAGATGTAAAACGTACCTCTCTGTATTGGCACGTAAAGGGTAAGGGTTTTTATTGAGATATTTGCAGAGCATCTCAGCTTTGGATGGTGCATTGACATTTACAGGCTCTGCAGAATTAAGAATTCTGATCATCTGGAAAAGAACATGATTTACTGTAATATTTTTCTCAATGGCAGTGTATTTCATTATGAGCACCAACATAGTACTCTAGGTTTTTGGGAGACGTAAGCATGGTATGACAATGAAAATCCTCAAAGTCACATTTAACCTTGATCTGCAATAGTACCATTATATAATATTTGGGCCTATATTAAGAGATTTATGACTTAAGAAACTACACACTTACTAACGATATGGGCTTGAATTACCTCAGTCTTCTTGAATATTTTAGCCATGTCAGCTGCCGTCTTCCCCGTTTTGGTTCTGAAAGACCTATCAGCTCCTAGTTGGATTAGTTTTAACACAGCCTCCTCATTTCCATACTGCACTGCTATTATAAGGGCCTAGTCCAAAAAAATAAATAGTCTGCATTAAAGGTATAATGGTAATAATAAAGTGTATGATTTCATACTATACCATAAATTTACTTTACTGTATGATTAAAGCAACCTTTATATATAAAGATCTTACCGTATGTCCATTATCGTTCTGAAAGTTAACCTCTGCTCCATGCGACACCAGCAAAGTAATCACCTGACAATAGCCGTCTCTGGCGGCCAGCATCAAGCATGTCAAACTGCTCCTTTAAAAACAAACAAAAATGTAACTATTTTCCAAGCAATCTATTTTGTTTTAAGGAAATGTATATCATGCAGACATTCCAACTTACGTGTCCTCGCTTGCCAAATATCAACCGTACGGGACTGTGCTTTATAGGCACGTCTATACTTTCTTTGGTTCAAGTGATTATTTACATATTGCAGAAGTGTGTAATTAAAAAAATATGAGTAGAAAGTCTAAACATTTATTAATAAAATCCAGTGAGAATTTAATGAAACTTTTAAACAGTAACGCAGCTCTACAGGTAGATGTCTTGAAGCATCTTAATGGTCTTCTAGATTAAGTTTTTTCTATTTTTCATCGTGTAATAACACTTGAAATAGCTACATACACCAGATATCACTAGCCATTTTTGTCACACATCTTGTGCATACAAAAGTCCCACTGGTTACATGGTTTAAGCAATGTAAACTCATATTTTCTAATGATACACTGGTCTAAATTATATGAGAAACTCATTCTTTTATTGGGGTTGAATGCAGACATATATTTAGGAATATATGTATATTTATTCATAAAAAAAATCTATATATATATACATACAAACCATAAATATAAATTTGTGACACCGTGTCCTGGAACAATTCAAAGCACAAAAGAGGAACTTCCGACAGCAGTTGGTAATAAACAGAATGTGTATTATTGTCATAAATATAGTTTTATCTGTAAACCAGCATATCAAACATCACACTGTAAGTCCATGAGAACACCCTGAGACCATTAATCACCCTGGGTGGCATTTCCCAGAGAACATGATGGTGGTGAACTCAAGTCCACAGCGTCAGGATCAGGTGAGCGAGGCCACCGTCATTTCTCAAACTGACATTATCTCCTAACTATCTACGCATTTCCCTGGCAGGGAATGAATTTGTGATAAATGTGTACTTTCTGAAACACATTTTTCACAGTGTGCCCTTCTCTAATGGCAGGGAAGCAATCGGGAAGTTTACTGAATCAATACAGACTAAATTTTTGTGGGTAAGGTCATAATTGGGTCACTCTACTGGAATATTTGTATGTACATTACTTTGCATGTGTTTATTTCAACCCTCATTCACATTATTTTTAATGTATACTTTAGAACAATCAGACAAACTACATGAATAAAAGACAGGTAAAATTTTCAACACCTATACACAACAATTCGTCCTGTCTACAAGGTGATGGGTCACAGTGTCATTCAGACTGACTTTGATTTTTACAACTAAGGAAATGGTGAAAAACAAAATTCAAAGCAAAACTGCAATCTCAGCAATTTCAAACAATAAATAAGCACTAACTGGGAACAGATCTAGAAGCACCGGTCTGTAGGCCAAAGGCAATAGCAAACGATTTCTTGCTGTATTTGTTAACCAAGTTTAGGGAAATGCAGCTGCTACATATTGCCAGTCACGTGAGGAACACTTGGGGGCAGAGGAAGATGATGCGTGTTTGACAGGCCCATCACAGGCCTTATGGTTTCTTGTTACCCAACTTTAAATATTTTGTCTGGATGGGACACAATCACTTTCTCACCGGTCAAGTGAGCAACATGCTTGTTGCCACTCCAGATCATGTGAGAGAGAGGTTTGGCTGGCAGATGATAAGCAGCTGGGGGCTGCCCTGAAAAAAGCCTAGAGTCAATAGACTATGAAGTACACATCATCTTCCAAACAGTTGTTAGGAAGATATGTTTGAAACACTGTCTGGCCAGTGTTAGTGTTTTGTAGCAAAGTGTTGTAGCATTTTTTCATGCTTAATCAACTGGATCAGAAAGCACTTCTCAATCTATATGTATAAATAGTCAAAAGTGTGTTCAGGTGAATGCAAGTCTGTGAGATTATTTCCCAGTGTAATATTCATATACTGTTGCAATAAAGTATTCATCAAACTCAAACCAGGACCACATTCTATGTGTAGTTACAATGAGTATAACCTGAAATGAGCCTCACTAACCTGCTGCACACATTTGGGTCAGCATTGCGACTGAGAAGCAGGGCCACACACCGGGCAATCTTTTCTTCTGAGGCAGATGTTGCAGTGCAAGCAGCCATCAGGACTGTAAAGTTGTCTATGAAGTCAAAAAACAACACTTTGAACACTGAACATGATTATTTGAATTAAAGGGTATACCATAATATACCAAAAATAACTCTGAATTGCTCAGACATTTTGACAAATGCTTGAAACCAAACACTTCTTGGACCCCAATGACCATAATAATAGAAATGCAGTGCTCAAGAACTTTTCACTGTCCAACATTCTTAAAAATATCTAACTTTGTTTGCAACAGAACAAAAATGAATTGATTTTTCAACCATGGTAGTGATTAAATGATGACAGAATTTTAATTTTGGTGTGAAGAATCCCTATTATTATAAGACTTGTGGTACCAGCTCAAAAGGGTAAGAAATCTCTCTCTCGAACGTTCTCTGCTTCAGTTCCTCGATGGTGGAACGATCTGCCTCTGGCTTCACGCTTGTCAGACTCGGTCTCTATCTTTAAAAAACTCCTAAAAACTCATCTTTTCCGGCTACACCTAACTCACTAACTCACTTCTTTTCTAACTACTCACTCTATCAAAAAAAAAAAAAAAAAAAAATCTTTTGTAACTTCGCTCTCTGTGTAACTCGGTAGCATTGTTGTAGCACTTGTTCACCTATTGTTGTATCGGCTATTTACCGCTTCATTGTCTCCTCGACTATTGTAAGTCGCTTTGGATAAAAGCGTCTGCTAAATGACTAAATGTAAATGTAAATGTATAAGACCCATCTACCGAGAGTTACCGTCTTTGTTTTTTTTTAATAAGAGTGACGTTAAGCCTACATAATAAGCTCTACTACAGGGTAGGATGCAGACAGTTTAGTTTCGTCTGCGGTGGAGCAGGAAAATAAATAAAGATCCAGTGTTGGCCAATGCAATGACGCCAGCACCACGCTCTGTATAGCCCCATTATCAATCACTTCTATCTTCTCCCCCTTCTGTGCAGAACGCAGACCAGGAAGTGGCAGCTGCATTCACATTTAATTATTTCCTGTCTGAGCCCGCAGCTTCAGCTGGTCAGGACCCCTTCCATCTCCCTTCGGCGGGCACTGAGTAACCGCACAAAGCACTTCGAACTTTTGCTCGTACACATTTCATCATGACCAGCAGATGAACTCAATTTAAAGAGAAATAGAAAATTTGGTGCGTAAACTCAAAACACACCGGCAGATTAATTACACATTTCAAAGGTTGGGTATGTGCGTCACAGCCATTAAGTGATGTCAGATGAAGGACACCGGGATGAACTGTAACTGGTTTCATCCTCCCCGGCACGTGGGCTGAAATCAAAAGATGTCAAACTTTAATGAAAACCAAACTATTGTCGCCTGAAGGATTAAGTCTAGCCATGTTCTTTTGATTTGATAACATTGGGTTCCTGGCCGGTGCTTGATGCGAAACCCTAAAGTTATTCCCTAAAACAAAACACAAGTCGAAGGGAGGACATGTTAATCAATGCTGTACTGACAACACCTGCTCTCTGACTTTTTCAGTTAACATACCTTAAAGATGCCCTTCTTTGCGTGTTTTTGACGCTTTGATTGTGTTTACAGTCTGCATTATTACATTTCTTTATTTTTCGCATGGAACGTAACCCGTTTTTTTCTCATAATTCCCTTATCTGTATACCGTTTTTTACCCTGTCATAAAACGGCTGATAATTTCCCTTTTCTGATGAAGTCCCTCTTTCAAAAATAGAACTTCTGATTGGGCCAGCGATTCCTGTGTTGTGAATCGACAGCAAAGTTAGTACTTGAAGCCCGGAAAGATGACTGTGCTTACAAACACATGGAGTTGAGGGCGCTCAGTGTTATGGTAAACATATCCTAAATGTTATCAATTTGTGCCGGAGTCCGACTCAGATAACATAGATAAAGAGGATCGAGTAGAACCCGTGCAAGCACAACTTTTGCATTAGCCTAAACATAGAACAATGATTCACGTCACTGCAGCTAAACTTTACCCCGATCTAAACCAGCATGTGGTTGAACAGCAAACAAAAGATATAATTAACAAATAACAACACAAACTTTCGATGGTGTCTGGTGAATTACTACACTTTTTGTTGGGTTAGTTTCATTATCATCTAGTTAAAAAAGCTTAACAGCACTGTCCTTTGTGTAATACGTTTCAGAAACTGTTAAACGCAACAACTTAAATAATACAATACACTTACGGGTTCTAGTCCATAAACAATAGAGGGAAATTCTCCATCTTTCAAGAATAATCTTTATGTAAATCCGGAATTAAATTGATCGAGAAAGCTGTCTGAGTAATGTGCTCTACATAGTTTTACATGTGGATTTTAATTTTCGCGAACCGATTTGAACATTAATTGTAATCATTCATTTCTAAGTACAGCATCCCTGGGAAAGGTGTTTGGACTCCAGGATGAAAATCGGCGACATGGCCACAAACAAACACCCAAAACGTAACTCTTCATCTTCTCCATGAGAGTTAGTCTTGGTCTGGTTGCGGGTTCGAATCTCAGTGTCAGCAGACAATAACTGAAGTATCCTTGAGCAAGACACCTTACCACTGTTTGCTCTGCAGTGCTGATTGACCACTGCATAATACTTGTAAGTCACGTTGGATAAAAGCGTCTGCCAAATGAATGAATGTAAATGTGGCAGCGTAACAAGACCACGCCCCTTTCCGTGTGTTCCTATAGGCAGAGGTTAACGGCAATAGTGATGTCACTAAAGCAGGAACTAGAGGGATGTAGTCCAAACTGGTCTTTCTTTGTAGGCGATTTCTGTTCAATAAAATCTCTCGCTCGGCATTTAACTTTGACCTTTGTGCTTTTACAGATATCATTTACACCGACGACAACATTATACACTAATACAAGTTTAAAAATATGGAAAGGGGGACCTCATTTTACCCCTACTGAAGTTTGCACTTGCACCTCGGTCCAGCAGGAACTGAGCGAGCTCATAGTGGGCCACATGTACAGCACACATGAGTGGCGTCCAGCCGAAGCCCAGTCGTGTTTCAATGTCCATTCCTGCCAAGCACAACTTGTTCACTTAATAGACAACACAAACAAGCACACTTGATAACCAAGAACACATACCTCCATCCAGGAGCTCTCTCACAAGCTCAACATTTCCTGCAGTGATGGCTCTCTTCAGACTTGACACTTTGTCATGTCCATTCAAATGTGCTTGAGAGGACTATAAAAATATGAAAGTTAATAATTTAAACTAATAAAAAAACATTATATTGGGAGTTTACCTCAGGGCTGGGTTGGGGATATCCAACGTCCCACTCCTCACTGCTTCCATCACTTTCATCTCCAGCAGGAAAGGCGTAACTCATATCATTCATCATTATTATGGCGGGATATTAAAGATTTAAACTGACATTTATTACTATGACAACACGTGTGTTCGACTTTATGCGGTGACGCAAGAACTGAAAGGACGATGACATCACGTTACCGCGAGAGGGCCGACGGTTGCACGCTTTTTCGAGCGACTCTCGCGGGAATGTGATGTCACGTCATTCGCCTGTCGGGTCGTGTGGGGATTCGTTAATTCGAATATTGTTATTTTGTAATTTTTTTTTATTTTTTAAATACAATTTTAATTATATTTAGAATGAAAATTAAATGGCAGGGAAAATAATAAAAAATAAATTAAAAAAACGTTCAAACGCACATCACGTACGGCTAACCACGCCCATAAAATCATTTATACAATACATGATCCACAGCAACCCTGGAGGTTTTAATGAAGCACATTTATTTTCATATTCGTATGATTTTGTAATTATGTATCATTTTTAATTAAGTGTCATTAAAAACAATTTCTTCATGAATAAAGTTTGGCATTCTTGTAATTGGAGACTTTGTGGACATTGTAAATTACAGAAAGAAAATGTTAAAGTCACTTCCAAGTGTGGTCCAAAAGGCAAGATTTTAATGATTTCCTGATATATATTATTGCCCATATATTTTTAGTCATTGAGATCACTTAATTCTTAATTCATAACTTAATTCTGATATATATTAATGCCCATATAATTTTTAATCATTGAGATCACTTAATTCTTAATTCATAATTTAATTCTGATATATATTATTGCCCATATAATTTTTAATCATTGAGATAACTTAATTCTTAATTCATAACTTAATTCTGGTATATATTTATGGCCATATAATTTTTAATTATTGACATAACTTGATTCTAAATTCATAACTTAATTCTGGAATATACTTTTTAATCATTGACAAAACTTCATTCTACGATTCAAATCTGATTATAAATCAATGATGCAATTTTAATGTTGATTCAATGATCATATGGTTGATGCATCAACAAGGCTTTAATGTTGATTCACAATTAAATTCACTATACATGATAAATTCATTTAAAAGGTTGGTCTCATTTTCTTCTTTTCCATAAAGTGCTTTTTCCTATTTAATAAGTTTCAGAATGTATCTTTGAACAGAAATTCAAAGGTGTCCCCATGGTCTACAATATATCACAAACTTTCGTACATTTGATTGCTGACCAGTATGCGTGGGCCAATTATGGGCCGGCTTTTAAGGCATGCTGTTTCAAACCCACTAAACAATTCTTTGATGTGATTTCCAAGTTATAAGCTCTTTTTATGTCATCAAAGATTCCATAAAGTTCTGTTCCCTTTTTCTTTGTGCTTTAATTTGTTGTTTGCTATTCTGTATTATATTTATTTACATTTGTGCATATGCCTAGAAGTGTATTTACTAGCATATAAACAAGCTACTTAAAACAGGTGCTGTGCTTTAAAAAGTTTGGAAACTACTTGGTTCATAACCTGACATACTGTGCATGTCTAATACTGTTCCAAATTGTCTGTAATTTGCTCACTATCCGAATCAGAATGAGCTTTATTGCCAGATGTACTTAGAAGAGGGATTTCTTTTGGGGTGGCTTCCAGTGCACAAAGTGACCACACAAGTGACAAGTAACATAGGAAACAAAAAGCAAAAAAGAAGAATAAAAATAACATGTATGTTAAGCACACAACGATGGACATCAATGTGACAGAAAAGCTCTGGATGGAATAGAATCTGAACAGATGTTTTATGAATATACAGTGTGCTATATGTGAAATGTGTTGGATAAAGTATAGCACACATTTATTGCACACTATAGTATGTTTAAATACTGTGCTAATATATTATTTTACAAATTTTGAAGGTGATATAGAATATAATATAATATGAATGTATTTATGACACTAATGTGAATGTATGTGTGACATTAATATTAATGTATGTATGACACCAGTATTAATGTATGTATGACACTAATATGAATGTATGTATGACACTAATATGAATTTATGTATGACACTGATATGAATGTATGTAGGACACTAGTATTAATGTATGTATGACACTAATATGAATGTATATATGAAACTAATATAAATGTATATTTGACACTAATATGAATGTATATGTGAAACTAATATAAATGTATATTTGACAATAATATGAATGTATATATGAAACTAATATAAATGTATATTTGACAATAATATGAATGTATATATGACACTAATATGAATGTATATATGAAACTAATATAAATGTATATTTGACAATAATATGAATGTATATATGAAACTAATATAAATGTATATTTGACAATAATATGAATGTATATATGACACTAATATGAATGTATATATGACACTAATATAAATGTATATATGACACTAATATGAATGTATATATGACACTAATATGAATGTATATATGAAACTAATATAAATGTATATATGACACTAATATAAATGTATATATGACACTAATATGAATGTATATATGAAACTAATATAAATGTATATTTGACAATAATATGAAAGTTTATATGACACTAATATGAATGTATGTATGAAACTAATATAAATGTATATTTGACAATAATATGAATGTATATATGACACTAATATGAATGTATGAATGACACTAATATAAATGTATAAATGACACTAATATGAATGTATATATGACACTAATATGAATGTATGTATGATACTAATATAAATGTATATATGACACTAATATGAATGTATATATGACACTAATATGAATGTATATATGACACTAATATGAATGTATGTATGACACTAATATGAATGTATATATGACACTAATATAAATGTATATTTGACAATAATATGAATGTATATATGAAACTAATATAAATGTATAAATGACACTAATATGAATGTATATATGACACTAATATAAATGTATATTTGACAATAATATGAATGTATATATGAAACTAATATAAATGTATATTTGACACTAATATGAATGTATGTATGACACTAATATAAATGTATAAATGACACTAATATGAATGTATGTATGACACTAATATAAATGTATATATGACACTAATATAAATGTATATTTGACAATAATATGAATGTATATATGACACTAATATGAATGTATATATGACACTAATATAAATGTATATTTGACAATAATATGAATGTATATATGAAACTAATATAAATGTATATTTGACAATAATATGAATGTATATATGACACTAATATGAATGTATGTATGACACTAATATGAATGTATAAATGACACTAATATGAATGTATATATGATACTAATATAAATGTATATTTGACAATAATATGAATGTATATATGAAACTAATATAAATGTATATTTGACACTAATATGAATGTATGTATGACACTAATATGAATGTATGTATGATACTAATATAAATTTATATATTACACTAATATGAATGTATATATGAAACTAATATAAATGTATATTTGACACTAATATGAATGTATGTATGACACTAATATAAATGTATAAATGACACTAATATGAATGTATATATGACACTAATATGAATGTGTGTATGATACTAATATAAATTTATATATTACACTAATATGAATGTATATATGAAACTAATATAAATGTATATTTGACACTAATATGAATGTATATATGACACTAATATGAATGTATATATGAAAGTAATATGAATGTATATATGACACTAATATGAATTTATATTTGACACTAATATAAATGTATATATGAAACTAATATAAATGTATATTTGACACTAATATGAATGTATGTATGATTCTAATATGAATGTATATATGAAACTAATATGAATGTATATATGACACTAATATAAATGTATATATTACACTAATATGAATGTATATATGAAACTAATATGAATGTATATATGACACTAATATGAATTTATATTTGACACTAATATAAATGTATATATGAAACTAATATAAATGTATATTTGACACTAATATGAATGTTTGTATGATACTAATATAAATTTATATATTACACTAATATGAATGTATATATGAAACTAATATAAATGTATATTTGACACTAATATGAATGTATATATGATACTAATATGAATGTATATATGACACTAATATAAATTTATATATTACACTAATATGAATGTATATATGAAACTAATATAAATGTATATTTGACAATAATATGAATGTATATATGAAACTAATATAAATGTATATTTGACACTAATATGAATGTATGTATGACACTAATATGAATGTATGTATGATACTAATATAAATTTATATATTACACTAATATGAATGTATATATGAAACTAGTATAAATGTATATTTGACACTAATATGAATGTATGTATGACACTAATATGAATGTATATATGAAAGTAATATGAATGTATATATGACACTAATATGAATTTATATTTGACACTAATATAAATGTATATATGAAACTAATATAAATGTATATTTGACACTAATATGAATGTATGTATGATACTAATATAAATTTATATATTACACTAATATGAATGTATATATGAAACTAATATAAATGTATATTTGACACTAATATGAATGTATATATGACACTAATATGAATGTATATATGACACTAATATAAATTTATATATTACACTAATATGAATGTATATATGAAACTAATATAAATGTATATTTGACACTAATATGAATGTATATATGACACTAATATGAATGTATATTTGACACTAATATAAATGTATAAATGACACTAATATGAATGTATATATGACACTAATTTGAATGTATATATGACACTAATATGAATGTATATATGAAACTAATATAAATGTATATTTGACACCAATATGAATGTATATATGACACCAATATGAATGTATATGACACCAATATGAATATGAACTTCTTACTATAATCCTTTATCTCTGTATTGTACTTCAACTGTCTAATCCCATTTATTTAGCTCAAATATTTTCCAACATTTTCATTCCACAGTTCCCCTGGAACATTTACCAGGAAGTGTGTGAAAGATTTCAACAATAGGTACAGAGTCTGTATGAATCAAAACATGCTGATGATCTGTAAAATGTGTTATTATTTTTCTCAAGCATCATCAGGATTCTGCACCGATGACACACAGCTTGCTGCTGTAAAGCAACACGTGGGCATCTCTGTTAAAGACTGACACTTTGAAGATGTCATGCCCAAATGAGCTGTGGCTGTGGACGCAGAGAGATCCTCGCACTTCTCTCATTGAATCCCATCGCTGCTGTCATTATGGGCTGTTTATAGGTAAGACCAAACCGAGCCTTGCTCTTCCCAATGACGCTTTTGGACTTAACTTTGTCGTCCTGATATTGGCAAGGAATTTCAACATCATCGCTTTTTGCTCACTCACTGTGGGAGATCATCCAGCGGAGGAGAGTTCATCTGACAGCCGAGGAAAGTGTTGTCACCCTCGGGGTACTTTGAGGATGCAGAGATCACCTGTGGAGGATGCAAACTGCCTGTCAAGATACTTCTTTTGGTAAGACACAAGATTATATCTCATGTTTTTGTGTGTGTGTCCATGTTTAGATTTACAAAATACTCAAACATGTACTTTGGCATTTAAACACTGTTATATATAAGAGATTAAAGTTGTGTACTTGGATTTCTTCTGTCTTTAAGTGTGGATTTTAAGCTTGCTATGTTCAAACTATGTCATGGGATTATAAACTATAAATCATATTTGACAGTATTATATGATGAACATCACAATAATATTACTTGTCTTTAAACTTACTTCTTCTAAGTAAAGTAAAATCTGCGTTGGTCTTGCTTACTCATGCACATTCTCAAGATGTACTGTACAGAACATTACAATCTCTTGTCACTGTATTTTAGGTCACTAAACAAGATTACACGTATGCATTTCTTCATAGGAATCTACTTCAGTTAAACTTGACAATCAAATCAAAATGGGCACAATATCACAAAAGTTTTTTAACACTTGTCTGAACTGTTTGCAGGTGGACAAACCCTATCATGAGAAAGGGTTTTAGAAAGAAACTGAGGCCATCTGATGTCTATCAAGCTCCTAGTGAAGATACAGCAGATGTTTTAGCTGAGCGTTTGGAAAAGTAAGTATTTGCATCGTCACTTTTTCTTGAGATGCTTCAGATGCCGGATGCTCTCCGGTCATTTTTGTATCAGCAACTCATCTAAAAAGTTTTTTTCTTTCTTGTCCTCCAATTAGAGTATCAGTAATAAAACCCAGTTGACTTATATTTTTTTTAAATGAACACATTTACACAATGAAACGTCCCAAACAAATCCCACATCCTTGGTCTCTATTGTTACTTTAGAGTCCTCCATAGCGCTTTAACTCAAGACAGCCAAATATCACACCTTTAAGCCAGTGTCTGTGTGGTGTTCTGACAAAAGAAAGAGGAAAAAAGATTTAAATGCGGGCCACCCCCTTAAATGTCACCCGGCCTGTTCCAGTTAAGTTCCTCCCATGCCATGCTTCACGTAAACCACAATACATTCACTCCAATGGACATCCAATATGACCTTTTAAAGTGCCAGGCTCCTGGTGAGTGATAGATGATTGGTATTTCTTTAATTCAGTGCTGATGGGAATTTGAACTTTTTAAGGTCTTGTTGAGATAAGTTTAATACGTTTGTTAAATCACCTTGGTTATACAGGAGCGCACAGAACAATGCAGACCTTACTGGTTTTATTGAGGGTGGGTGGATGTGAAGGGCTGTTTAACTGTTCTATTCAGTTCTTCTCTCTTCCTAAACAGAGAATGGGACAGAGAAGTTGCCTCTGGTAGGAAGAAACCCAGTCTATTGCGAGCACTGGCAAGATGCTTCCTACAACCTTTTCTGTTATTTGGCATCCTTCTGTATGTAGGCGTAAGTGTTTAAATAGCCTATATTTACATGTGTCTCTATTATGTTTTTACCTCTCTGTGAGTGTGTAACTAATTAATTTTTCTTGTTGCTTCCGTTGTTTTTGTATAACAATATACGTACATGGATTAAATCAAAATTGGACATAGTAAATATCAGTCATTTCTTATTTTTCAGGAAGTCACAAAAACAGTCCAGCCACAGCTTTTAGGACGAATCATTGCATCATTTGACCCTGCGCATGAACCTGAACGGTCCATGGGTTACTTTCTTGCCCTGGGCCTTGGTTTGCTGTTCACTGCTCGCTTTCTCCTTCTCCAGCCTGCCATGTTTGGGCTGCACCGCCTGGGCATGCAAATCAGAATTGCTCTCTTCAGCATCATCTATAAAAAAGTAAGCATTCAGTATGGGCTATAATACTTGAACAATCAACAGCACATAATATTATATCATAAAAAATACATGTTTTATGAACTGTGTGTTAACTGTATGCATTTTTACTTATCTCCTAGACCTTAAAACTTTCTAGTCGAGTCTTGGACAGGATCAGCACAGGTCAGCTGGTCAGTTTGATGTCAGCCAATCTGGGCAAGTTTGATCAGGCAAGTATAAGATAACAAAATGGTAGCTGTAATCATGTTAAAAAAACACTTTTAAATTCTAAAAAATACAATAGTCAGGGATAAAATAAGTCATTTTTTAAAATATTGACAAGAACACTTGTTCAACATAAAAGCCAAAGACATAAAATGGTTGGTTCTTACGAGAGTCGATGGATGTACTCTGGAATCTCTTGGGAAGGTAGAGCCAGGGTGTTGAATATTGACATGCTCTGTAAGTGTTCTGAAGCAATTAACACCTGCATTTAATGTGGTTCTACAGACGTCGGAAGGTTTGTGCTTTGAAATGTGTAGCTATTGCAATTCCGGGTAACAGAATGTAATATTTGTATTATAATTTCTCCTATTGGCTTCAAATGTCTCTGTGAAATGATATAGACGTGTGAGGCTCTGTATGTTTGCTTTTGCAGTATTTGGCATTTGTTTGAAACATAAATACTGGAAAACAGGCTGAATATAGTTTAAATGATGCTTTTGGGATGTAAGGAACAAACATTCCGACCAGTATAAATTGTGTATATATCATATAACTGTATACATTTTGTTTATAGACACATTTTCTTTGTCAAAACAGAGCTTGGGTATGGCACATTTTGTTTGGATATCACCACTGCAGTGCATCCTGTGTACGGGTCTCATCTGGGAACTCATTGATGTCAATAGTTTCTGTGCACTGGCCGCAATTTCTTTACTGGGGGTCCTGCAAGCATTTCTCTCGCATAAAATGGGGCCTTACAAGTAAGTCTTGAGCGAGCCCATTTAAGTCTCACCCATGCCCAAACAACGCAAGTGTTCAAAGATTCTTCAACAAATGGCACAGGACCGATATTCTCCAAATATTTTTAATGCCTTCACACAAACAGACATTCCAGCAGTGAATCAGGCTTTGAAGAGTTTGAACAGGTAGTTCAGTTCTGCCCCTGAAATCAGGAGGCTGGTTAGCCTTGTGCTTTTTAAAAATGTAAACAATGTCAAATGATCACACAGACTCTGGAAGCTGTTTTTGTAAAAATGAAGCCCATTTCAGTATGTATGCTGTCTGTATTAAACACCCACAGAGTGTTATTATGTTTTAACATGGAGTACTGTAAGCACAGACAGATCTTTACAGTATTCTGTGTCGTTTTTGTTATCCAGAGCACAAAAGGTTCTGTTGACCAACAAGCGCTTGGCTCTGACTTCAGAGATCATGGAGAACCTTCATTCAGTGAAGGCTTATGGCTGGGAGGAGATAATGGAAACACTCATCAAAAACATCAGACAGTAAGACATTACGTGCCAAACATGTCAAACTCAAACTCGTATGATTCTGACATGTTTAAATTGAATTATTTTAATAGAAATGAGCTTCTTTAATACTAAAAATTATAGATCAGAGGTATGTGTTGGATTGAAGCTCTTTATTACTCAGTCTGATTCTGTTTCACTCAAGTATTACGTTTACCCCGGCACACGGCATGCCTTTGTGTGTTGTTATCAGCTCAGTTAAGGAGAGTCAATGTCCTGTTGTTTTTTTGGGCTATTTGATATCTCATGACACAGACTCCAAATATTCTGTCATTTCCCCTCATTTTAGGATTCTTTTTTCCGTAAACTGTTTTTAGGGATGAGGTAAAGTTGACCAGGAAAATTGGCTCCCTGCGTTACTTCTACAGCTCTGCGTACTTTTTCTCGGCCATCTTTGTGATTGTGGCGGCCGTGGTGCCTCACGCCCTCAGTCGGGGCATCAACCTGAGACGTATATTTACAACTCTCTCTTACTGCATGGTGCTGCGGATGACCGTCACGAGACAGCTGCCCGGTTCAATTCAGATGTGGTATGACACCATGAGGCTCATTTGGAAGATTGAAGTGAGTGGATTGTATGTGCCTTGTAAGTTTTAAGAAGACTCAAAATTTCGATTTCTGTCACCAGTTACACACATGTTGTTCAAACCTACAATTAATCATACATTATAAGATCTCATTATAAGTTCACTGCACACATTGACTATTTGCAACAATGTGCCTTAGTTGTTATATTGAGTAAGTTGGCACAATGGAAAACAAACATTTTAAACACATATGCTACCAATAAAATTGTGACAGCTCACTCCATCTGATACTTTCATCTGACTTTTGTCCTAAAATATATATGAATATAAATATCTGAAAAAGTTTTTTTAAATCGATTTCATTGCATTATGCTGTACACTGTTTTTTTTAAAGAGAATTAAAAATTACAATGATCTTTACTATTTTCATAACTATAACTAAACTAACCTTTGTCATCTACTTTCTCAAGGAATTTCTTAGTAATGAAGAATACAAGTTATTGGAGTATGACCTCAGCATCCCAGACCTGACGCTGAAAAATGTGACTGCTTCCTGGGATGAGGTAAAATTATGATCTGATCATTTTAAATCTACACAATGGTTCGTCTTCTTTAAATCCTTAAAATACCTTTTAAAAATGAAAGTTGTAAACTTATAACATTGATGACATATATATCAGATCAACAGTAACATCTGCCTGATATGTTGGAAAATTAATAAACATCTGTGCATGTCTTTGAAAGTGTGTATAACTTTATTATGTTGCTCTTTAGGGCACCGGTGAACTTTTGGAAAGGATCAAGCAAGAGAACAAAGCTAATGGTCATCCTAACGGCGATGCGGGCCTCTTCTTTACTAACCTCTGTGTGACTCCTGTACTGAAGAACATCAGCTTGAATCTGAAGAAAGGAGAGATGTTGGCTGTTACTGGCTCTATGGGATCTGGGAAGGTGTGAAGGATAAATACAGCTATTCACGACTAAAATAGAAGCCAGAATATGACAAATTGATGTCATCCTAATGTTAAATGCAAAGCACTCACTGAATGGAAACTGCAAGGTTGTTATTGTTCAGACATTGTCTATATTTTTAGAGTTCATTGTTGATGACCATCCTCGGAGAACTGGTTCCCTCCTCTGGGAAGATCCGACACAGCGGTCGAATCTCGTACTCCTCCCAAACAGCCTGGATCATGCCCGGCACCATTCGAGACAACATCCTCTTTGGCCTGTCCTATGATGATTACCGATACAAGAGTGTGGTTAAAGCATGCCAGCTCGAGGAGGTACTGACAAATAAATACTTGCGTCTTACATTTAACATTCTCTCTAATTTATATTTCAATTTCCCTGTCAATAATTTCTGACCTTATTCAACTCCTCTTTGTCCCTGTTTTTTGGATCCTACCTTGCCTGTTTCGTCATTCTCTTTCTCTCTCTCTCTCTCTCTCTCTCTCTCTCTCTCTCTCTCTCTCTCTCTCTCTCTCTCTCTCTCTCTCTCTCTCTCTCTCTCTCTCTCTCTCTCTCTCTCTCTCTCTCTCTCTCTCTCTCTCTCTCTCTCTAGCTGGAATGTTCACCTGGCATTTAAACTGAGAGCCTTTGTTAGATGAAGAATTGTGTCATATTATCCCACTCAATATGGTTTTCTCCCCTCACTCTCAACCTCTTAATACCAAGCCAGCCAATTGCATTCAACTCTCTCTACCGATGTGTTGAGTGACAGGCCTCTTGTTTAACCAAGTCTTACATGAAAGGAACATGAGATCTATGAAGAAGACACTTACATCCCAGTATAAAGCTGATGTGTTAGATACATACCAGCCTCTGAGATATATATGAATATTGGGGGAAATATAAGCATAAGTGTGGCATTTGTGCACAGTCTTTATATTTGTTGTGTTTTGATAAGTAAATACTTTGTAGCCACAACAGAACTCTTAGATGGTCCAGATATGTCTCAGCTGGCACAAAGTGAACCTGTTTCCCCCCAAACAAAGTCTCTTTTCACAGTCAATGGGGAGTACAGGCCTAATTTATGACTGTTTGTGAAGAAACATTCAGCAGGGTAACAACAGAAGAGCTGAAAGAACAGTGCGAGCTTACTGTTGTGGTTACAATGGTTGGTCACTTAACAACTTTGTGTGATAAGTTAGACGTTTGTGTGCTAACTAGCAAGAAGCTGCAATGTGTTGCAACCACAACAAGTCTTTTTCTGTGTGTGCCAAGAGGCAAACGGGTATGATTTCCTGGCATTAATTTTCTGCGCCACTGACTTAAAAAAGTTCTATATGCAAATAGCAAAGCAAACAGGCTACGACAATAAATGGGTTTGTGGAGTCTTTAATATGTAAAGTGAAAACCCCCATCTGGTCGCACACTTGACTGGGTTTATTAGGCTTGTGTTGCTCATGTTTTCCTTTTGTGACACTGATATAGTAAAATTTTAGACCTTCTTCTTCTTATATCTGAGCAGTCAATGGTGGATCTTCTGTGCTTTAGAATGATTTGTTGTCTAGGCTCCTTCTAACATCACCACTTGTTTTTAATTATTATTTCTAATGCTTCAATGGACAGATCTGATGAAAAGGTAAGATGTTTCATACCGTCGGCATGACAACAACAGTTTAGTTTTATGGCATTTGGTTCATCTATTCAAGTCTTTGTACAAATGTTGATGAAATTGACTTTAGGCAGATACCGGCTCAAATTATTCTTTGCTGACCAAAAATGTGTAAAAACTGAATCTATGTGTTTGTTTTGTCCTGTGACTGTCTCAACTCAACAAGTTCAATAACTTGCCAAAAAGTTTTTTTATATAACAAGAGAGCCATTACTTTAAGGATGTTTTCTAGATACGTTTGTAGCTGTGATTTGCTTTGCGTTCACCTGCTCTGTTTAATAGCATTGTCTGGTTTATTATAAGGATCTGGCTGCTCTGCCTGAGAAGGATAAGACTCCTATGGCCGAGGGGGGTTTGAACTTAAGTGGTGGTCAGAAGGCACGTGTGGCTCTGGCCAGGTATGTCTTCCCACCTTCACCTCTCAACCCCTCAGATGTCACCTGCCGTACACTCTTACAAGCAATGGCTGCTCTTTCCCACAAACTTTTAGGGAAGGAAGTAAATCCTAATCATATATATATGACACTTTAATGACCAAAGTATCCCTGACTTTATGGTCATGTATATCTAAAATATGTATTAGATTTACGCAGCCGTAAAATGAATACTAAATGGTTAAGTCCTGCAGTTAAACACAATCTTTAAACCATAAACCACAAAATCTGTATTTGACAGATTTATTTCCTTACGTATGTTGAGGCGACTTGACAAACAAAATAAATATTGTGTGCAAGCTTTATTACCAAAGATTGTCTTTTTTTAAATAAAGAAATATGAATACATGCATGTTTATGAATACATAATATATCAGATATATGAAATTCTAAATAATAAAATGTATTTATTTAAAAACTTTATTTTGCACAGAGCTGTATATAGAGATGCTGATGTTTACCTGCTTGATGCACCTTTTACTCACCTGGATATTGCAACAGAGAAGGATATATTTGACAAGTATGTATGGTCTATTTTGTATTTAGCTTATTTTTAAGTTCCAAATCCAAAAAGGAGAATTTTGCCATGAATTACAAACTTCTTGGGTCGTTCTAATTCTTTATAAATTTTGTGGTTGAACACAGAGAGAGATATTTGGGTGAATGATTGTAACCAAAGTTATTCAACCCCATTAACTACCATAGCAGAAAAAATGATGATGGTAATCATAAGTGCCCTACAACAATTTGCAGACCCACATTATTTTTAAAATTTCCTCTTTTGTGTTGAACAGAACAAATATGATAAAGTATTTTTTTCTACTGTCATATTCAATGGGGTCCAAAAATTGTGACTGTCAGATGCATTCTTCCATATATCATTCTCTGTGTTTGTATAAAAATGGTATCTCAAAAGATGATACAAATTGTATTATAGGAGGAACTATCCCTTTACTCCATATTTATATCATAACGCATTTACCTTAAATTTAAGTTACATTAAAGTAATTACATTTACTTATGTATAATATATTATATTTATCTAGATGTCTGTGTAAGCTGATGGCCTCCAAGGCTCGCATCCTTGTAACAAATAAGATTGACCACTTGAAGCGTGCTGATAAGATCCTACTGCTCCACAACGGTGAAAGTTTTTTCTACGGCACCTTTTCAGAACTTCAGTCAGAGCGACCTGACTTCAGCACTTTGCTTCTGGGCATAGAGGCCTACGACAACATCAACGCCGACCGCCGCTGCTCCATCCTCACAGAGACCCTCCGCCGGGTTTCGGTGGATGAGAGCGCGGGTACCCGTCCTCATCGTTCCTCCTATCGTCAGATAGCCCCCTCCAAGCCTATGTACATGGATGAGCGCAAACCTTCGGTGATCCTCAATCCTCTCGGAGCGACACGCAAGGCGTCCTTCATTCAATCACCGGACGAAGAGGTCCGGAGGACGTTATCTGACCGCAAGTTCTCCCTTGTACCAGAGAACGAGCTAGTAGATGAATCATTCATGGGAAGTGACGTTTACCATAATCACGGTGTGCATATGGCTGGTCAGAGGAGACAGTCTGTGTTAGCCTTCATGACCAATGCACAAGGTCAAGGCAGACGTGACCACCTTCAGTCATCTCTTCGTCAGCGGCTCTCCGTCGTTCCTCAGGGCGAACTGGCTTCAGAGCTGGACGTGTATACACGACGTCTGTCCAACAGCACCTATGACATCACAGGAGTCCTGGAGGAAGAAAACATTGAGGTGTGAAAAGTTTTAGCCACACCAGCAACATATTGATACATTTCAAAGAGGATGACTTTGATCTATTGTGTTACGTTTTGCAGGCGTGCTTAGTTGATGAAATCGATGAAATAGAGGAGGGGTTCGAAACGACGAATTGGAACACATATGTCAGATATGTGTCCCATAACAAAAGTCTTCTTTATGTTTTGATCTTCATCCTCTTTGTTGCTGCAGTTGAGGTAATAGTGTTTAAGGATCTGTGTTATTAAACAAAAGCATTTGACTATCTATGAATTTTTTTTAGCCCTCTCAGGTCCAGTAATCCTCTTCTCTTCGTGATTTCAGGTTGCAGGTTCTGTAGCAGGAATTTTCCTCATAACTGAGTGAGTTTTTTTACCTCCTTTTGCAAAAATTTACAGGAATGAAGTAGCAAGTCAGTAGCTTAGAAGATGTCAAGGACAAGTGAATCTTGTAAAAAACAAGCAACCACTTTCCTGACAGTCACTATTACTTTTGATTAAGAAAACTGATGTATTTTTATCATTGTGGCTCCAGTGAAATTTGGAAAGAAGAACATAATCGATTGGATCCAAATATGACCAAGTCCAACATATCCCAACCTGAAAAAAGCTCATCCATCATTGCGACCCCCACAAGCAGCTATTACATTCTCTACATCTACGTGGCCACTTCAGAGAGTATCCTGGCTATGGGATTCTTCAGAGGTCTTCCATTTGTCCACACTATGATAACAATCTCCAAGAAATTGCACCAAAAGATGTTTCATGCTGTCCTGAGGGCACCCATGTCTGTGCTGAATACCATGAAGACGGGTAGGGTTTGCTTTTGTGTGGCCATAGAATAAACATTTGTAAAATTCAGTTATCATTTAATGTTCTTTATGTCAAAACCTGTTTGTTGTTCTTTCTTTTATGGAACATAAAAAAAATATGTAAAGAAATGTCTCTGGTTTTTATGTATACAATAGAAGACAAACGTTGTTTGTTTACCACCATTCTTCAAAATTTCTTCTTTTGTTCTACAGGAAAACTAAATCATTCAAATTAAAACATTAAAATAATTAGAGGGTGAAGAAATGATTGAAGAATTTTTATTTTTGGACGAATTAACACAACTCTGACCTCTTGCAGGCCGAATCATGAACAGGTTCACCAAAGACATGGCCACAATCGACGACATGCTTCCTCTGCTCATGTTCGACTTCGTTCAGGTTTGACCTCAAATGTGTATTTATTTGTTTAAAATAACCTTATTAAATGGGTTCCTAAAACATCCACATTTCTGCAAAATGACCTAACCCTCATTTCTTTTTGTATTTCTCTCTCCAGTTGACTTTGGTAGTTGTGGGATGTATTCTTGTGGTGTCCATCGTGCGGCCGTACATATTCCTTGCGGCTACTCCACTTGCGACCATCTTCATTGTAATGAGAAAGTATTTCCTTCGAACAGGTCAACAGCTGAAGCAGCTGGAAACAGAAGGTATGAGTAGATCTGGAGAAAACACGTATCATATTTATATATCTATAGATCATGTTTTTATAATTTTGGTAATTGCTAGAGAAACACTGTACCAGTTAAGCTTGTGAATCCTGGAAATCCATACTGTATGTATCGCTGGCGTGTGGCCCGCTGCCAGAGATGAAAAATCTGGTTAGACAGGGGGCTGATGTAAGGTCAGTTCTAGGTCTGAAAACAGAGGAGGAGCAGAGGATGGATGAGTCAAGCAGAATAAGAGAGGATATCTCAGAGGAAGTGGCATGGGTGGTGTGTCAGAACCTTGTCTGTCAATCAATCATCTCGAGTCTGAAGCTTAACTAAACTGATAGCAATCTTCGCCTTGACTACTTAATATTACCTCTCTCTCTCTGTCATTTAAACAGGAAGGAGTCGTTTAATCCTCAATGGTCAATGAATCTGTAACTGTCATTGTGTCCAGGGTCACAGAGAAAGCAACTTGAGTTTTCCGTACTTTGTAATGCAGAGTTGGCATGGTAGCTAAAACCCGGCGAGGGATTTCCCATGGTGTTATCCTGACATCATTCTCTCATCAACCACAACTGATGAGCAACAACATTCATGGCAGGGATCCCAAAAAACTACGCAACATCATTGTTTTCCCGAGTATTTTGCCAATAGAATAGGATAGGAATGTTGCAAGGAGAACTGTGATGAATGGGGAAAATGTGATGATTAAGTGATATTGTGGGTTGCTGAACTTGAGCGTTAGTACATATTGTTTACAGGGTCAAATGGGCAACACTTCTTTTTCTGCCTTTCATCTCTTGACCTCTTTCACTATTGGTCGTGTGAGGCACTGAAAAAATACAGTACTTTAAAGGCCTAATGTGCAATTTTTTGGAGGAAAAAAATGCAATGTAATATACAAAACAGAGGTGTCTTAAGAGGTGTATAAAGACCTCATATAATGGACGATTATGTTTTAATTGCCTTATTATGAACCATTTGTATGTGCATACACTGCGGGTCCTGTTACATGGACTTCGACATGTTTCTAAAGTAGCCTTAAAGAGACAAACTGCTCTATGGAAGGCATTATGTAAATATTTTATCTTCATATAAATATAATATTAAAGCAAGTAATGCTACGTAAAAGATTGAAATTATAGTGAAATTAATGGCTGAAATCAAAGTATGAAATTTTGATGGGTCGACTTTTTTCCAAACCTGTATTTTGAGTTGTTATTTATTTGCTATTCATTAAAACCTTAATATCTCCATATTTCATTGTCTTTTTCCAAAAGATCATTAACATTCATCCCGTTTTATGTTGACAAAAGTTTAACAAAGAAAAGCTAACGTTTTGTAGATGTGACGTTTTCACCGGACAGTGAACACATAACAAAACTAAATGACGTAATGAAAATGTATACTAAAATTCGTGAAATAAAAAGTCACGTGGATGTTATGGCTTTCATTTAACTTCACAGGCATTCTGAAGCCCTTTACTTCTAAAGGTGTATGTAAAGAAATCTTCCTCTTCTTTTATAGCTCGAAGTCCCATTTTCTCCCACCTCATCATCTCCCTTAAGGGTTTGTGGACCATCAGGGCCTTTGAACGTCAGGCCTACTTTGAAAACCTTTTCCAGAAGGCCCTGAACACCCACACAGCCACCTGGTTCCTCTACCTGTCAACTCTGCGATGGTTCCTCTTCCGCGCTGACCTCATCTTTGTGTTCTTTTTCACACTGACCGCCTGGATAGCGGTAGGAACCAACCGTAAGAGCTCCTCCATCTGCACTTGGGCTATGTAAGACAAATAAGAGTGACCTAAACAAGCTGCACAGTGAGCAGTGAGCAGATGCCACTGTTTATTTGAGGGCTTACTGGGTCCAATACAGCTAATGAATGCCTGATTTAGTGACTTTTACAGACAATTGGTTTTATTAAGCGGTAATTGCAAACAGTGCTTTAGAAATGCCTTTGAAGTGTAGAACCGAGGTCATTGTGAATAGGGGTGTACTTGATGTTTACACTTGTTTGTGGGTTTGTGCGCATTATTCCACAGAGGATAAACCGGGGGAGATTGGTATCGTCATATGCCTGTCAATGCTCATTCTTGGCACCTTCCAGTGGTGTGTTGCCACCAGCATCGCAGTGGATGGAATGGTACGTGCATCTCTTGTTTGTGACAAGCACACTGTGAAGAAACCGTCCTGTACTGTTAGACTGTGAAAAATATTTTTCTGTACAATTGAAACACCAGAATTTATCAAAGTGCAGAACGTTTTGTTTTTCTTTCACTACACCTTATCTGCAGAATAGTTACAACTGGTATGTATAATTTGTGACACTATTATGCCTGTGGCATTGACACAGAGTGTAACTGTGTGGGCATACCGCCTTCCTAAGGACACACAAACACGGCGGGATAGGCATCATTTAAAAGCTAAACAAACCCCATGCAGGATGGACTTCAGTGGACCTCATTACATCATAGTCTTTTTGATCCTTCTATCTCCAGATGCGTTCCGTTGACCGGGTTTTTAAGTTCATTGACCTGCCATCTGAAATGCCCACTTCAAAACTGGACCAGGGGAAAGGCTCTAACCTGATTATTGAGAACAAAGATGGCGGGACTGACATGGTATGGCCCAACCACGGTCACATCGATGTGCGGAATTTGATGGTCAAATACACAGAGACGGGACACGCCATTCTTAAAAATCTCTCCTTTACTGTGGAGGGGGGACAGAGGGTATGTAACTAATGTTTAATTGCTCATCTATTATTATAAATCCCACATTTCCTCGATTCAAATGTATTTCTATAGCCAAAATATGGCATTGTTTTAAAGCAGCTTTTCAGTAGCATGGAAATGAAATATAAGCAAAATAAGAATAACAACGATGTATAAAATATATGACATATAGTACTATTACAAAAGCACATTGGCTGTTAAATCCAATATACATTACTGTGCAAGTGTCTCAAATAATGTTTGTTAGTCAGTAATGTCATATTATCATTTATAGTTGTGTATGACATATAAGTTTATATTTCTAAACATTTATTTTAGCGTTATTTGTATAAAGATTTTTGAGTGGGACAATAGCCAGTGCTCCACACAGAGATCTGGTGTCATCATCTATTTAATTTATACATTATCACATGACCTTCAAAACACTCCAAGACACCTTCTTCACAGTTCTTCACAGAACTGCATATTAAATCTTCTCAGAATTATTACAAATAATGGCAAAACATATGTTTATGTCAACTCATATTTTCTAATGACACACTAGTGAAAATGATGTAAATATTGACTTAAACCATTGAACCAATGAAAATATTAAGACTTTTGGACAGTATTCCAAATTAAAACATCTCATAGAAAATGACAAAATGTAAATAAAGCTATGATGCAGATCATAAAATTTAAGGTAGATCATAAGGTTTTTTAGAAATACTATAAAATAAAGTTAATATGTATGTTTAACATTCGCAAGAGGAAATATTAAAGCTCTTTTAATAGCTCTTTCTTGTAAAACTGCACAAAGTTTATAAAAAGAAACTTGTGATAGTTAGAAACTTAATTAGATTTAAAATTCCATATTTTCCTAAAGTTGGTTTAGAGATTGATGTTGTGGTTTCTTCAGGTGGGTATCTTGGGCCGGACAGGTTCAGGGAAGAGTTCTCTATTCAATGCTCTTCTAAAGTTGGTGTACACTGATGGGGACATCTCCATTGATGGAGTTAACTGGAACAAAATGCCTCTTCATAATTGGAGGAAAGCTTTTGGTGTTGTGCCTCAGGTACAGTAACAATGGTCTTCCAGCCAGTCTCGACTAACTTTTATCTTCATAACTTACATCTTTTTCTGTTTTTTCTCATTTGCAACCACCACAGAAAGTCTTCATCTTCACTGGAACATTCCGTATGAACCTGGACCCTTATGGTTGCCATAGTGATGAGGAGCTGTGGCGGGTAGTAGAGGAGGTGGGTGTTTTTGCCGCAGGGGTCCAAAATAATCATTTACAAAGTTTTAATCATTTAAAATGCTTTTGTTTGTGAAAAGGTTGGTCTGAAGTCACTGATCGAACAGTTTCCTGATAAACTGGACTTCCAGCTGGAATATGGTGGCTATGTGCTGAGTTACGGCCACAAACAGCTCATCTGTCTAGCTCGCTCCATCCTCAGCAGAGCCCGTATCCTTCTTCTGGATGAACCTAGTGCTCACCTCGACCCGATGTGAGTCCCAACAACATCACCTGACAATGAGATCTGATTTATTTCCATGGTAGAATTCATTCATTGTATAGTTCATGTCATTGGGTCTAAGATGATTGTAATACTGAAATTTGGAATATAAAGCATGAACAAGATGCTTTTGGTATAGTAACTATATACACACACACACTAATGGTGCATTGTCTGATTTCAGGACAGTAAAGGTTTTAAAGAAGACACTGCGACAGTCTTTCTCTACATGCACTATATTACTATCTGAACACAAAGTGGAGCCACTTCTTGAATGCCAGTCCTTCTTGGTAAGGGTCTCGCCCTATTTCCCATCAACACCAATTTTCCTACAACACACACACTACTGGCAGATACTCAGATAGGTATGACTTTCTTTTGCAGAACAAAAAAGAAGATATTTTGAAGAATGTTTGAACATGCATTTGTTTAAGGTTCATAGATGGAAGTGAATGTGTTCTGGCATTGTTCAGTTAGCCACATTCTTCAAAATATCTTCTTCTGTGCTGGAAGAGTGGGAGCGATCACTTTTGTGTTTGAGAAATGTAAATGTGTATTTTATCCTCTTATCTAAATGTCAGATGATGGATAAGGGTCAGGTGAAGGCTTACGAATCCATTCAGAAGCTGCTGAACGAGACCAGTCACCTGAAGCAGGCCATAAGTCCAGCTGAGTGTCTCAAACTGTTCCCCCGGCGTAATTCCAGCATGCGCGCCCCTCAGTCCAAACTCAGCTCAGTGACTCAAACGCTACAGGAAGAGGCAGAAGATAACATCCAGGACACTCGCCTCTAAACATCTCAAAATTTATCCAAATGGTACATTGTATAGGATGCGTGTCTCTCTGAAATAATTTGAGAAGACGAAGATCATTACGAATGATATGTAACCTTTGAAAGAATTAAGGTTAAGGAATGATTTAATCTCAAAGTAGGTACTCCAAAGCCTCTCGCAATGGGACATAATGAGGCCAGGAATATGAAGGCTTTAAAAATCATTGTTAATGTCAAATGTTTTCAGTTGTAATTTTCTTTGATCATTTAATTTATTTTGTTAATGTGATATATCTGAAAGCATTGTATGAATCATGTCAATGAAATGGTAATTTCTTTATTTTCTTGCTTCTTTAGGCAAGTCATTAATCTAGGAAAGGCAACCAATTTTATATTATTATTATTTTAATGTGTAAATATATATATATATATATATATGAAAGACTTGACGACAAATATATTTTTCAAGATGGCCTATGTTATTTTGTTCATTCATCATAGCAGATTGTGTGATCAGAGAATGATGTCATTGCTTCTCTTATCATATGTTATAGTGAAAAACTTAATGGGGGAGGAAACAAAACTTAAAAGGTGATAAACTATTCCAACTGAACAGATCCGAATAATTTTGAGATTATTATTATTATTACTTCAAGTATAGGTAAAAAAAAGAGTAGTAATAAAATATTAAGTAAACGTGTATGAAGTATAAGTAAATAGTAAAAAATAATGTAAAATAATGTGTTGTTAAAATCACAAGGATCTTATTTTTAAGGAAACTGTTCTCGTGTACAGATGTTTCGTGAAATATCACCGAACACAGGGTCTAGGATAGTGCACTTTTAATAGTTGTGCTTGGAGGAAACAGGAAGATTTCTCTGAACCTCATCAGACACCTATTATACAACATCAGCTCAACTATAATCTCTTCTGTACATATAAACAATACTGAAGTCAAAAAGAATACTCATTTAGCCTTAACTTTCAATACACAAGAAAACGTGAAACAATGCGCTGCTCGGAATTTCGTCGTTGGATTTCACACAGGGTCAAAGTTCAAGCCTATCACTGAGCACACACAAAGTCATTTAAAATACTTGTTATGGCTTAACAGAAAAAGATGAAATATCTTGTGTTCACAATGGCGGTGCTTATTGCCACATTCAGTTTCTGAAACAAGTGAAAAAATATGAACTAAAATTTCATATTACAAACAGTATATACAGTTCTCATTTTCCCTTTAAGATTCTCAAACGCACTGTACAAGCGGAATATCACACACTCACTAATTTATACAACATTTAAGTTCCCAGTTCTTATTTACACATATTTGGTAAAACCCTGATTTCAACAGTTTATTTTAAAACTCACCGTTCACTGAACATAAAACACTTGAATAAAAATACTAGAGAGCAAAATACAACCTGCTCTTACTTTGATCCAAAACATTTTGCCTCAAGGCAAAAGTGTTCAAGCACTTTTTGTATTAGTCGTTTTGTATACTTACTTTTTTAAAGTTACTTAAACAGTTTAATATATTAAAACTATGGTCCCGAAGTACTCAATGTAATATAGTGTAACAAGTATGGACAACATGTACAAATACTTAAATGCTGCCTGTAACCTAACTTCACAACACGGAGAGTGGTAAAGGATAACGGGAGGGCAGTAGGTTGTCTTTATCCGTGACTACTGTAGTTTTGATTACAGTTCGGGTCAAGGTACCAAATCTCGTCTTGTGAAAAGTTGTTTCTGTTGTTGTGGGATGGGGACTGCCTTGCTCTGTTGCTTGTGCTGGGTCTGCTGGGGTTAGTGCTTTGACACTGAAGCTGTCCACCACTGGTGGTTGTGTTCGTCTGCTGAGCTCCTCTGCTGCTAGGAATGGGCAGATGTGACCTGGGCCTCGTCACTCGCCGGGGAGAAGAATGACAACTGTCAATCTTTTAAGAAAATTAAAAATACATGAAAGGATGCAAGCAATTAAATTGTGTCATGATGTCAGATTCTTACAGTAAATCTTGATAATGTATCTTGACATTATCGTGATACCTATTAATTTTCTAAACACATAGATGTACAAATATTTAGCCTTAGGATATACTTCTATGTATTCATTTGTATTTCTGTATCATTAAAATGTATGTAAGTGCATGAACTCATAATTACACAATTAATATAAACAATACACAGACCTATATTATGTAAACTTTTACTCCAAAAGCGAATCGGCCCTGATTAAAACAATATATATTTATACATATATATAAATTCAAATTGTATTTCTTTTTGTGTTTTTTCTCATCAAAAGTGGTATTAAGTGACACCCCTAATGTTATTAAAATTAAAAAATTGTATGTCCAGCTATACTTTTTTCTGTTCAATATAAAGTGTCACTGAAGGCAGAAGACCGCTCACTCAGTTATGAATCAAAGCAGTGGCAGTTTTTCAAAGCCTTGCCTTCTGTGGTGGAGGAAGTGCCATATCCACGACACTCTCTGTTGTAACAGGATGTGTTTGGGACGGCGTGATCTCACCATCACTCCTCTGAGCAGTGGGCGGTCTGGAGTCTGGAGGCATGATGAAGATCTCTTTGGAGAGAGCGATCTGTCCCAGGTAAAGGAGACAATGAACACTGTTTCCAGAAATTGCAAGGACAAAGGCTGAACTTCACTGTTTGTGTGGATCGAACAGAAAGTCTTTTCGGTAAGAACATGCTGTATCAAATTTGAAACTAGTGGATACAAAAGCAGCTATGATATTTGGATGTAAAATTAACAAACACCAACTGTCTAAAAACGTACTTCAGACTTTATATGTATTTGGTTCATTTCTGAAGTTGTTTGGGATGGTATCTTGTTGGCTTAACCATAACACATGTGTAAACATATACTGTGTATATAATATATATATATATATAAATATATACTTTGCTTATGTCTGGCTCTGATTTACTGGAGCACATGGTCTGTAGTTCCTGGATAAGATCTGTCTCATCATCCGAACAGAGAGAAATACCAACAGCCACTCCATCTGAAAGTCTGAAAAACACATTCACACAAACGGTTCATCATTTTTTAAGTTAACACTGCCATCTGCTGGAGTTATAATTACATACACTCAAAAATACAAACCTTGCACGATTGGCATTTGACATTTGGTCACCACCTGAAATAGACAGAGAGAATATAATAAAAACCACAAAAATATGGATCATTGAGATCTTTATGCATAATTTGATCATAATAAACAATGTGTTTTCATTACTTTCTCTAAAAGAACAGCTAGAGGTCCTCCCAGAGGCAGGGCTTCCTTTTTTCCGTGGACTGGTGTAGGCTCGTCTCCAAGCACCGCTGTCCCGTCCTTTTCTTCCACCTTTCCTGTAGGAGGAGCCAATCGAGGAAAGAGGGGGACATCCTCCCTGGAACTCCGGTAAAAGCCTGTCAATCTCTAATAGATGTGGCAGAAAGTTTCTTAATAGAAATGTTGAATTATTGTCACACTAGTTGTTGTCCAGATGTTAAAGTTATGATGTACCTGATCTGGACAGAGGGCAGCCCTGCAACACGGCTTTATTCAGAAGAATATTCAGCGCCGCTTTGACTACGGCTCTCTGACCTGGACTCAGACCGTTGTTGGGAGACCGTCCCAGTGAGGCCGAACGCTTGGATGTTACCCTCGATATAACAGCATCCTCCACCCGAGGAACTATTACTGCGTTCCAAAGCCTTGTTAACCATCTACACCCACAGAAACCGAAACAATTACAGCTAATGACTGCTAAAAAATTCTCATAAGTAAAAGAATGATTTAAGTGAATTTACTTT
Source organism: Triplophysa yarkandensis (assembly GCA_033220385.1). NCBI lineage: Eukaryota > Metazoa > Chordata > Actinopteri > Cypriniformes > Nemacheilidae > Triplophysa > Triplophysa yarkandensis. The sequence goes on along the minus strand of CM065669.1, from coordinate 5,969,774 downwards.
GGAATGGCCTGGGTCTGTCCTGGATGCACAGGGCAGGAGAGGAAGACATAAGGGCCCAGCAAGGCCTCAGAGGTCCCCAGACGTGAGAGACAGGCATTCAGTTGATGCCACACTGAGCATACCCAGTGAAGAGCTTCAGATAAAGGCTCATCAGTTGTCCAGCAGCGTCCCTGAGTCTAAAAAAAACAAAAAAAACACAACTGTATGAATGCCACAAAGACTAAGGTCCAATCCATTCTGTTGTGTAGCCATTCTGTGTCAGTCAAAATGTGGACACATATCACTATTCACAGACAATATGCAGCTTTAAAGAATATAAGAATAAAACATTTTAATAAATAAAAAACAACAAAATGAAGAGTGAATAAAAGTAAAGAATATATTGATATTAATAAAAAATAAAAATAAATAAATAAATAAAAAGCTCCCTAAAATACTATTGTTCAAAAGTTTATGTTCACATATTGATTTTATTTTGTAAAATAAACAATGAGTAACAATATAACAAAACTTAAAAAAATGATGTCTGATCAAAATAAATGAATCTTTAAAAAAATTAAAGGGTCTGCCCAGATTTTGTTTAACATGTATCATGTAACTTATTACAAAAAAATGTTAAATGTTGGCATACTTTTATCGTTGTATAAATATTATTATTACTAATAATCTTTATATTTTTTAATTTGCCATTAATAATATGATTAAAATAATATTAATATTATAAAAGCTTATTCCACTAATTGATTTTTACTGGACTTATATTTTGACTTGATATTAAAACCCCATGTTGAATTTACAATATATGAGAAATCCAAAACTGTTGGGAGAGATTTCAGTGGTGAATCATTCTGCTGTCACACTCACACTCTATTCTAAAATTTACTTAATAAACTGAAGGATCTGTGCTAAATTTAGAGCTGAATGGCTATTCTGGTTGTCTGTCGGTCTTCCCTGTGGTCTTCGGCGCATTAGATAATAGGCACAGCTGACCTTGTGGAGGAGTTTTCTTCGCAGATGACGTCCCAGCATGCCATTGAGGGGTTCGGTGTCCCAGCGCAGCTGAACCCAGCGGAAGTGCTGCTGTAATCGTAGCTCAGCACTCTGTAGGCGTGGCTTGGCCACTGTGCCAATCAGAAAACTCCCTTCCCGGAAGTAGTAAAGCCCAACCTGACCTGCCAATCAACACAAAGAGAAATGTTTAACCTTGCGTCTCCTGTTTACTATTCAGCCTTGCGCATGCGTTTTTAACACCCGTGTAGGACTCTCACCATGATTCAGGGATAGGGAATACACAGAGCCACGGTTCTCCAAGGCTTCACAAAGGTCTCCCAGTATGTGGATAAGAGAATGGGCTCTCTCCAGACCTTCCAGAACCACCACCACACAACAGCCAGCGTAGTCATCATGCAAAGACACCAGGAACCCTGAAACAAAACCCAACGCGATAAAAAAGAAGTGTCGATCTTAAGATTTATTTATTGTATTTGAAAATATGTAAAAAGAGCTTCCCTCCTACACTATTCATAATGATATGGAAAAGTCTCTTTCAAACAAATTCTTCTTCATGATCTTACCACAGTTGATGAAGATCTCAAGCAGGTGCTCTTTAGATAGACTCTCATTTATCTCTACCCTGATGATATCACAGCCAATCCCCTTAGCCTCCTGTCTGTGCTACAAACACATACAACAGGTGCACAGCAACAAATCCAGATGAAAGTCTGCAGTACACATACTGTTTTTTATTTTCTTTAATTTTAATTAAACATTGTTTTGTATAATACATAATTAGTGAACTTCACAGAAATACATTACAAAATCACCCAAAAATTAAAATGAAGACATGAATTACTCACTCTTTAGTTGTTTAAAATCTGTATGCATTTCTTTGTTTGGTTTAAGGGCAGGGTCTACGATTTCTGATTTCTGTCTATGATCACATTCGAAATCACAGAAACAATCACACCCAACACCAAATGAGTCTCACTCCTTTTTTTGATACCCCCCCACCCCCACATATGTCATCTGTCGCTTTCGGCTAATGTTCCTCTCCAAATTAGGAAAAGATACACCCTTAGTGCTGATTCGCTTGAGAAAAACTTAAGACCCTGCCTTTAACACAGAGAAAGATATTTTGACAAACGGTTGTAACCAAGACAAATTACACTAGTGGTAAAAGTACTGAATATCTTCTTTTATGTTGAAAAGAGCCAAATATTATGCAGTCATTTTTCCTACTTTGGTATTCAGGGCACCAGAACTGGCTGTTTATAAACATTCCTCCAAATATCTTTTCTGTGTTCATTGATTTGGAACGATTTGATAATGAGTAAATGATGACAACATGTTTTTTGGGTAAACTTTATCCTTAAATAGAGAACTTTAATTATCATACTCAGTATTAAAGATTATTTTAGTTTAACAGAAATGAACAGTTATTCTACATTTAAACCATCTCGCAAAACTGCAATGTTATACAGTAAGGTTTCAGTAGTTACCTTAATATAATGCGAGATCTGGTTGGCGATGTACTCCTGAAAACTTCCCTCCAGTCCATGAAAGATTACGGTTTGGTACTGTTCCACCTGACCGTGAGCAAAAACAGAAGCGTTTTATTGCCCGTGCCAAATATTTTATAAATGCAGGCTTGTTTACTGAAGTGCGTCTTAGAGGGGGGTTTGTGTTCTTAAATGACTGCATGTTGCTCTACACGTGATTTGAGTTACAACATTTAAAAACACAAATAGGAACCATTGATCTAGTGTCCCAAACTGAACTTTGCAAAAACAGTGCCCTGATGTATAAACCTTTGCATTGATTTCATGATTAAAGAGTGCTTTAAAGTCATCCACAAGGTAAAGCTCTCTTTATAGAAATGAGCCGTTCAGCTTACCAGGCGAACATAGTTCTGCAACAGCTGTAGAGGTACCAGAGAGTCATACGTCATCTCGTCCAAAGCGAACTCTGACAGGCCTGACACAGAGAAAAATCATAGCAGCCATAAGCCATATATCAAACCTACACCTTCTATCAAAAAGAGAAACACACAGGAAGACCATGGGAAATAAGGAGAGCTGTGTGAAATGGATTTGAGAGAGAGATTAACATTACTGTTTTGATGTGCTGTTGCCCAAGATGGAATAATTTGGAGCTCAAGTAAAACATCAAGGTCATGTGATGACCGAGAACACAGAGGGTTTATTCTTTAAAGCATGAAAACTGGAGATTTTTTCTATAACAGGAAAGGTATATCTTTCCGCTTTTAAAGGGATAATAAACCCAAAAATAAAATTTCTGTGTTGAATTACTCAACCTTAAGTTGTTCCAAACCTGAATACATTCTTTGTTTTTTTCAACACATAAAAAGATTTAAGAATTCTGGGGCACCGATGACTAACATAGTAAAAAAAATCAATGGGTGTTTAAAAGCGTCCCAGAAGAGTTTGTTTTCCAAAATTCTTTAAAATAAATAGTAAATGCTGCAGTGTCAGTTGCAGACATTGTTGCGAATATTTTTCTTTGTGTTCAACATGACAAATAAATTCATATAGCTTTGGAACAACGAAAGAATTTTAATTTTTGGGTGGACTATCCCTTTGGATCAGCAAAAATTCAGGTTGTTTTTTGCTGGTTTGGCACTGGTTTAACTAAAGGAACAAAGCGAAGCCAAAATGTATATAAGTAAACATCTAATAAATGTAATACACTTAAAAAATAACTATTTTACCTTTAAGTTGTATGGTAATGCGCTGACTCAAACGTTTTCGTACGAGGTCCCAAGGAGACTGAGACAACTTCTGCCCCAGAAGCCAGACGGCATCACCTATAAAACACACACAGACAATTTATCAAATACTTATATATATATTTTGAGAGAGCAAGAGAGTGCGAGAGAGAAAGAGAGAGAGAGCGCGAGAGAGAGAGATAGAAAGAAATACACTGCAGGCGTGTGAACTTACTAGAATTATGAGTTCACTTATAGTGTAAGAGACAAAAATGTAATCTTTAGTGACAGGATAGCTTTTCAGCTTGTACTGTCTGTAAACTCAAGAGCCTTGCAAAATAAGCTTCACTATTTTCCACCATAAATCCTCTCTTAAAAGTTCCTGTCTGTCGGTCTTCTCATACTTTCTTCCTGGAATAAAATACTCATCCCAGTTCTATCTGCAGAGCTCATCCTTTCATTCTGACATCAGCTTATTTTTTAAAACATCACGTCTTAGGGGAGAGCTTGGTTGTAAACAAAGAAAGAAGTGGTGAAAGAAAGGGTGTAAAAGAGACCAGTGGGGTGTGAAAGAGATAGGTGAGAAGTTAGGCTAGTTTATTTTCAGCAGCCCTGCATGACAACCCTCGGGTCGAGCCAAGCTCAATTAGGCTCATGTCCCACGTCCTTCTCTACTTGGCCCAGCGTGGAATTGGACAACACCCAGAACGAGAGTCATTTTAAATTCACGCGCCAGTGTCAGAGCTCACATGAGTGAATAACACCACAGCGTTTTTGTGTGTGCGGGGTTAAGCATTTAATAAACCAGAGAATAGCCGGTGCAAAAGTGTCTTTTGCTTTAAATCTTTTGAATCTATGCATGTGTTGTCTGGAAGTGTAGTGAAGAGGTGACTGTTGTTGTGTCAAAGGCATGCAGTGAACTGAAACACTTTAATTGCTGAATCTCAAAAAATATATAAATAGAAAACTATATGAAATGTGAAGTTAAATGTTTTTGCACCACACAGAAAATGAGAAATGAAAAAAAAAGTTATTACAATGTGCCTTATAAGAGATGGTCTGGAGTATTAACAGCGTTGAATTTAGGTTTATTGTTTTTTTTTTATTTAGCTTTAAGTTTCATACTTTCCATTTTAAATGTGTTTTTAAACAAATATTTTAAATGGTTTATCTTTTACGTGCTAAAAAAATTACATGTATTTCCATTTCCATTTTATTTGAATTATTAATAAATATTTGTGTTTATTTCCTTTTAAAATAAAAAAAAGATATTATTATTATTTCAAATAATTGTATTTTCCTTTTTGTTAATTGAAGTGTCTTAATAGTTTAATAAACTTTGGTCAACATTTTTACTAAATAAAAATACAGTAAAAGAGACAGACTTTACCCATTTCTAAAACTGCATTTCCTGTAAAAATTCAGAGATGAGTTAAACAGCTTAAGTAATGTAGTTAGTGGTTGTGTTTACCTATAACCACAGATGCCACACTGTCAGGAGACAAGCCCAAAGTGTCCGCTCTCCGTAGTCCTTCCTGCAGCTTCCAGCTCCCACAAACTAACTGCAGGTGATTGGTCAGCAGGTCACTTACACTCCGGGTTAACTCCTCCCAGCTGGTGTGACGGTGAATTGTCACTTTGCCAATAGTGCAGCCATCCTCCAGGAGATCAACAGGGCAAAGGCGCTCAGGTGAGCCCATCAGCACCTGCACAACCACTGTGTACCAGCCTAAAACAGGAAGAGGGGCATGGTTCCGGTCAATTAAGCTTCTACATTAATAAAGAATTTAACCAAGAGCTAAATCTAACTTTACAAACCAAGGTTCTCAAGCAGGTTTTTGCAGTCGTCGGTGGCAACATCATGTATGGTTCGATTGCATTTGTCCCTCTTTTCCATGTCCTGTTCACTTTGGTTACATAAAACCTCCAGGCATTTCTGAGAACCACAAGATGTCTAAACATAAAAGCTACACATTTCCATTCTTTTGTGAACATAACCTTAGATATGTATACCTTATAGCCTCTGGATGCTGCAATGTGGGCAGCTGTCCAGCCATCCTGGTTACTGTGGTTGAGGATGTTACTGCCATTGGTCACACCGGGGTGAGGAAGCTCCTGGCTGGAATCTCCGGGAGCCATGGAGAGACCCAGCTCCGATTTAGGAGACGGGTGTTGAAGGAGAAGCTTCAGAGGGCCTACATGACCTGAACTGACGGCAGCATGCAGAGCTGTGCAGTTGTCCTATAAAACAAAATTGTAAAAACATGACCAAACATTACACACACATAATAAAACATTACAAAAGATTAACATCTCGCCATTTAGAATTTCCCACAATATTTTAGGCAAGCAAACAAGAAAAAACTGAGACATCCGGGACTTGTGTTACTAAAACAGGGAGCATAATTACATTCTGGGCAACTCAGAGACAGCAGCATGCCCATATTTAACTGTAAAAGTAACCATGGAGATCAATGAAGGGGATGTGTCTCCTTACAATTTCAAAGATGCTGAACAGATTTGACATTTTAGAGCTGGCGCATGAGTGGGAACTCACAGTCGTGACATGTGAACGATCCGCTCCTGCGTCCAACAGTAGTTTCACACATTCGACATCCCCCTGCTCACAGGCTAAAAAGAGAGCAGTCCTCCCGTGAGAATCCTCTCTCTCCACATCAGCTCCACACTGGACAAGAGCTCTCACACAACTAGAAATTACAAATTGGTTGAGATTGTTGTAAAGGAAAACATTTAAAAAACATTTTTTCATATTTTTTGTACAAATATCTACAATTAAATCAAGGCACATTTTCTTGACAAGGAATGTGACCCATGATATATTTTCTTGTTAAAAGAAGGAAATATAAGAATTAAGTAAATTTATGTTTTAAACAAGCCAGATATAATGTGCCAATGAGGTAAGAAAAAGTTACTTAAATTCCATTTTACTTCTTCATGAGTAGCTTTAGTTTTAGATATTTTTATCGTAAACAAGACAAAAATGTTTAATTAGAAGTTCATTAGAAGTTCAGTGTGGATTTTAATGAGCTTTTCCCTAAACACGAGGAATCTGTCATCATTTATTCAAGCTCATCTTTTTTAAATTCTTATACAAATCTTTTGTCCTTTAGAGGAACCTCATTGTAAACAAACAAAAAGAGACAAATGTCTATCGTTGCTCTCAAAAAGGAATTAAACTTTAAACCAAAAAACTCCACCAAGATAGCAATCGTAACAACGATAAAGACTTGCCCGTGGTGACCGTTTTCAGCAGCGATATGTAGTGCCGTAAATCCTGTCTCATCAACAGAATCAGCAGAAGCCCCTGAAGACAGCAGCAGATTTAAGCAGTCTGTATATGAGACATAAATGCAATGTTTAAATGCAATGATCAAGTACACGAGTAATTTTCTATAAAAAATACTCACACTGTAATGTCTAGAGTATTTGCACACAAGTAAATGTTAACACCAACTGAGACAGATCTAAAAAGCTCAACTGTTTCATTGCTTTATGATACTAATGTTTCCAGCACATACCTGTGTATCCATTAAGAGCAGCAGAGATCAAGGCAGAGGTTAATTCATGTTGATGGTGATGAATATCCAATAGTGGATCTTGGTTAAGCAGCATAGACAATAAAGTGACATTTCCCTGGGAAGCAGCTTGGAGAAGAAGGGTTTGCCCGTCGTCCAGGGGGACGGGGTCACCGCAGGTTAGCGTGAGAACTATGGAGGGACACCAGCCTGGGAGGATTCAAGCAACAGCAGTGACTAGTGAGGCAGGGTGCTTTTGTCGGGTCAAAATGTGCTTTCAAAACATTAACCCAGAAATGATTTAATCTGTTATATACAGAAATTATTTAAGTAGGTACCAATAAAACAGCACTGACTGGTGCAGGTCTGTTTACTTTTTAGAGAAGTCTTTTTGCACAGATTTTATGGAGATATAAAAATCATGCTATATTAAGTGAAAACAACGGGTAAATGTTTATATAACGTACACATTTTGCATTTTAATTATTGTAGTGAGTGTTTTTGGCATCCACCCTCTACCCAACTAAACAAATATTTTTTTCATGTCAACTTCGTCTGTTTTAGGTGAAAATAAAATAAAAACGAAATCAAATTATTAAATCAGGCAGCGAACTGTTCATGGCACATTAATTGAAGTCATGCATGATAAATCATGTCAGTCAAAACAATCTAAACACAAAGCTGATTTCGACCTAAATCGATTAGACAACATTAGGAAAATGGCAACAATAACAAAGAAACAGATGAAATTTGACAAAACAATGAGATTTCTACAAGTAAACGAAAAAAAACGTTGCATTCTGCATTAACCTACTCTAAAATCTGTACTTAAACAAAAGCAGGTTTTAAGTGGTTTTGTCTCTAGGGATTCTCTGTTTACTAAGCTAACTTAGTTAGTAGAGGGGTTATAGTGAAAAGGACAGAAGAAATTAAGGTGCTTTGGAAAGCACTGGTTGTCTTTGGGTTAAAATGGGCGGCAGAAAGAGCAGAGAAGCCTCATAGAACTGCCGTGGCTCAGTGGCTGCAGAGGAAAGAAGAAATTTTGAGCAACTTCGGTACATTAGTGATGACAGTTTGCTATCGACGCCTTTCAAAGCTACTGTCTAGATTAGTCTCTAGTGACTAAGAATATTCTGGTGGAATACTTGCTTGGTTTCATTGACATTAACAACTGTCTTCTCAGTTCTCACAGAGCTATGAGGAGGCCTGCAGAGACAGGGTGGTATTTCCAAAACGTGAGATCTCTAAAGCTTCTGACACCGTTTGGAGACATCTCATATGTTCGGCCCACAAGCTAATGTGTCTCAAAATAAGGCATGACTATGTAACCTAAACTCGGTCAAAGCCAAAGCGTCGTACTTATAATTACAGTGCACAATTCTAATACAAAACCATCAACACTTTTGAGGGCAAATGAAGATTAGTACAATAGTCTGCATCGATCACAAATACAATTTAGTTAGTTTTGCAGAAACGTCCAAGAAAGCATTGAATAAAATGTTTGAACAGTAGAGGCAACAATCGTTCATTTACAACTAGACAGACGGTGGCATGAACATAGTGGTTATAGAGATATTGTGGGGAAAACAGGTTAGGGGTGAAACATAGGAGACCATGCTGTAGGTGAATAGGTGGAAAGGGAAAGTGCAGCCTCTGGCATCAGCTTCAGACCCCAAGAACGGGTTACAGAAAAGAACCTAAGAGATTCACTTTATCAAGAGTGGGTCAATATGTCAACCTGGTCCAGCCATGTGAAAATAAGGCTTTAAAAAAATCACTATCCTAGGCTTTATATGGAATTTCTACCTTAAGTTGACCTAAAAAGAGTATTTATACTCTCTTCTCTATCCTTGCATCCTGAATGAAAGAGGAAAGTATAGAGGAAAAGCTTTTAAAGGGTGAAAAACGTAGCCCCCTTTTACCTGATGCTGCTGCCAGGGGACTGCCCAGGTGCTGGGAGCTATGGGACGAAACACTAGCGGGGTTTATGGAGGGGCTACTGACAATGGATGCTGTAGTGGACGAGGTGGTGACAGGGACACACTCCAAACATGCTGGTGATGAGGGCGGCCCCCAAGGCCAACTAGCACAGGAAGCACCCACCTGTGACGCTGTCAAGGCTGGGACTGTACTGCCCAAATCTAAGGAGGGTTTTGGTGGAAGCTGTGGGGTGGGGGTTGATTTGGCAAGGCCCACCCCCAGCCCTGTTCCTGGGGGCCTGTTGGCTTCACCTACTACTTTGATTGGTGGGTGAGGGGGAGATGGCGTCTGAGATAGTCCTGGTTTCTTGGGTGGTATAGGGGGTGGATTGCCCCTGTCAATACGAGCAACAGTTGGTGATTTAAGGCCTATCTGGGGGTGGCCTAAACGGCCAGTGAAAGGCCCCCCTTCAGATGTGGAGTGCGGCAGGCCAGGCCGAAGGGCCGCAGGTGGTCCCCCTGCCGGCGGGCTTGTGAAGCGGGAAAGAACCTGCGTCACCGTGTGGCGCGCCTGTTGCTTGGCTGCAAAGTTATCTCGATTTGTGGGCGACAGGTCCCGGGAAGGCGGGCTCTGGTTTGCTGTGCCGTTTTGGTCCTGCTCCGAAGCAGAGGGTTGGAATTTGTAACGGGCTGCCTGGACGCGAGGGCTGACCCCAATCGGTAACGTAGTGGATGCCCCATGCAGAGCAGTCTGGCCTTCTCCTCCGTTTTCAGCCTGAGAGCTTCCATGGTGTAGCCCACGTGCACCTGAAGTTTTGGGAAGGTTCATGCTGGGGTAGTTGCTGCCCGCAGGCTTCACAGGGATGGTGAGTGGCACCTTTCTAGCCCCCTCATTTTCCAAAGGTGGATCTGTCTGGGAGGAAGCAGACTTAAACACAGCAGCCTCAGTGCCCACGGCCACAGATGCTACAGACTTGGGTTTAGTTGGAGCAGGGACGGGTGAAGTTACCGGAGGAACAGGAGGTGGTGGGGCATCTTTGCATTGCTCAGTTCTTAGCTGCTCCACTTGCTTGCGGAGACTCTCGCTTTCAGCCCTCAGCTCTGTGGCACGAATCTCCTCACGGCTGAGCCTGGCACGTAGCTGCTCTCGTTCGGTGTCGAACTCGGCTAGCTGTTTCTCCATCTCCGCTTCCATCTGTTGGCTACGCCGGCGCTCGGCCGTAAGCTCCTCCTCCAGTCGCGCCGCGGACCGGCCATCCTGCTCTGTCCGGGATGAGAGCTCCTCAAAGCGCTGGTTCTCTTCAACAACTCGAGCCGCTAGCTGCTTGCATTCGTGCACCAGTGACATCACCACGTGCTTGTTCTTTTCTCGCTCATCCTTGAGCTGAGCCGACAACTTCCTGTGCTCCTGCTCCAGACTCTGCAGCTGCAGTTTCTCCATTTCAAGCTAGACACAGCGGCAGCAAATGTGAGACTCGGAGAAAGAAAATAACATAGACAAGAAAGAAAATATATCCAACATAAAAATACTTTAGTATTACGTAAACTCCCTATGAAGTCACTTTGGAGATTATATTTCAAAATCAAAAAGTTAAACATGGATAGTTTGCAAAATCTTAAGGATCATAACTAAGAGTAAACTTTATCCATTAAGCTTTTAAGAATGTATGTTTTCTAAGCCAAAGCTGACAGAAAACTGAAAAGGCTACCAATAAGCCCATCTTCTATTTTGGGTCTGTTGGCTTTATTAGTTACACCTCATTAAAGTAGGGCAGGGGATCAGTACCCAGGAAAAACATGAGGTCAGGTGGTGGCTGGTCTGATAACTTCATGCTTGACCTTTGAGTTATAAGTTGCTTTTAATATGATAATCAACAGGCAGATAAATAACACATAGTATATCGTAGAGTTACAGACAGGATTACAGCACTTATTTACAGATAAAAAATATTAGAGCTTTAAAGGCTAATATTCTTTTATAATTTACTCACTCTTCTATCATTTCAAACCTTTATGATTATATCTTCTGCACAACACAAACAAAGATATTTTGAAGAAAGACTTTACTGACTTCCATAATACAGAAACAAAACCATCAAGACATTTCTTAAAATATCTTCTTTTGTGTAGGTTTTAAATCATATAAGGATGGATAAACGATGACAGAAGATCTATTCTGGGGTCAACTACTCCTTTAAGCTCATAAGTGTATGACAAAATGCCAATTCCAATAAAGCCCTAAGATGTAAAATACAAGCAGTGGCAAAAATAGAGAATGTTTCTAAAATATAAAACAACATCATTATAACCATTTTCTCATTGTGCCTGAGGACCTATAAGAGCTGCTGCATTTAACCAGCAATGTAATAGAAGAACAGTCACCATAACAACAGAGCACCAAGTGTTTATTACTGGAACAAAGAGTTCCGTTATCTCTCGTCAAAGACAAAACAGCAAATAATCACAGGCTATCTGCATATAAAATGCATCATGTAATATATAATATCCTAGCCATAGTGGGCACACTTGATATCTGGTCTGCCGAAGTGTTTAAGTGCTGTGCAGTGATGGGTCATAGGTCATTCGCATGCCTGTGGGTGTTTTAAAACTCAAGGACAGTTTTGATGTTAGAAGTTCATACAGTATGCCCTGTGGCCCGAGCTCATGTGTTATATGGATGTGTTTGGCAGATCATTTTAGAGCTTAGCATCTATTTCTCTTCTTTTCTGACACCCTCTCTTCTTCTTGCATACTGTCATTGCGTTCCCTGCCAGGGGCTTACACTGTACAACTGTCCTTATTTCTTTCTCAAGTTGTACGATGTGACCTCTGTGAGATCTTGGGTAAAGCCAAGGCATGCATATAAGGGCATTAGGATTATGAAAAAATAGGGTACGAAATGATTCTCATATTCGCACAGCATGTCCTATCTTTTTATCATCCCTGCTGGTTAGAATCTGGACTTGGCTTTGGTTTAAAACTCTCGATTTCCTGTCATCAGCTGTGCCAGAACAGCATTAAGAAATATTGGGAAGTCACTCTTAAATACTCCACACTTAAAAACACATACACGGTTACACACACTAGAGGAATATAACCAGGATACATTGGCATACCTCATACAAGGTGCCTCAAAGATATTAATAAACATTAATAATTTGTGGTTGTGTCCTCAACTATACACAAATGCCATTGTTAAAGAACACATTACTGAATTTATTTATTTATCTTTGCATCTTTTCTCATGTCTAACTCTTTCTGAATTTAGTTCCGTACTTTATTTTACTCCCAGTGTCCTCTGATTGGTCAAACTGTCTAGTCTACTGTTATTGGTCAACTTCGCTGTCAGTTACTGCATCACGAGAAAACATAATGTGAACCCAGTTATTTCCGTAACGGTTCTTTGACAACACGTCACTGATGTAAATGAATGCCTTCGATCCCTACTTCTGCCTTAATACAAGAAATCTGATTTCTGTTAAAGATAACTCACTTTCTCTTGAACTTTAGGATTTGTACTCACTCAAAGAAAATGTAAAATGAGATTTAGAATCCTAAGGCCACCTAAATTAATCTGTCAGGCTACAGAAAATGTACAGAATATATTTCTTATTTCTTACCAAACTGAAACACACGACTTACGAATTTTACGACTTACCCTTTTCTGTCTGCTCTCAGCAGCCGAAAGCTGGGCAGACATCCTTTCTTGCATTTTGCGGCAATGAGCCATTACAGCTTCCAGCACAGTGATGGGATTTGCGCTAACAGCCCTACGGTCCTTCGTTCCTGCTCCCGACTCAAAGTCTCTCTGAAGGGCGAGAAACGGGTCTGTCAGACTAAACTGCCCATATCTCTCTTGCAGGAACACCTCTTTCCTTCGAGCCTGTCAAGTAAGAATAGAAACAAATGTTTCCATGAATATTATTTTCAAATTCAAAGCAATTAAATGTGTTATTGTTATTATTTTGTGAATGTGAACCCAGTCAGTGAATTTACAAAACATTTTAAGAGGTAAATACAAATCCTAGCATTATTATAATGGCAAAATGGTACCCATGGGATGCTGGTAAATCAATGTGAAATAACAAGAAGCAATTACTACAAATACACTACAGTGTAATCCTTGGTGATTTTTGAGGGAGCCAGCATCTACTTACGCCAGCTGCTTATATCAACACGGTCAACAAAACTGTCTGTCTTGGAAGTCAAACTTTAATTCATATTTACTTTTTTTGGAAAATGTTCTTCCGCAGAACACAAAAGATGTTTTAAAGAGTGTTGGAAAATGCTACCAAGTCACTTGCATTGGTTTTGTTTTAATACAATAGAAGTGAATGGGTGGTACAGGTAACCAACATTCTTTAAAATATCTTCTTTTGTGTTATGCTAAGAAAGACACTTATTAAGGTTTCAAATGACAAGAAGGTAAATGAATAATTACTTTCATCGACATCTTTGCCAATAAAAAAAGCCTCTGGTTTAAGGGCGTTTTTTCTTGGCTGAAGTATTCATAAAATACGTATAAATAAAAACGTATAAGTGTAAATAAAAAACTGTGCAATGCATTGGGCGCAATATAACACTTAACATAACTTTAAAACAAAGCTGGCACCACAATAATTGTATTGGCAGGGCATTTAAATAATAACTTTTCTATTAAGGTAGCAAGTGCTCATTTACCATGTCCTGCCTTTGAGCAAAACCAATAGGATTAAGGACAATATATATCAGCTCTTTAGAAATATCCATAAACCCAGCCCGTTGTTGTAAATCTATATGATGATACCCTATCAAAAGAGTTTGCTACTGCATTAAACATTTTCTGTAAATCACAGATGCGGTAAAAAGACTCCAGCATGTCTCTCCTCCCAAAGCATGCTTTAGTGTCATGCAACCCACTAGGCAGATCTACAGGCCCCATCTGCCCAGGAAAAGCAATGCTAGAAAATGAACACGCAGCACGAATGGAAGAGATAATCTACGTGATCACACTCTACATGGTGTCCCTATTTAAAGCAGTCTGTGTACCGAATGCATAGAACAGTGTTCAGAGCACAAAACATCCCTCAGAGGGCTTGTGCTTCACCAAAGAAGGAGACAACCAGCTTGCAGTCCAAACGCATACAAACCCTGAGATGGATGACTCTCATTGCGTTCACTATACTTCTGCTATTTATCACAACCTTTCAGGGCATAGAACATCTCTAAGCGAGTTGCTTTCAGTCCACTTAACATTAACAAATCAACTGTGGTGGACTAAAAGGGATCAGGCTTATTTCATTATGAGTCCAATATGCCATTTGAGTGGGGTAGAAATATTAAAGGCAGATGCCAATGAAAGGAACTTTTATGGACCGGTAAGGTTTCAAAGAGATTGAGGGAGAGTGTGCCATATATTTGCGTTTCCATGTGTTGTTTGAATAAAGGAATATAAAAAAATCGGGCACGATTCAACCCTGTGTCGTGAAATAGACAACAAATAAAATGACTACAACTGGAAAAACACACCTTCTTAAAGTGATAGTTCACATGAAAATTCTGTAATCATCTACTCACCCTCTTTTCATTTAAAATCTGTATGCCTTCTTTTTTCCACCACAGAAAACAAAAGATATTTGGAAGAATGTTGTGAACTGGCACCCATTCACCTGCATTTGTTTTGTACAATAGAAGTATTGGTGCCACTGTTGTTTGGTTCCCAGCATTCTTCAAAATATCTTTTTTGTGTTCTGTAGAAGAATGAAAGCCCTTGATGTTTCAAATCAAAACAATGTGGAAAAATAACACACTTTTTTATTCTAAGTGTACACTATCACTAACAATCCTAATGCTCACTTCATACATAATGCAGGAAGCGCAGCATGAAAGACTGCAAATTTAAAACATACTCCTCTAACACAGACCAACAACTGAGAAACAGCTAGTAAACACTACAAAGTCGAGAGCAAAAGAGAGCGAGGGAGGATGGGGAATAGAGAGAGCACAAGAGTGAGATCTAAAGAGATGGGAGTATGGAGGCGAGAAAGATATCTGTGTGTCATGGCAAATAGAGAATGAAAGCTTTTGAGATTCTCAGCCATCTGGCACTTTCCTCTAGACTTCCACAAATCTCTTCTTTAATCACTGGGGCTATGTCGTCCTTCCTCTTCCATAAGCACTACTATGTCTGTCAAAAAGGGGTCAGGAGCCATGTGCAACCTACTGCGTCATATCAAAAGATGACCCTGTTTAAATTTCCTAAAAAGCATTCATCATTAATTCACACCCATGTCATTCCAAGTCTGTATGACTTTCTTTCTTCTGCAGGACATAAAATATATACGTAAACAAACAACTTTTACTTCCATTGTAAGGAGACATCGCTCAAAATATTTTTACGACAAAAGGTTGGGTAGAACCCTTGTTAAAAACTACACAGACACATCCTGCCAGAAGTGTGAAGCACACAGGAGTCCTAACGAAGTTCAGGCAGTTCTGTGTATTATTAGTATTAACCTTTATGGGCACGCGATTGCTGAGTGAGGGATTTCAGGGCAAACTGCCAAGGAGGGAAAGACCCTTAAAATTAACAGAGGAAGAGAGAGGGACAAAGACTTTATTCATGTATTAAAAATTTAAATCTTTTCTTTGTGTCTCCAGTGTGAAACACATGCTTTAATAATTCTGAAATGAATGCTATGACAAAAACAGTACGACTAAAACATTTTTCCATATCGCCTGCGCTTATTATCAACCATTTTTAAAGTATCTAAATGCACTTAAAAACATTTAAGGGTCTGACCCTTGCCCATAACTCTTGGAGGGGTAAAGAGCAACTTCCCCTATATTGCGACATGGAGACAAAACTGTATATTGAATCAAAGCCTAGTCCACAGCAACCTATGGTGAGTCTCTATGGACTCCCACTACCACAAACCCCCAAATTCTACTGTGGACTTCCAACAGTACCCCTCAGACTCATTAGACTGACTACAAGAGGTTAACCCATGAGTGAGGCTTTTGTATTGAAGAAAGTGGCTTTTCTGAACAGCTTCAGTGTGTCCAAAGACTCTCACAAGGCGCCTTTTGACTAGATCCACACACAGCTGACTTTATCGTTCAAGGACTTCCGCAGCTCCTGTCTCCTTAGCCAGATGCAAGATGGAAATGCATCAGGTTAATGGAGGGGAAGAGACTACCAAACTCACTTTGTGACAGTCATAACGATGTAAGGCACTACCTCAAGAGAAACGGTTCCCTCTCACGCTTTTGTTAAAGCGGTTATATGGGGCAGATTAAACAGATTCATGGGGACAATCAGGCAGCATAACATATGGCATTAGGCCTGTACATTGTTTTGTTGTTGTGAAAAACAGGGCACCGAAGGCTATATGGGTTTGTATCCAAGGAAATGAAACAGAGGAGATGGGGAGATAAGGCAATCCTACAGTTTCCCCATGAAGATACCCAATGCAAACCACCAGGGATGATTATAGGGCAAAAAGATATCCGGGGCTGTCATGCTGCATCGCTTTCTCAATTGAGGAATTATGAAAAGTTGTAATATGTCCAACTTGCTGAAGGTCCAGCACGCCAGAAAAAAATACATAACCATGTCACTCTTTATTAACTAAAATAACAAACCTGCAGTCACAAAAGACATAAAAGGTGAACGTGAAATTGGATTTGCCAAGGTTACTTACATCAGAATCTTTACTGAAAACATTTCGGGCTTCAACCCCCTTAGTCCACTCCAAAAACCACCCCTGCCAACTACCTCAATCCTGAGCTTTGATCTAACCAATAAAAATATGGCTTCCCCAAATACATCACTTACCACAACACTGGTGTAGTTTCTGCTGAATTATTATCTCACTTCTGATGAAATGATAGAACTTCTATTCTGACGTATATTGACGTCTTAGGCAAAATAAAGCCTTTAGCTAATACAAACGAAAAACCTGCACCATTTCTCAAATTCCTATTAAAAGTACTAATCGAGTTAGTGAGGAGCTGCTGAGTGGAGCAGAATTGTACCGCCAGGGTTAAAGACGTAATCAATATCAAACAATTCAGGAAATGAGGGAACCGTGCTCTTTTAATTAGACGTCGTCTATAATAACTATCCAACAGGGAATATTAACTGAATGCCAAAAAGCATTTGTCAAAAACAGACAACACATTTGATCTTGGGATACAAGTTCAAACCTCAAAAATGTGACATTTAAATATGAAAAACAAAGCTTTCATTAGAAGAAGAAGAATTGTAATTCTTCCCAGAGATATACCTATCATACCTGAAGAGTTTTCAATTATTCTTTAATCCACAGTAATTGTAAAATAGAATCAGCTTCGTCACAGATGATCATCATGTGTTTCTTTAAAGATATACAAATGACCGAGCAGATTCTTGTTTTTGAAAACCGTATGGTTTCCTTCCTTTTGCAGAACACAAAAGAAGATATTTCAATGAAAATGAATAACCAAACAACATTGGCACCCATTTATTTTGCATCGACACAAAGCCAATGCAAGTTAATTGTGCCAGTTACCAAAATTCTTCACAATATCTTTTTATATTGTGGTCTGCAGAAGAAGGAGAGTCAAACAAGTTTGGAATACAAAGAGGGTAAATAAATTATGATATCGTTTTAATTTTTGGGTGAACTTTCACTTTAATCTATTTTTTGCAAACCTATAGTTCATTAGGGTTAAAACTATACGAGCACAAGCGAATCGCGGTTTCACTCGTTCAAAGACATCATTATCACAGAAGCAAATCTGTCATAATCCCACATGCATAGTCTGCTTCTAGGTCAGATTCATATTAGGTTCTCAAAGCACACACACTGACTTCTCTTTGGGATTAATTTTTGATGAAAAAACTCTCATGCCTTTGCCACATAGCCCACATGAGCCATGACATCTATAAGGCCGAGCAGCAAAACCTGTGTATGATTCAGCCGTATACAAGAAACAGGCACAATGATGCACACATCATGTTCTCATGTTATATAAATATTTACGATACTTCATGCAATGTAAAATCCTGATTCACAAACCAAACAGAATTTTCCTTTCTATAAACATCAAAACAACATGTCTAAAACGTTTCAATCCAGACCTTTGATTTCTTATATAAACAGGTCACGACGGGGGCTCGCTGGCATTTCCAACAGCAAAATGCAACACCAGGGAAGAAATAAGGCTTAAATTCTTTGGAAAGCATGCATAATGCAGGTGAATCATCGAGTCAAGAGAAAAAGGGAAAGCCAAGTAACCCTGCAGTGTCATAATGACAAGTGCCTGTTAAGCATACATTGGGGTTTTCACACAAACAAAACAATTCATTAACCAGACAGCACTTAGAAAAATTGAACCACACGCAGGAAGGCCTCTTGTTGGCTGAGAAGAAGCCTGCACCACATTCCTTTATTTACAGGCAAATTTACAGCGTATTTATATGTAACAGAGCAAAGGATGGCACCATAAATCTGTACAGAAGTCCCCTTGCTTTAAAGCTTACTTTTAATTTAAAGCCTTACATTTAAAGCATACATTAGGGTCAGTTGTGGTCTTTGGGGTCAGTTGTTATCTGGTGGTTAGAGTTGGACTTGTAAGCAGAAGGTTGTGGGTTTGAATCCCGTTGCCAGCAGACAATGACTGAAGTGTCCTTGAGCGAGGCACCTTATTTCCAATTGCTCGATAGTGATAGTTGGCTACTGTGCAATACTTTTAAGTCGCTTTAAAACAAAAACGTCTGCTAAATGAATAATGAAAAGAAATGTTTTAAATGTAATGCCACAGACTTGAGAAAGGTCCCTTTTCAAAGACACATCCCCCACATATACAGTAAGCGACCATAGTGACTATTTATAGTGACATCATTACATAAGCAGGGCATACACACTTTAATTATTAAACACAGCTCAAAACATGATGGACGGTGGGGGGGAAGGATATGGTATAGTGGGTCGGCCCTCCTTCAAGCCATTGGAAACAGAATTTGAGAGGGTTTCTGTTCATTTCTGGAGCTAGATCGACAGGCACTGCTGGTACGCTAAAATTGGTCATGGCCCTCTAATGATGCTAGTGTCCTATTTAAATGACGTTCTCACATTTCTGAATGGCGCTCCGCAGACCGATCTATAAAAATCCAATAAACGTGCAAACCGCGGCCTGAGCACAGACTTTAAAACGTATAACCACCCTGGATATAAAACTTTCATAGCGCAAAAAAAAAACAATGTATCATAGAGTTTGTTTCCGTAACCATTCAATAGAAGTAAACCAAACTGTAGGGTCAACAACGAAAAAACAAAAGTGTGATGCTGAGCATTGAAAGCATCTTCAGTCTGCAGGCACCATATCGCAGCTCCATTTTGAGTGACAGCATTTCTTTTTCTCAAGTAGCTCATACAAACACAAAATGGATGACTGATTTTTATAAATGTGACAAAAGGAGTATTACACCACATATTGCTCTTTGTCTCCGCTATACTGTATGATAAATTCTTGCATTAGAACTGCAAACTAATAAGACTGTGACATTGTTTTTAGCTGTGTCTTAGAGCCTGAAGAGTTTCACTGGGTTTTGTTTTTACTTTGAAATAGTATGCTATTCATTGCAAGGATGCATTTAATGTTGTTTGAGGGGAAGTGGGAGTTATAATTCTTTAACACAAATAGATTTATAAATTAAGAACCTAAAACAAAGAGTAAGAGACCTTCACAATCAAAGTTAGGGTCTATTTAATTCCCAATAGATACAAGGGATACCTGAAGGGCTTCTTAATAGAAAAACTAAAGTCTTTGTGAAATGCAATGGCAATAGGGCTGAAATCTTCAGAGAGCCTGATGAAATAGAATGACAGGCATGGACGAGGTGAGAAAGGAGAATTGCAACAGATCCGTAACTAGGTCCGGAGTGGGTGTCCTGCCTTTCAGCTCCCAGTGAGAAATAGCCTGTCCTCATCCACAGTGGCATTTTGAAGGACTATTTAGCTGCTTCGTTTTGGTTTGGCTGGTAAGAGCTGAGTTGAGACAACAGCCCTTTAAGAGCAGCAGTGGTTTTGCTTAATGGTAAAGAATTCCGGGCAACCAGAGGTTTAAAATTAATTTAAAGAAAAAATATTTAGTTACTATGCATTACAGGTAAAGATATACTTAAGTTTACCAAAAAAATCACAGACTCACCCTTTTGTCATTTCAAAGCTGAATGACTTGCAAGAGGAGATATTTTGAAGAATGTAGATAACAGAGAAACAATACCAATCGGTACCACTGTGGTCTGGTTAGCATCATTCTTTAATATATATTTTTTGTGTTTTGAAGAAGAAGGAATGCCATGCAGAAAAGGTGAATTTTTGTGAGACTTATTCCTTTAAAGGGATAATTAACCCAAAAATGCTATCTGTGTACAGTTCATGGTTTGTATTAAAAAGCTATTTTGACAAATGTTCTTGGAACCTATTGAATCTCTAGGTATGAAAACAATGTCCCAAGCATTCTTCCAAATATCCTTCTCTTTGTTCATCCAAATAAAGATATTCACATAGATTTAATCAGATTTTTATTTTCTGAAATATTCTTTTAACATCATATTTTTCTAATTTGGTAATGTATTTTATAAACATTCATACAGTACAGTATAATGGACACCGCTATCAATACATGTACAGTATCAAAGGAGTTGTGCAGACTTTAAAAATCTGTTTTCTGCATATAGAACACATGTGGACTGCTACCAGACAGATGTACTACTTAAATGCAGTGTCAGTCTGCAAGCAGGAACACTTATATTTCCACCCTCAAAAGACTATGAAGAGCAATTTGTATGCTAGAAGAATCTTGGCAAAGCTTAACTTCAGAATAGTGTCATATCTCCTTAAATAGTGGGAAGGACAGAACCGCCCCAGAAGGGCTACACAACAACAAAGGCCTGACTGTGCAGGACACTCCAAACTGAATTCTCTCACTTATCATCTAGAAGACGCACCATGACTTCAATGTAGAAGAACATTCAGATATCTTAATTATAACTCAAAATCTCTTTAAACTTGATAAACTACATTTGTCTAAGGAATGATTTTTATAACCACAGACGTTAGACAGCATGTTCAAGTTGCTGTTACAGAAAACAAAATCGGCAGGCAATGGAGGTACAGTCTGTTCGACATGCTGTTGATTTTTCACCTGACAAAACAATGAAAATCTGCTATCAGATATTCACTAAACTTCCAGACTGCCTCAGTGAAAGGCATCATCATTTTTAGAACAGTGCAGTATGACATTTTGAACAGACTGTACCTCCACGCCTGGCAGATTTGTTTGCATTAAAGAAGTAAAACCATCCTCAACTCCAAAACTGACTCTAAAGCATAATTTTTGGCATGATGTCGTTCCTAAATATCTAATCTATAATATATCTTGTGTAAAGGAATGTGGAATTTTGATGGCATACCAAAAGATTATACTGGCATGTTTTGTTAGACTGTGACAGGTAAGACAACATTTTCACATTATACACTCTCAAAAAAAAAAAACAGGCGGTCAGATCAACACGGCTGGTCTTATGCCAAAAATAAAATGAACATTGTGCCCATGACCGGAGTGACACAGCTTAGCACCCAAAACACGCATTTCCTGCCACCGAGCCATCAATTTTAAAATGGCCAATTGTAAAAGTCACGAAGCTCAAATCTTAACCACATTTACTCCTGTCATTTTCACACTTTCCAATAGCTCAAACTTTTACCTTTTCTAGAACTGTTCTTTTTGTCTCTTGGAATGCACTCAAAAGATTTGGATGTCTGGTGTAAGTGCACTTGTTCTGTGATCTTAACTGGCGAGACTCGCTTAAACATTCAGGAAAAGAAAGGCCATTAGGGCATCAGCGAACAAAATGGCTGACTCACATCCCTGTCCAGCTTGATTTATTCTGCTCATTTAAAATTCCAAGTATAAGGGAAATTTTGGAATGCATCTTAATCTTCTGTTTTTGCAGGAGGTTTAATTGCTTGTGTAAATAATAAGAAGGGCTCTTAAATATTCCTAAGATGACAGTCTTAAATTCAAATCTCACAACGCACTGCTGTCTATCCCTCCATACACAGCTGAGTGAGTATCAACATGGGGATCATCTGAGCTACTCTTACAAACACGTGCATGTGGAATTATATCTCTGCTTCTTGCATCTGACATAGAGAATATAAATGTGGCAGAAGAGAGGAGGGAGTAAGAGAACACGCGAGTGCGAGAGAAATACACTGACACAAAGCAAACAGCTCCAAGCTGTTCTTCTCTTTGATTTACATGATATATATTCTGTTTCCTATAGATTCAGATAACAGTGTGTTTGTGCTATTTTTATCAGCCTGTCATAGTGCAACAATTCTTACCATGTGACACAAAAAGAAAGCGATGTAAGATGCTTCTTGAAACAGGCCTGTCAACGTCAGCCTTGACATGCACCGGCACCAGCTGACATCCCTTCACATCAAAGGTTATCACAAACATGTTTCCAGTTAGGATATGCCATCTTATCCCATGGAGTACGTTTGTCACTAAAACAGCAGCTGCACAGCAGTGAAACACAGGTGAACACATGGCAAACACTAAATGTTTCAGGTTTTGGCAGAGGTCTGGTTTCTGAAAACCTAATGCCGTTCACACAAAACACAAAGAAACAAAGGGAAGCAAAACCTCTGAAGCAAGAGTAGATGCGAAGTTCTAGCACCTCTCGATAAACACAGGCTCTGTTCCAAACCTAGTGAGCTGCCTACGCAGTTCACAGAAATATAAGGCATCAAAGTCGTGCTTCTGGAAGGCTGTTCGAAAAGGTAGGACGTATGAAATCTTTTGGTCACAATTTATGACAGCATTGCCATTATTTGAGAAATAAGCAACTGAATAATGCATCTTACAAAATGGCAAAGAATGACATTAATTCATAGAATTTTTCATTAAATTAATATGAGATGATGACAAAAGAAGATTTTTTTAAGAAACCTGGTTTTGTGTCTAATCCATTCAATAAAAGTGAATGGGTTCCGCCACCGTTCGGTAACCAGCTTTCTACAAAATATCTTTTTTTCTGTTGTGTAGAAGAAAACCATAAAGGTTTGAAGAGCCAGAAATCACTTTCACAGAAACATTACTCTGCAGTACTGCTGCTGTTAACACTTCTGGCTTTATGAATTAATACAACCACTCTTACAAATCTGTTTATCCAGAAGTCATTGTGGCCCTGTTCACAGTGTTCAACGTGATCTACCTTCATCAAATATTTATTTGCATTTAACTTTACCCCGATGACACTGCCCAAAAATTGAGCCACAGTGTTTTAGAATGGGGTTCTGAGAAAGGTTTGTAGTCACATGACTCCACGCTTAATCAGCTTACGTGTCTTCATTGTTTCGAATGAAAAACGATACAATCGACTAAGGCTTTTCTTATCTGGATAATTAATCGCAAAGCCGACAGCTTCTTAATAATGCAAAGGATTGCTTCTTTCATTTTCCATGTATCAACTGCAATATTTACAGACAACACAGAAAATAAACAAAATGTCTGGTACGACCAAATTCACGGTTTGGTTTATTAACATTGGTATGTCCGAATGTCTACAGACTTTTTTGGGCCTTTAACCATTTCCCCAAGGAAACAAGCGGGACTATTGTGCTTAGGCTGGTTGCTGTGGACAGAAAAAGGAATGAGGGAGCGAGGGAGAGAAAAAGAAAAAGAGAGTATATCCGCTGGGGAAAACTAGATGGGAAATACTTGCAGCCAAGGGAATAGAATAACAAAGACAGCAGCCACTAAAATGCATGGAAACGACCCCAGCGAAAAGCGGAAAGGGATTGACATGAATAACACTGATCTGTTGAAGATACTAAGAAGATGGAAAGAGGAAGACGCGAGATGATGTGACCTCGAAAATGCTTCCAATATACTGGCCTTGAAACACGTGCACTACAAGCACACAGACCACTTGAACTGGAACACCTACAAAAATAGAGCGCTACTCCTGACCTCTATTTTAAAAGGATGTTCATTTTCAACCTTAATCAGACATTTTTGTCCTCTTATCCCATTGCAAACATCAGAACTAATGTAAGGATACAAAGGGACTAATGCTGGACCATGATCTCACAATCACTTTAACTCAGCCTTTCTGCCGTGGCAAATTTACTATTTTTAAATAAATAAAAAATACAGCAGTTTTATTAAAAGATTAAAGGGTTAGTTAACTCAAAAATAAGAATTCTGCCACTACTTAACTTTCAGTTGTTACCAATATTTCTGAATTTCTTTGTTTTCATCAACACAGAGAAAGATATTTGGACGAATTCCATTGCAAGTTCTACTGACTCCCATAGTAGGACTTTTTCTGAGATTTGAACAACAATCATTTTGAAGAATATACTATATTACTATATAGAATATAGTTATTTTGAAGAATATAGAAGAATAAGGTCTAGTACACCGTTAAATACCCTTATAATATTTTCAACTATAGTAGTCAATAATAACCCAAAACTATTTCATTACATGTATCCGGCCAAATACCCTTCCCTGTGTTCAGCCAAACAACAACACTAGAGAGAGTAATTCATGACAGAATTTGCACTTTTGGGTGAACTATCCTTTTAAACATTGCATTGTTAAAGTTGGCAATCTCTTTGATACTTTATATAGGTAAGATATTTGCAAAATCCAGTAAAAACAAAAAGTGACTAATAACAATGCCAAAAAATATAGATATGGGTTTTAATAAGGGCAGCAGCATAACATGTAAACAGTTATGCATTTGGTTTGCCTTGTTTTGGTGGTGAACGTGCAAAGATCAAACACTCACTCTGAGGGCTTCAATGACCAGATCTCTGGCCTCCAGCTCTCCCTCCATGATGCTCAGGAGCGTCAGTAGCTCCGGTTTGCTCAGGTTGTCAATGTTTAGCTCACATTTCTGAAACACACAGAGCAACAAGATAAGCCATGTTACAGGAAAATGACACTGCATATTTCAGATGGTCTATTAGATCTTTGGAAGAGAAGGTGTTGAGTGGGCATCCATCTCACTGCCCACAGTATTAAGTTTTCACAGAAACATAACCAACTACAGAGCAGTGTGTTTGAAACCAGAACTTCAGTCTGGTGTCTGATCCGTTCGATAGCAATTACATGTACTGGATGAATTGAGTTGAAAAAATGTAAAGCAACAATTTATTCCATTACTCTCTCACTTTGGCTATATGAATGTGACTGCCATTACATTACTGAGAGTCAATAAACAAAATCGGGAGATTTAAAAAACAGGCTCAGCTATAGTCTATAAAATATAAGTACAATAAACAATATACCATATATAAACTCCCTATGACTCATAGCCTATCTGTCCCCATAGGACAATGCTTATAAAATCAGTTTGGTGGCTCGGTAGAATATGCACTACACATTCTGTAAATAAAAAAAGTGTATGAACTTACACACTCACCAAAGAAAAAACTCAATGTCTGAAAAGATATTAGAACTATTTGGATTTGCAAAAACACATTTAATATTATAGTCCCTGTAATAGATTCCCCCCCTTCAATTTGACATTTGTATTTAACATTTGACTGTAGTATTTTATTATAAAGACTACAGAAGAAAAAAATCACAACTTCTCAACATTATAACATCCAACAGATTTAAGCTAAAACGTTTCCGTTCTACTTTAGACCCAATATACAATATAACTAACATACATATATTGATGTATTGAACTTTGATTTATTGATCAGTATCAGTTAGTTGGGCTGAAGGAAATCTGTAAGAAGAACACTTCCAGTCATTAATGTGATATCCACAGATAAAGCAATATAAAGACTGCTGAGGTCCAAAAAAAAGTCAATACCGGGCAGTAGAAGATTCTGCCGACCTAGAGAATCCTTACTTAATGTACTATTTACTTTCTCTTGCTTTTCTTAAGCCAGATTAGATATGGACGGGGGTCAAACCACTTTATAAACAGAGCCCCCTCTTCCCCCAATACGAACCAAGATCGTGTCTCTACCATACTTCATGAGCCCTTGAGAGAGACGTCCTGGTAGATACACAAGACATAGATTTATGGCTTAACACCAGCGGCCGATGGGCAATGCTGATGCCTGTGCACCTGTTCAACCCAACTCCAAATGTAAACGGGCCTCGAGCAGTTAAAGCGGCTCAGATTGGTTGGGTGACACAGTACTCTGAACTATGCCAGCTGAGTCACTAAAATTCAGACCGATTTAGAAACATCTCCAGTGAACAGCCCCCACCCCCCAGCCCGCCTCCGCTTCATTACATCTCTCTTTTCCCTACATTTCATTCCTATCCAGTGTTTCACTGAATAATGTAGACAATCAGTTGCATTATGGTTGGTTACAGCATTTGGAAGGGTGTTTCAAGCGTCATGCAAATTAATTTACAAAGATAGATGGTAAATCTTACCAACTGAAACTAAAGATCGCCCTTTGCCGTAAGACACCGCATGCAAATCAATACAAATGAGAGCAAGGAGTACCTATGAGCATAAAGACACACCACTGTATTGAGGGGCTCTATAGCATCTCTCCTGGGGGTACTATTGATTTTTTAAGGGTGGTAAGTGGGTTCTCGCACATATGTTAAAATCTTCATCATCATAATTGCATTATTCGAGGATAGATGGATGGATGGATGCATGCATGCGTGGATGGATGGAGAGATAGACGGAGATAGGTGGATGCATGGAAGGATGGAGAGATACAGAGATAGATGGATGCATGGATGGATGGAGAGATACAGAGATAGATGGATGCATGGATGGATGGAGAGATAGATTGATGAATGGATGGATGCATGCATGGATGGATGGAGAGATAGATGGATAACATTATTTACATTTTTTTTTTATTTTAGTTTTTTTATACAATTTGTTTGGATGACCATTGGGTCTCAATAGCACAACTTCAAATTCTGATAGACAGGCAGACATCCAATTTTTTGGTACCGGATAGGTAGATAGGTGGATGGATGGATGGATGGATAGGTAGATAGATGGACGGATGGATAGGTAGATAAATGGATGGATGGATGGATGGATAGGTAGATGGATGAATGGATGGATGGATGGATGGATGGATGGATGGATACATGAATGGATAGTTTGATAGACAAACAGACAGACAGATGGATAGATAGATACATTAATGAATAGATGGATGGATGGATGGATGGAGAGAGATAGAGAGATGGAAAGATAGATAGATAGATAGATAGATAGATAGATAGATAGATAGATAGATAGATAGATAGATGGATGGATGGATGGATGGATGGATGGATGGAGTAATGGAGAGATGGATA